>CM076578.1:1141991142-1142242966 GCA_034641835.2 Pinus albicaulis | reverse complement strand
ATTTCCTAGACACACTACTGGAACTTGATCTAAATGGAATTTGCTAGATAATACCTTAATATATATGAATCATGTGTTGACTCATGGGAAAACTCTATTCGACTAGTCATTACTTGAGGGAAATGATACACACTAATTACTTCTTAAAAAATTGACTGAATCTAACCACTATGGACATATTATAAAAAATACTATACAATAATGGTGTTAAATCGTTATATTTTGAAAAAAAATATATTAACAAGCACATAGCGTCATCAAAAACTCTTTGGAATGATCAATGATGACGAACATTCTTTGACCATCACCAAAAGTAACAAAAAGAGCATTGGTGAGGGTCATTAAAAGTTCGTCACTAGAGGTGTAACCAAAGAGAGAATTAGTGATGGGCCTTTAACAACCCTCACCAAAAGTGTCATTGAAAATGGATTTGGTGATGAACCTTAAAGGACCATCACTATATACACTTACAGTGATGCTTTTTTAAGGACCGTCACCATATGTGACATTGGTGACGGACCTTAAAGGTCATTCACAAGCATGACCCTCACCAATGTCCTTTTTTCTTGTAGTGTTGCTGAGTGGTTCGTTAATCCCCTCTTACCAAATATAACTAACGATGTGGCTAAGGGTGGTGTCGTCACTGAAGAGAAAGTCATTGCTTGTGCCCAATGCTTAGATTTGATCTATACTCAGTCTAGCACACTCTATTAAAAAATTCCTAATGCGCCATGATCTAATTTTACTATTCCTCCTCAATTAAAGGACTCTCATGCCAGAGACGGCTTGATTGGTACTGCAAGCACACATCATACTAATGACTATGATCCTGCACCTTCTTTTGAAATTTATGCTGTGTCATTTGACAAAGGAAAAAGTGATAATTAACCTAGAAGTAAGAAAAAAGGGAAATCTAAGAAAAAGAAAACTTCTAACCCGCAGGAAAAACTCATCTGATCAATCGTCTAGACCTAGGAAACCTAATTATCCATGCATAATCTGTAATGAGGAACATTTTTTTCAGGATTTTCCTCACCGCGCTGAAGTCTCAAAAATCATTAAGAATTCCCATGCGTCAGCTATGTTGACAAATCCATTTCCAAATCCGGACACAAATTTGGTTGCTACGAATCCACCTTTTAGTTCCCAAGTTCTTATGATATCTGTCACAAAACCTTCAACAGATATTTTAGTGACAATGTGTAATAAATATTATGGTAGTCAGGCAACTGATCAACCTACTACTTTGACTATGAATCCATCTACAGAATCGGTACCGCCTACTACTATTCCTAAATTGACAATTAAGCCACCAAAGGGAGTAATTCACAAATTGACATATAATCCTCAAGCAAGAGATGCTCAAAATTATAATATAGTTGAATATTTGGCTTAATCCCCTTCAACTATGTCTGCTCTTGAGGTATTACAAAATTGTCCCTCCCAGAAACATGCTTTATTGTCAACTATTGGTGGAATTGATCCAACTGATTCTAATCTAGTTGTCTTTAATCATATGGGCTATGTGTCACAACTACCAACATAATTAGCATTCTCCATACAATTAAATGTTCTAAATAACCTTGTTCATCGCATTATTATTTATGAGTGAGCATCTACATGGATTATGTCTCTAAATTGTTGGAAGTCATTTGGCTCACCACGCTTATCACAATCATCAATGACGTTGAAGCCTTTTGATGGACGTACATATAAACCTTGTGGTATTATTAATAACCTGCATGTTGAACTAGGGGGAAAAATAGTGAATGTTGATGTCAAGGTTGTTGACAGACCCCTTGACTATAATATTCTACTTGGAAGGCCATGGGTATATGCTATGAATGCAATTGTTTCTACATATTTCAGAATGATTTCCTTTACATATAAAGGTAAAATTAAAATCATTAATCAACTATCCTTCTTTTCCTCTGCTTCGCAGCTAACTGGAAGTGTTCCATTCATTCACACACCCCAAATAGCTCTTCAGAACATTGGTGTAGGACTCTTAAAGGATTCCACTCTTATGGGAACCTTTGCATTACTGCTGCCCACGACATCGACAGAAATTGCAAGTATAGTGACTTGCTACATGATCTCTTCCACTCCATATGGCTTAAGGGAGAGTACAGATGATTCTAAAATTGTTACATTGGATGAGTTTTTGCTGCTCAGCCCTATTGAGATGACATAGAAATCAATCTATCTATCTTGGGCGGCGAATCCAAAATCAGCATCGCCAGTTTTTTGGGTTGATCATTCCTTAGATTTTCGTACTCCTTATGATCCATTTTATTCAATTTTCTCAACAGATGAAAATATTTTGGAAGTCGTGATGTTATAAGGAGAACCATGGGAAGATTATCATCATCATTCCCATCTTCCTGATTATGAAGAAAATTATCTTAGTGAACTATATCACCCTTCAATAAAAAAATTCTTTTCAAATTCTTTACATATTAATGCATTCGATTCCGAGCAAAATCTGTCAAATATTGAAGAAACCATTTCTATCGATATTTCGACAAAACTTGGCATTGTAGAAAATATTCATGTTGATGTGTCTTATTCTCCATTAGAACTCGAAAAATATTGCTCTCTATTTCATGAATTTCTTGATGTATTTTCTTGGTCTTACGAGGAAATGTCAAGCATAGATACTAGTATTGTTGAACACACTATTAATATGTATCCTGATGTTAAACCGGTGCGTTAATGGCTTTGTCCCGTTCATCCAAAGAAAGCCGCTACCATAAAACAGAAGTTGAAAAACATTTGCGTGCTAGTTTCATTTACCCTCTTCTGCTAATTTAGTGGGTTTCCAACATAGTTCCTATCATTGAAAAGCAAGGAACCATCAAAGTGTGTGTCTATTATCGAGATGTCAACATTTATTGTCCAAAAGAAAACTATCCTACTCATTTTATCGACTAGATTTGTAATATTCCTAAATTATCTTGCAGCTAATAAGAATATTAATTTTTCTTTTGAAATCCAGATGCATGAATAATTGATCAAGGAGGCTCATAATTTGCTCGAGTATGAATAAAAATCCCTCCTAGTGTGAAAATGGATCATGAAATAACCAGCTCAAGCATCTACATGTGTGAACAAGGTCTAAACTATGTGGACAAGGTCAAGTTTGACCAAGTCAACATGATTTATCCTCAAAGAAGTGGATCCTAAATAAAGCCAGCTCAATGTGAATAGAGATCAATCTAGCTAGACAAAATGAAGGCACCTTGAGTGTGAAAAGGGGCAGGGCATGAATATTCAATCAAGGTTGAATAAGTCAACAAAGCTGTCGAGATAAATTGAACCACCTTGATGGAAAACATAGTTTTTGTGTTGCAGCCTTTGCATGGAAGCAACCTCATAGTCGGTGGGACCCTTGGTAAGAGAGCTCATCAATTATATAATGAAGGATATGGCAAGCATATGGACATATTGGATATTATATTTTTATGTGGTCTACTTAGAATTTCTACATACTTGGTTTTTTAGCTAAGTTGTTGCACTGCTTAGTGCAAGGGATTTCCCGGGCGAGCATTCCCTGCTCTTTCTTGGAGATCTTTTCTAAGAAATCTAAGAGGAGGGTTTTGATATTAATTTTCCACTACCTGGTGTTGGTACAATCACTTACCTTCAGCAAAAATGTAGTCCCTTCAGAAAACTGTGTTATGTCTTAAGGTGTGCAGTGGAAGGGGTGAAAGTCCCATTTTGAGGAGCTAGTTTCCCAAGAGAGGGATCAAAATTTCTTTGGGAGAGCTAGAAAAGGAGTATACAGCCATTTATTTGTAATTTTAGCCATTATTATGTATAGCTACATCCATACATCATGATTCAGCCACAGATCTGCAACAACTTCTCTTGTATATCTTTTTCTGTTAAGAAACCTTTGCTGGGTCTTCTCAGATCTGTATAAAAGAGATTAGATCTCTGTTTTTATGCATCATTGAGTAATATAATAAGAATATCATATATATTTCTCTATTTTTTGAGTTTAACCTCTATTAGACTGCGCAGTCTCTTATGCAGCAACTCTAGTATTTTGTAGTCTTGGGGTTTTGCTAATTTTAAGTTGTTTTGAGCATGAGAGGCCTCTTTAACTAGTCTAAAGGCATTTTTTTTTGAAAATATTTTGCATGCATGTTCTATATTTTCTAATATAAGGGAAACAACCATTATTTTTCACTGTTATAACTCAATATTAAGAAAATAACGTTTTTGGGGCCAAATATGTTGTTTTTCCCCACTTGGTGACAGTGTAGAAAGGCATGGTTTGTTGCTATGATTGTTCTAAGGAAGCCATGTGTTTAAATAAATTATATGATATAATCACTTTCTGCTCTCAAACTTTGGAATACCTTAAGGTATTCTTATTGTTGTAGAAAATTCTAGAGTTGGAATATTACAGTGGTATCAAAGCAAAAATCTTGGCTTAGCTTGTGAGCTTCAAGCATCATGGAGTCTTCTCATGGGGAGGAGGAGATTTGCATAAGAAATCAAATCAAACCCTTGTTTTCTAGAGAAATGAGGTTCTCAAAACTTCTTTTTCCAAATCTGCAGGGTGGAAGCAAGGGCATCAAAGAAATGAGGAGGGAGTAATCTGAAAATCCCTCAGCAAGATCTATACAAGAGGAAGATTATAAATCATCATATTATGGATATGAGAACTCAGCCATATCATCATATATACCACGTTCTATCATCAATTTCTTCATGAAGAAGAAGAAAGGAGATGTGCCAAAGAGAGATGCTCTTGGTGATTATTTGCAGGAATATGAATATCAATTCGAGGAGTTCAAAGATCACTTGAATTTCCAAGGGTTTTTCCAAATGAAGGAAAAGAGCACAAGGAGCAAGAATAAGGGTGAGGGTAGATTATTTCTATCCAATTTTTTATGGATCACCTCTATGTCCAGCTAGGGCTTGGGTGAAGGAGCTAGACACCTTTGTGCAACAACATCAAGTTTCAGAATTTGAAGCCATCAAAGTAGCAGCGCAAAATTTTGAGGGTAAGGCCTATGCTTGGTGGTTGTTTGAATCATTTTCCTTAAATAATGCAAATACATATACTTATGCAAAGTTCATTAAAATATTATTAGAGAGGTTTGATGATATTTCATGTGAAACATCATCTATTGAAACTATCATACCATATCAAACCGAAATTTTGCATGAGTTGGGAGGGTCTATAAATCCAACTCCATTTCTGAAAACCAATGAAGATAAGTTGATCTTGTTTGATAATTTTCCAAGGGCAAGATCTCCTTTGGATGAAGGGATTCCTTCTCAAAAGGAAGACATGAAGGTTCCTTCTTCAAAAGAGGATCGAGATCTAAGGTCTCTTATTGAAGCTAAGGAAACTTCAACTAGTGAAGAAGAGAAAGGGGAGGCCGGAGAAGATAATGTAGTCATAAAAAGGGCACCTCAAGCACCTCATGAAGAAGAGGATGGGTAAATTTCTCCAAAGAAATAAACTCTTGCACTCTTTCAAGGAGTTCCAAAAGGTCTCACACATAGAGCTCTTGGCATAACACATGAGCAGCATGTACCTTCATTTCCAAATGATGAGATCTTGAAGATAGGAAAAGAGGAGGAATTGAATCACAAGATGAAGAGAATGTACCCTTCTCTATTTCAAAGTTTGAAAGAAAAAATAAGGCAATAGGACCTATGCAACAAGGGTAGGGGCAAATCTGTCCACCTACATTCACATCCTACTCTATGCCTTGATGCCTCTCTACAAGGAGGCATTTCAGCAGGAAGAACTCTTGATTGGAGGGAAACTAAAGTGTTCTCTCAACTATATGCAACAGCAACCTATTTGTCTAAAGAGGGAATCTTGGAAGGAGCCACTACAACGCTGAGAATCATTGATGGAAGGCTAGGAAAATTTCTGAAATTGACCTTGCTTTCTTCCATTCATCTATTTGTATTGGAGGGAATAGATTCAGAAATCTGTGTTGATATGAGCATAGTATCAAAAGGCTACTCCATAGCTTTGGGGCAGTAAATGATACTCCAATATAAAATGAAAATTTCTGAACATAACAAAAAGATATTTTCATTTTTGTATGCAGGAGCAAAATTGTGGAAGTTTTGGGGGAAGAGAACCTTTCAAAAGGAGGGTGACTCTCCTAGAATTAAATATTGTCTTGAGCAAGATCAACTGCAAGAGGAGCGACAAAAGAAAGTTGGGAATACTCCAACATGTGACTTTGACGTCAAGCATGTCAAGGAGGAGAGCCATCATATGACAAATGCACCATTTCATACTTCTACAACGTTGTCAATGTTGGGAAGCCTAGACCCTTATTGGGAGTCCCGACTCTTGATGGAATATTCTAAGGACCTATTCACATGTAAGGTTCTTGATGGGAAAGAAATGGATGGAAAGTATAAAGTAGTTAATGGAATCATTTATGTTCATGATCATATCTACTTAACTAAGGATTCCAAGCTCAAGAAAAGACTACTTAACACAACCTATGAGGTCTTTCTTTCAAACCCCACTAGTTTCATTATAACATATCATACTATCTTAGATGGATTCATGTGGGAAAATTTCAAGGAGGAAATGCACTCTCACATGAGTAAGTGCATGGATATTTTGTTGGTTGAGGAGGAACATAGCTCTTGGGAAGAGTTATCATTATCACCTCCTTATTCATTGAGTGTGAGAGGGAGCTCATCCATGAGCTACCTTGCTGATTTTAAACAAGTGTATGATGAACATGGTATTGCTGAACCTCATGATGTATTTATTATATACTTGCATTTTCTTAACACTTGTGTGCAGGTCTTGGCTCCAAGAGGGGGCACTTTTTCTGGTGGGCTTCATGAGACACTTTTGGCCATGAACAATGGTGATGCTAGCCATTCCTTGGGAGATCTTGGAGAGGTGATGTACTCTTTATGGTGTGATTCCTTAACACCAACCATCATACACCTTCTCCAAGAATTCAAGAAGGATGGGGCAGCAAACAAGTGTTGGAGAGAACACTTGTCCTATCATATTCTATGGCAGTTAGGAGGAAAACAATGCTGGTTGCATATGAGGGACCATTGTCCTTCTCCCTTATTGTATATGGAAGCTAGCATGATCTTAATTATGATCCCACATGATGAAGATGTTCTTATATTTTTTGGGGGCATGGTTGGAGGAGAGGCACACTTTTTGGATGTGTCTTTAGCGAAAGGGAGTCCCTACTTTTTCTGCACTACATGTTCCAAGGGGAGCATGAGAAACTATATGGCCACCATTTCATACCACTTGTTTCTTTATGATGTGGGCCATGTGTTTGGTTGGAGCACTTGTGGCATACCTCTCATGAGAAATTGGGAGGATTTTTTCTATGGATTTCCAAGCTAGAAGGTGATCCACTTCATTTGGATGATAGCATGGAGATGGGAGTATTTCATGAATCATGAAAATCCCCATGATTGTCATCACTTCTATCTTGAGGAGGCCATGGATCAGCAAGAAGGTTTCCATAATAGCCTTCCATTCTTTCATGATGAGAGCCATTGGGTTTACTCACCAAAGGCCAACTTGCACTTTAAGGAAGGACCATTGGAAGACAAAACTATTGCAGAAAATTCAGAGTAATGGTGGAGACTATTGGATGAGGAGGCCACAAGAGAAGAAGGGGAGATTTTGTAGCACCCTTGAATTTGCTTGAGAACAAGCAACATTTGGGAGTGGGAGGCTGTAATATTCCTAAATTAGCTTGCAGCTAATAGGAATATTAATTTTTCTTTTGAAATCTAGATGCATGAATAATTGAGCAAGGAGGCTCATAATTTTCTCAAGTATGAATGCAAATCCCTCCTTGTGTGAAAAGGGATCATGAAATAACAATTTCAAGCATCCACATGTGTGAACAAGGTCTAAAATATGTGGAAAAGGTCAATTTTGACGAATTCAACATGATTTATCCTCAAAGAAGTGGATCCTAAATAAAGCCAGCTCAGTGTGAATAGAGATCAATCCAGCTAGACAAAATGAAGGCACCTTGAGTGTGAAAAGGGACAGGGCATGAAGATTCAGTCAAGGTTGACTAAGTCAACAACTCTATTTAGATACATTGAACCACCTTGATGGACAACGCAGTTTTTGTGGAGGAGCCTTTGCATGGAAGCAACCTCATAGTGGGTGAGACCCTTGGTGAGAGAGCTCATCAATTATATAATGAAGGAGATGGAAAGCCTATGGAAATATTTGAGATTACATTTTTATGTGGTCTGCTTAGACTTTCTGCATACTTGGATGTTTAGCTAAGTTGTTGCACTACTTAGTGCAAGGGATTTCCCGAGCGGGAATTGCCTACTCTTTCTTGGAGATATTGTCTAAGAAATATAAGAGGAGGGTTCTGATATGAATTTTCCACTACTTGGTGTTGGGACAAGCACTTACCTTTAGAAAAAATGTAGTCCCTTCAGAAAACTACGTTATTTCTGAAGGTGTGTAGTGGAAGGGGTGAAAGTCCCGTTTTGATGAGCTATTTTCCCAAGAGAAGGATCAACCTTTCTTTAGGAGAGCTAGAAAAGGAGTATAAAGCCATTTGTTTGTATGTTTAGCCATTATTATGTAAATCTATAGCCATATAGCGTGATTCAGCCACAAATCTGCAGCAGCTTCTCTTGTATACCTTTTTTTGTTAAGAAACCTTTGTCGAGTCTTCTTGGATCTGTATAAAAGAGATTAGATCTCTATTTTTATGCCTCATTGAGTAATATAATAAGAATATCAGAAATATTTCTCTATTTTCTGAGTTTAACCTCTATTAGACTGTGTAGTCTCTTATGCAGCAACTCTGGTATTTTGCAATCTTGGGGTTTTGCCAATTTTAAGTTGTTTTGAGCATGGGAGGTCTGTTTAACTAGTCTAAAGGAATTTGTTTCTGAAAATATTTTTCATGCATGTCCTATATTGTCTAATATAAGGGAAAAAATAGTTAATTTTCACTGTTATAACTCAATATTCAGAAAATAACATTTTTGGGGCCAAATATGTTGTTTTTCCCCACTGGGTGACAGTGTAAAAAGGCATAGTTTGTTGCTGTGATTGTTATAAGGAAGCCATGTGTTTAAATAAATTATATGAGATAATCAATTGCTGCTGTGAAAATTTGGAATACCTTAAGGTATTCCTATTTTTGTAGAAAATTCCAGATTTGGAATATTACAAGATTATTGACGCTTGTGCTGGATGTGAAATATTTTTGTAAATGGATGGATTTTCCAGTTACAATAAAATCAATATCCGCCCAAAGGATCAACATAAGAAAACATTCATCTATCTCTGGGGCACATTTTCTTATAGGAAACTACCGTTTGGTTTAAATAATGTTGGGGCAACTTTTCAGAGAGGAATGGATTATGCTTTCAATGACATCAAGCACATTGTTCAACCTTATCTAGACGATTTACCAGCACATTCACAAAATCAGACTGATCACTCGATGCGCTTCAAAGCCATTTTCTTACGCTACCAACACTACAAAATACGCCTTAATCCACATAAATGTGTGTTTTTTGTTGGTTCTGGTCATTTCTTGGATTTGTAGTCTCAAAAGAATGAATTTGAATCGACCCATTGAAGGTCCAGGCCATTCTTGATTTTCCTGCGCCATAAAATTTACTTTAGATATAGAAACTTCAAGGAAAGGCTAATTTCCTAAGAAGGTTCATTCCAAACTATGCTGAAATGGCTAAAGGATTTACTCGACTCTTGAAAAAGGGGGTTCCCTTCGATTGGGACCAAGTTGCACAAGCTTTTTTTGATGCTATCAAGGATACTCTTGTCCGGGCATCATTAATGTATCCCCATAATTATCAAAATAATTATTTCCTATATATCGCCACAGCTAAAATGACCATTTCTATGGTTCTGGTCCAAGTAGAAGATGGAATTGAACATCTGATCTATTATTTGAGCCGTAATCTCAATTATACGGAAGTTAAGTATTCATACATAGAAAATCTCTCCTTGGCAGCTGTTAAAGTTGTCTAAAGATTTCGCCACTATATCCTTCTCTGAAAGACCACTGTCATTTTGGATTGCAACCCCATGACTTATATCTTATCATGTCAATTGCTGGGGGGGGGAATATTCAAAATGGATTGTCATTTTGCAGGAATTTGATTTGGAATTCATCAAATCCAAGTCAAAGAAGTCTTTAGTTTTGGCTGAGCTTCTCTGTGACCTTCCTTCTGATAGCATTGCTACTACGTTGGAACCATCAATTCCTGGTGAGTCTCTATTTTTGATCGAATCATCTAATCCTTGGTATGGAGATTTCATCATTTATCTCCAAAATCAAACTTTTCGGCTTGATAGCTCTCGCTCTAAACATCGACTTATTCGATACCAAGCCAAATATTATCTAATCATCGGTGATACACTTTATCGTCATGGTGTCGATACTATTTTAAGAAAGTGCCTCACTCATGAGGAGGCTAAAAAGGTTTTAAATGATTGTCATGCTAGAGCTTGTGGTGGAAATTTATCTAGATATGCTACTGCGTAAAAGATACTCCATGTCAATTAATTTTGGCCTACCATATTTCGTGACTACATCCTCGCAGTCAGAAGTTTTCATGCATGCCGGATTTTTTATCATAAAATCCACAAACCACGAGTGTCGATGCATCCTGTTGTCTCTGTGGGACCATTTTAGAAATGGGGTATTGAATTCATGACCTGTAACCCTCATTCATCCAGGGGGCATGGTTATATTATTGTCGCAGTAGACTACTTTACCAAATGGGCCGAAGCGATGCCTACATTCAACAACACAAGACATACAAGTGCATTGTTTTTCTTTAATCATGTTATTACATGGTTTGGGGTCCCATAGGATATAGTTACAAATCATGGGAAGCATTTTTGCAACCACATGATGGCTAAATTTCTGGCCAAGTTAGGATTGGCACATGATAATTCTACTCCTTATTTTCCACAATCAAATGGACAAGTTGAGGCTATCAACAAAATTCTTAAACATATGCTTCAACGAAGATTGAACTTCTATCTGATGCCATTTCATTTGGTATTAACTGCATCATCATAAGGTTAGACTCATAACTTGTGGTATTACAACTTACTAGTGTTTATACTGTCAGAAAACCAATGCTGCATCGTTTGTTCCTAGATTTTGACTTTTGGAAAGACACTTTGATTTTATTCAATATCAACACATTTCTAGAAATTTGAACACATTAACTGATTCTTTGGCTAATCAAGTTTCAGATAGACATTTGCAACATATGTAAAGAAAACATTCACATCATTGAATAGGATTGCACAATAAACATAGGAAAACATTGAAATCAAATAGATAGACCTCAAAATGTATGCAAAAATGTCAAGAGTAAACTAGTGGTGCTCGTGGTAACATGCTATACATCTAGCTATCCTATCTAGTAACCACATCCAACTGTTAGGAACACCTATAGTGTGATGTTGCAGTTGCATGGGTAATTCTTCGATCCGGAAATCCAGAATCCAAAAGGTCTGTAGAAATTTGCTGAATAATGATTAATTATCCACCGAGACTATCCTGATCACATACAATTTGAATTTATATGCAACACATAATCTCTTCCACTCATATCATCAAACATGCGGAAATAAAACAAGCGATAGCACATCAATTCATCATACACATTAACACAGTATGTATGGGGAAAGCTTATAGCTGAAAACCCCGCAGCTATTGTGTATATTATAATGGAGAAATCATGTAAGAAACTCAGTACAATACTCCTCACAAGTACTCAGTACTTTCTCATAAAGTTACACACAAACTAGCTTGGTTTTGAACAGGTTACTGGTTCAAAACTCACCACTAATTGCCTTGCCTCTATTGCACAATCATGGCCTGTCTATATAGAGATCCAAGGTTTTAATCTCCTTGGCTTGACAGCACAATCATCATGGGAAATTCCTCCAAGTGTGGTTCAAATCTCATGCACAACTGATGTCGCCACTGATAGGTAACTCAACCCTTTCATCTACCTCTTTCACTGGTCTCCACTGAACTGTCCATGCACTGTAGTGAACTGATGTGTTCTTGAGTTGAATAATGAGTTACTAATTAATGAATTAAATAATATTTAATTCACTCCACTCAAGCTAGTTAAACTAATCTCAACCAGTTCAACTAAGTTAAACTGAACACAACTCCACTATCTGTCTCATTAACTCCACCAAACTTCTGCCACTGAAGTCCTAACTGAAGTCAACCATGCATGAGCTCACCAAACCCTTAGGAATAGCGTAATTCCTCTGTCAGCTGCATGAGCCACTTCCAAGGCTCTAACTGAAGTGCTCCAAGAGAGTAAACTGAAGTTTATAGTCCAAATATTATTAAGGGTAAATAATATTTGACTTCCCTATTTTTAGGATAGGCAGTCTAAATATAGACATCGACCTATAGGTCAAAAAATAGAGGTCCATCTATTTTTACCAACATGACCAATACTCCAAGAATAACATACTGCAATCCCCGGACCATGCTCCATATGTCTAAAGATAGACATAGTATAAAAATAGAATTTGCGCCAGAATTTGCCTGCGGGCCCACTTAGTGAAGGCGACTTCATTTCGCTAAGCTCCATCATCTTGCTGCATTTTCAACACTCCCTCTCAGCAAGATATGGATTATCTGCAACCCCTATCCTGCCTCTATGGAATTCGAACTTGCTCCTGGTGAGCGCCTTCGTCAGGATGTCGGCATCCTGATCCTCCGTGGGAACATATGAAAGAATCATGATTCTCCGCTGAACACAATCTCTGATATGATGGTACCTGATGTCGATGTGTTTGGACCTATCATGAAATACTGGATTAGCTGAGAGTTTAATGCAACTCTGGTTATCACAATAGATCATTGTAGGCTCCAAATGCAACCTGAACAATCCTGCGAGGATCTTCCTCATCCAAATAGCCTCGCATGCAGCCAAGCTAGCTACCATGTACTCGGCCTCTGCTGAACTGAGTGCCACGGATCTCTGCTTCCTGCTGTACCAGGAAACTGTTGTCGACCCAATGCTGAAAACTCTTCCAGAAGTGCTCTTCCGATCCGTTGGGCTCCCTGCCCAATCTGCATCAGTGAAGCTAGAAAGCTTCGCTCCATCCTCTTGTCTGTACCATAGACCATATCCCGATGTGCCTCTGATATAGCGCAATACATGCTTGCCTGCCTTCCAAAAGAGCTTGGTAGGCTTAACCATAGCTTGCAAAAGCTGGTTAACTGCATAGCATATATCGGGTCGTGTATTGACCAGATACATAAGCGACCCCACCAACTGTCGATAGACAGTGGCATCCACTACCTCCGCTGAAGTAGCATCCTCCTTCCTCCAACCACCAGGAAGAGGAGTGTCAACAGGCTTGTAGCCTTGCATGCTAAACCTCTCCAGAATATCCCGGGTGTACTTGCCCTGAGAAACAAACAGTCCTCCGCTGCGCTGCCAAATCTCCAATCCCAGGAAATAATGAAGGATGCCCAAGTACTTCATCTCAAACTCTCGTGCAGGATCCTCCTTGCATGAAAGTATCAACTGCTCATTGCTAGTCAAAATCAGATCATCTACATACAGTACGATGATCAACAGCTTCCCCTCCACCACAATCTGGTACAAGTTAGGATCCGCCTCACTCTTGGAGAATCCAAGCCCGGTGAAGTAGCTGTCTATCCGAGTGTACCAAGCATGAGGTGCTTGCTTTATCCCGTACAGTGCTCGCTTGAGTCGGCACACATGCGACTCACTGCTGAAGATCTCGAAACCTTCAGGCTACTCTATGTACACCTCCTCCTCAATGACTCTGTTGAGGAACGCAGTCTTCACATCCATCTGATGAATGTGCCACCCCATCTGCGCTGAGAGAGCAAGGATCTTCCGTATGGAAGAGTACTTTGTGACAGGTGCAAAAGTCTCCTCATAGTTGATCCCCTCGATCTGTGAAAAGCCACGGGCAAAAAGTCTCGCCTTGTACTTCTCCACACTCCCGTCAGTTGCCTGCTTCACTTTGTAGATCCATCGCAAACCCACCACTGATTTTCCCACCAGTCTTGGGAAAATCTCCCATGCACTGTTCCTGACGATCGAATCATATTCATCGATCATGGAATCAACCCATGTGGGTTCCTCCACAGCTTCCTCAAAAGAGGATGGCTCCGTCACAACACATTGACTCACAAGAGCCATGTATCCAATGTACCGATCCGGTGACTGCCTCTGTCTGCGCTGTGCTGTAGGTGGTCCTACAACCTTCTCTACATCCCGAGCCAGTCGCTCAGCTTCTGTAGTGCGCATGCGCCCTCTGATGGTTGGCGTTGCATGGGTGGTTTCTTCCACCTCCTGAAATTCCTCTTGTGGCTGATCCACATCCGGAAGCTCCTCCTTAGGAACTAACAGCTCCTCATCTGCATGCAAGTGTAGCTCCCTCTCAAGCGAACACCGCATGGCTTTCTCCTCCTGAAATTTTATATCCCGTCGCACAACAGTCTTGCGACTGTCTGACAAATACACCTGGTAGTTGTGAGGTGTATCAGTGTACCCCAAAAATATTCCAACCTCAGCAGTTGGATCCAGCTTCCTTCTCACATCCTTCATCACATGCATGTAGACAGGAGAACCAAAAATCCGCAAATGGGAAATATCAGGCCTCTTTCCAGAATAAGCCTCCTCCGGTGTACTCATGCCAAGAACCTTGTGAGGACAACGGTTCTACACATACACTGCTGTATTGCATGCCTCAACCCACAAGTGAAGGGGTAGGCCCTGATCATGCAACATCGCCCGTGCAGCACCCACGATCGTTCTGTTCTTCCGCTCAGCCACCCCGTTCTGCTGTAGGTTATGGGGTGCGATGAGCTCTCTCCGAATCCCTTCTGCGCTGCAGAACTCCTTGAATTCAGCCGAGATGAATTCACCACCGTTATCACTCCTTAGAGCAATCACCTTATTCCCCGACTCCTTCTCGACCAGTGCTTTAAACTCACAGAACTTCGCGAATGTATCGCTCTTCTTCTGCATGAAGAAGATCCATCACTTTCGAGAGAAATCATCAACAAAGATCACGTAATACTTGTGCTTTGCTGTCGAAGCAACTGAGAAAGGACCACACATGTCTGTGTGAACTCTCTCAAGGATCGTCGTGGCGCGACTATCCTTCTCGTGAAAGGTGGCTTTCACATACTTCCCTAAAGTACAACTTCTGCATTGATCCTGGACCGTGCATGCAGTGTTCTTAGGAATCCCAAGAGAAAATAGAGAAATCTACCTATAGATCTTCAAAGCTCCATGGTGAAGGTGGCCCAATCTCCGCTACGGGGGCTCGCCCTCATCATCTTGGGTCACCACTTCTCCGCCATGCCATAACCGTGCCAGCCATCTACTCGCAACCGATAAAGGTTCTTTGGTTCGAACCCCTTCTTCCTGTCTCTCCAAAGATAGTCTCACCTGCCAGAAGGCTTTTCCTTTTCGTCAAGACCACATCATAACCCTTATCCTCCAACATCGCTACTGAAATCAGGTTCTTCTTCAATCCAGGTACATGCATGACATCCTTTAAGACAAAGGGTTTACCAGACTCCCTCTGAAAGGATACGGCACCGATACCAGTCGCACTGTATCTACCGTCATCGCCCATCTCGATGTGCATACCCAAATCCTTGTCCTCCAGATCTGAGAACAACTCCCGATCTCCCGTCATATGAAATGACACACCGCTGTCCAAGAACCACACCGATCCCATCACACTTGAAACCAAGCATGCGATCAGTGAAAAGTCAAGCTCGAACTGTGAAGCCAAAGCTTCTCCATCTACAGATCTTCCCGCTTGCTTGTTCTTCTTCTTCTTTGGACAATTGGTAGCATAATGTCCGTGATCATGGCAGTGAAAACATTTCACTTTCGCCATATCCTGCTTCTTGCCCTTAGCTCCAGAATGAGAGGTTTTCTTACCCTTCCCTTTCTTAGCTTTGGACACCAAAGCGCAGTTTTCTTCATCAGCTCCCTTTAATGAAGATCCATCTCGAGTAGTCCTCCTTATCTCCTCCTGCATGAGATCCGCCCAAAGGCGCTCCCATCCCGGCAGCTTCTCCCGACCATTGACACTATCTTGATATGAGTGCCAAGCCTTCGGAAGACCAAGGAGAGCCAGGTCGACCATGTCCTCATCTTCGACGGTCACCCCCACACTTCCCAGCTCATCTCTGCACTGAGTGAACTTCGTGAGGTATTTGGCGATACTGTCGCCCTTCTCCATCTTGATGTTCTTGAGCTTATCTTTGAGCGCCAGCTTCCTTTGGTCACTCTTACTCTGGAATAGATCCGTCAAAGCTTTCCACATTAAATATGGAGTAGCCTTTCCATGCAGGCTGGATACAATATGATCCTTGACGCCCTCCAACAGGATCCTTCGACATTTCACCATCTTCTTTTGCCATGCATCGACTTCAGCAGGATCAGTGGGCTTTTGGACATCCGTATCTACGAACTCCTTGAGACCATTATCTTCTAATACTGCTTCCATGCGATCCTTCCATGCAACATAATTTGAACTGCCTTCAAGAGCATATTCGAGTCACAAACCGTTGAAAGACATTTTCAACACTAGCACCAAGAAAACAAAACTGCTGCAAAACTTCGAATTCCACCTCAAAGCTCAACCGCTCTAGATCGTGAGAACAAATTATTTCTAGCACAGAGATCGACTGCAAGGGACGTTTACCAGACCTTTCACTTTCCGAAGAAAGATGAATCCGGAGGCTACCTGGCCCGCATGCAGACTCTGTCTACCGAAATAAGTTTGTAATCACTGTGATGATCAATCTCTGCTTCAATAGATCCGATACCATGTAGAAATTTGCTGAATAATGATTAATTATCCACCGAGACTATCCTGATCACATACAATTCGAATTTATATGCAACACATAATCTCTTCCACTCGGATCATCAAACATGCGGAAATAAAATCAAGCGATAACACATCAAATCATCATACACATTAACACAGTATGTATGGGGAAAGCTTATAGCTGAAAACCCCGCAGCTATTGTGTATATTATAATGGAGAAATCATGTAACAAACTCAGTACAATACTCCTCACAAGTACTCGGTACTTTCTCATGAAGTTACACACAATCTAGCTCAGTTTTGAACAGGTTACTGGTTCAAAACTCACCGCCAATTGCCTTGCCTCTATTGCGCAATCCAGGCCTGTCTATATAGAGATCCAAGGTTCGAATCTCCTTGGCTTGACAGCGCAATCATCATGGGAAATTCCTCCAAGTGTGGTGCAAATCTCATGCACAACTGATGTCGCCACTGATAGCTAACTCAACCCTTTCATCTACCTCTTTCACTGGTCTCCACTGAACTTTCCATGCACTGTAGTGAACTGATGTGTTCTTGAGTTGAATAATGAGTTACTAATTAATGAATTAAATAATATTTAATTCAATCCACTCATAACTAGTTGATTAGCTAGTTAAACTAATCTCAACCAGTTCAACTAAGTTAAACCGAACACAACTCCACTATCTGTCTCATTAACTCCACCAAACTTCTGCCACTGAAGTCCTAACTAAAGTCAACCATGCATGAGCTCAAAACCCTTAGGAATAGCGTAATTCATATGTCATATGCATGAGCCACTTCCAAGGCTCGAACTGAAGTGCTCCAAGAGAGTAAACTTAAGTTTATAGTCCAAATATTATTAAGGGTAAATAATATTTGACTTCCCTATTTTTAGGATAGGCAGTCTAAATATAGACATCGACCTATAGGGAAAAAAATAGAGGTCCATCTATTTTTACCAACATGACCAATACTCCAAGAATAACATACTGCAATCCCCGGACCATGCTCCATATGTCTAAAGATAGACATAGTCTAAAAATAGAATTTGCGCCAGAATTTGCCTGCGGGCCCACTTAGTGAAGGCGACTTCATTTCACTAAGCTCCATCATCTTGCTGAATTTTCAACAAGGTCAACCCATCTATGTGCTGCCAAATCTCAGTCAGAGTCTCAGCCATATCAATATCCTAAAGGACTGCTCTCCCGACATCCCTCTCTGCTAGTTCATCTGCTACACGCTCTGGTTCCTCCACCAGTTGAACTCAACCGAAATTTGCATTACATCAAAAATTTATTTTAGTCTTGCGAAAACATCAAAAATACAAAAAAATTGTTTAAACCTTAGGAAAATAAAAAACATGGTCAAAAAATTCTAACCTATTGCACCCCACTAAGCACCTTCTGGTAAAGCTAAATCTGGATCTCCTTGGAAATCAATGGAAGTCAATAACATAATTTTCGATTGGATTGCATGCCTACCCATTAGTTCTACCCATATCTGCATCCTCAGATCTCTAGGTTTAGACATATCTAGTGTCAAAGGCCGTGGCTGCATCAGTGGAATCCATTATAAGGAAAATGACATGAGGATTGAACCATAACTAAAATTCTTCTTCCTTCCTCCCTTTTCTTTGTTCAGTTGTTCTTTTATCTGAAAAAGTACAGCTTCAGACCAGTTGAAGACTATTGTCTTCATACACTCTAGCGTATACTACATATACAATCTATTCACTACATGTAGTGTAACGGTGCTAGTAAGTTTTGTGATCGTGAAAAGGATGGTTCTCAAAGGCAAATATCTAATATTTTAGATGTTTATCTTTCCATCTTTTCTTGGCTCTGCCACTGGATAGCAATGTTGCAAAACATAATCTCTCATAGTCTCTCCTCTAAGAATAGACCCTGAGAGCGAAATAGGCAAACCTCTCCTCAACAAACCTTTGAGAAAGTATACATCCTCTATTGTTATGGGAACTACTTGGTTCTTAATATGAAATTCCTTGATATATGGATCCCATGATCGAACTAAGAACTCCAAGAGTTATATTTGTTGCCTCATCCCTGACAACTAGAAGTGCTTTAACAGTCCATAATCTCTTAGGGATCTTACTATGCCCAGATCATTTAGGGAAATCATATCCTATTCTTCATGCTCTCTTTCCCTCCATGTAATAGTCATTGTAATCTGATGAAAACCTGAAATATAGCCATAAGAACCATTAGATTCCATTCAATGTGAAAAATTGGGCAAATATTGGGCATGATGCAAAAATAAAAAATGAAGATTGCGCCCAACGCAATCTTGGACAAGAGACAGCGCATTGTATATGCAGCTAGCCTTCATTTTAGCTGCTATGCAACACACCTTTCTATGTCCAAGGGTGCATTTTCCTCTTTGGGAGCATAATTTACCCTAGGGACCCCAAAACCCTAAAAATTTGCAGTGAAAAGAAATCAAATGATTACTGAAGGAAAGAGAGGGTTCATGGCACTAACCCGGATAAAATGACAATGAAATCCATCCACAGAAATGATTACGATCAGCAACTGAAGTTCGGGGGTAAAATCAGTTTCAGAGCTCCAAAATACAAATGGTAACTATGGAACGGTAAAAATGAATAGTAAAACTCTTTTTAATAGTCATTTAATTGTTTTCAAAACATATTTATTGCTATGACTATGGTTTTATTATGTTTTTATCACAAAACAAGTATTTTTAATCCATTTAATGTTGTTCTAAAGAGGTCTTACAACTGATGAACAGATTAGTCGTGCAGATTTATTTCAAGAATGATTTAACCACAAAGCATACTTTTTCTCCTTATTTTTAAAGATTTGTTAAAAATGAAAAAGGATTTGAAGCGCACTTTTATCTCTTTTTCGAGCTTCGATAAAAGTGAAAAAGGAACCCCTGGAGTCTTCTTTCAGCTCTTTTTAGACTCCGATAATGTGAAAAGACTGCTGAGCACTTGTATTTTTGAGCTCGTAAAATTAAGTGAATTGATATCTACTCAGTATAAGTTTAACCCTTTTGTGGACTGAGATAGATTATTTATGAAAAAGGAATACCTTGGTCGAACATGACTAAAGAGGTTCTCTCAGATATTATTTTACACTTTTTCAGATCTGAGCGACAACTTTATGAAAAAAGTACTTATGGAGTAATCTTTCGTCCTCTTTTTTTCAAAGGACCGGGCTGCCACTGTTGTTAAGATTGTTAAAACATAAAATAGCGATAGGCTTGTCGATCATGGCAAGAATCGAGTTTCATTCATCGCTAAACTCGTTAAATTATTAAATAGAGATACATTGTTTGCCCAAAGGGTTGAATTATAGATCAAGCATATGTTATCCTCCTCAATCTTGTTAAAAAATAAAGAGATACCGGTTGATAAATCACCAGGGAAAATTTGGGAAAGTGAACAGAACTTTTTACGGTAGCAGGTCATTCTTGAACATGACACTTCACTCCATCACTGTGACTGTTTGGGTTGGGTAATCTTCTTGATGGTTCATTAATACCTATGTTTCATCATACCTTCACTTCCATTTTGGGTCAATGCTGCCAACTCATCTCAGTGTTGTCGATATGTTCAAGAGAAGTCATCCATTGAATACTCATCCTTCTGCAATACTCATAAACCTTCATTCTCATGACATTCATCCCTGAACATTGCTATATCAAGTCATCCCTTTGTCTCTGAAATTAGTAACTCTCGTTTCACAATAAGATGGCTTCCTGTCGACGACAAATCATTATCCAGGAAGTTCACTTAGAATCATCATATTCCAGTACCATGAGGCTTGTTACAACATTGACAAGATCCTTGGTTCGGGATTTTTGACTGAATGATTTTTTTTGGCGTTCGACATAAAATCATCTATTCACGCCTTACAAAATTTACTGTAGTACCTTGAGGGCCATTAACATCAATGGTGGTTCTCTCACATTTGTTAACAACTCACATCATTGGATGGTAATAAAACAATGTCTTTCCATGTTTGACTACATTTCATATATTCGCATGGCTAGACTTGTACCCGAATGATCGAGTGAATGAGATAAGAAGGCCCCAGATCTAGTTTCATCCATCCAGGCTATGATTTTAGGATTTTTTTACACATCATTTGTACGGTGACATTTCATATAGATCATCATCCGAACATGGGCCTATATCTATAGGCATGTCTGTATTAGGCAACATTCCAATGTAGATGACTTTCTGAATTATGTACATGTTATTAGATAGTTTATGTGCGCATAATGGGAATGCCTTCCCTCATCAATTTATGATCAAGAGGATATATCATGATGTAATGTATTGTAATATTGATGCAAGTCGCCACTCCGCTTCATCTCCAGCCCATCACAGTGTAAACCATCTCAATCAAAATATTGTTATTATTATTTTGACTTCATGCTTTAGGGGGAAATTGTTATAGGTCAATTTGGGCACCATTCCCAATGACCTAGTTAACTGGACATCATCCCTAGGACCGATGAATAAGATGTATCATCCCCTATCATCTCAGTTGCTACATGTCCTAAGACAAATAACAAGGAAAAATCATCTATGACTTCCATTTGCAAAGGTTTCCAAGATTTGAAGTTTATAATATATCATGTGAGAGCTCACCAATGCTACCTCTCAAGGGACTAAGAGAATTTCATATGCAGGTAACCCCACTCAAGGGTGCTTTTCAAAGCACTTCCTGACACTCAAGGTTGCGTTGGTCATTTGGGAGAGAAATTCTCATTGTTCCAGAATCTCCACTTGGCCAGTGCCTTCTAGAAGAGTTCACATGTGTCAAACTTCGAATCCATGTGTCCATTTGATACCTATGAGACTAGGAACATGTATTTCTTATTATTAGAAATTAATTGATTGTAAAACTACCTTTATCTCCTTTATAAATTGAGAAATTATCATAGTGCTTGGTAAGGAATAATTTGAGTAGAGAAATGCTAGTGGAATTTCAATTGAGGAATTGATTTGAGTGACGTGCTACTGGAGAGATGTGCATTGTGATGAGGCTGGGATGATGTTGGATATGCTGACACCAAATTAATCACTGGGTTGTAACCTCCCCTTCTATCCATTAATAAAGGTTCCTGCTTACTTTCCCACATATGTATCTGTATAAGCTTCTATATTTCATATTATGAATTCTTATCTGATGTATATGGTTCATGTTTTATTGATTTAATTGAATAAATTGAATAGACATCTACATTATTGCTATTCCTTTTTGTTTAATGTTCATCTTTGTAGGAAATATTTTGGCGATCTAGCTTGGACTTGAAGCTACAACAAGAGCGACATAAGGAGAATTGGAAGAGCTCGGACTCCAAGTAAGCTTCTTGATTTGTTTTGTGTGTCTGTTTACTTCTAGGAAAATTAGTTGCAAAGTCTTTAACGTGTTTTTCTAAATGAGAAAAACATATAGGGAAGAATGTTTTATCCATAATCCATAATTTTGCATTTTAGGTGCTTCTCAGACTAAAGTGGTATGGTAATGTCGTCATGATTTTTTGTGATATATGGTCTACTTTGGGTGACAGGCGCCATGGAGGGGAGGCTCTACCGACCAACGAGGATGTTTATCATGTGTAAGGTGGGGTGATGATAAACATGGTTAGGTGCTTGGAACCTATGGTTAATTTCTTATGGAGAAATGATGTCAGGATATGCAGAGTTTTTATGGGACTCTATCGTGCTAAAGGTAGAATGATACCTGCTTTGGAACTTTTAGGAGATGGAGTGAAGGATGGTTTGCAAAATACCTACAAAAACAAATACCCCAAGTGAAAGCATATTATTTATTCAAATACTACTAAAAGACATGTGCTAAACAAGAAGATGAGAGAGGGCATACCCGTTGTCACTAAAAAATTATTTTTTTGGAGGTGCAAATGTGTGGCACCGCCCTTAGACATTATGGAGTGTTGATCATAGTATTTCTTTCAGTCCTATAATTCGGCCTTCTGAGCTCTCGTTATGGTCCTCCAAATTTACCGAAAAGGGCGAAATATAGACGAATATGGCTAAATTCATTTCATTTGTGTTAGTTGAGCATTTGAGGTTTTGAGAGGTCAGAGGCTTTTGTGGAGCTGTTCTTTCCATTGCGGTCAGCCTGAGTACCCGGGACTAGCGATTTTTTAGCTAGATAAGCCCCATGACGTCTTGCACTTAAATGTTTTTAGCGTGTCGATGCTGGGGCCCGTATAGGATTGGTTTATATGGATCCTCGGCCAGCTTTTTCCTTGACCGCGTGGGCGATCAAGGCACAGGTGCACGTCTTTCGCGCAAAACTAAGGGTTCTGAATGAGCTCATCACACATGTACTAGATTTGGGTGTGAATTTGTCACATTTTTGAGAGAAACATACGTGCTCTCCTCATGCCTGTCTGAGGAACAGGTGCGTGGAGGGCTGAAGCTACTCTTTGGGAAATTTTGGGAAATTTTGTCTATTTTTTAGTGTTTTCAGTGTGACTGATGTGTGCTTGTTTGATGACAAGATGTTGTGGAGGGAGAGGGATTGGCTTGATGTTTGGTCCACTTTGGCTGCTGATGGTCATGCATGGCAACAGTTGGCGCGATGGGGTCTTCTCAAATTTATGGAGAATTACCTCTTACGATCACAGGATCGTCTTTTGTGTTACTTGATCCGATGCTGGAATAGGCAGCGCAAGGTGATGATGTTGTGGGGGTGCAACCTCGTTATTCGTTCCGAGAGAGATATATTTTTTTTGACCAGGTTTCTTCCTCAAGGTGAGGCACTTCCTTATCCACTTCCCTCTAGGAGAGTGAATCTTGAACAATTTTCAGCGGGCCATTGTGGCTGGGCGCCCCTTACGGAGGGGTGCGTAGCAATTGCTTCTATGACTGACTTGGCCAAGTGGTGTCCTCTGGCTACTATTGTACAACTAGTGGGGTTGTTTGTGCCCCATTGGGTGTCAAGGCAACAAATAGGTGTTTTGTGCCGGCTGAGCCAGACACTTCTCCGATTTTTCCCATTTTTTCTATAACGGGATGTTGGCTTAGCTTTCCAAGGTCTGATATGGATAAAAGTTGTTCACATATGATAGCATTCAATGTAACATTATGTATGAGTGGGTGGTTCTGCTGAGACCTACGGTGGCAACGCCTCCTGGGGGGCCTCAGGAGCCTCGTATGAGGAGGTGGGACCCTGTGATGTCGCGCAGAGGGGGCAGTAGGGTGGGGTGCTTTTGGAATGCCACCACAGAGGCTTGGTTTGAGGCCAATCCTCAGATTTTTCTGTTGTTCCCTTATGTGGGGATGGACTTCCAGGGAGACCTGGACATGGGTCTTCCTGCTGGATATGCTTGGGGGCCAACATGTATGTTTTTGTGTTTTCAGCATTTACTTGAGTATTTATGTTTTGTATGTGTATTATGATGACACTAACATAATTTTGCTACATCCCGTGGCTTGATTGGTGGGACCCCATCTAATTCGATAGCCTTGAGGTGCTCCTCGCACATTCAGAGGAGAGGGAGGAGCTCTGGTGTAGCCTCTAGGTGGAGCACCTGGCGGGGGGTGGTCCCTTGGGGGAGGGTAGCAGCTCAGTTGCTGCCGAGATTGTTGCTAAGCGAGCTCATGCTGAGGTGGTAGAGGATTGTGTTGCTGAGTTGACAAAGTAGTTGGCTGCTCTAAAGGTGAGAGCTCAAGTGGTAGAGGATGCCTAGGTTCAAGTGGACTGCTTGACCCAGGCGATGCCCACTTGACGCTTCATGGTTAACCTCGATGATGCATGGTTGGAGACATTAATGGCCCAGGAAAGAGGCTATTGGTCAATTTTATGTTAGGTGGCGATCTCTGTTTGGAAGAAGACTCTAGTGTTGGTACCGGGAACGACTGTGGGTCCAGGTGCCCCACCTAGGGGAGCACTTTCCTAGAGTTTTATTGTACACGGGGAAAGAAACCATTTTGAGGATTCTTCCCCTATTTTTGTCGACTTATACATTTGTATATTTTGGGCTAACTTACGGGTCAAAGACATTATTTTTTGTACTCAGACACATATATTTTTTGGTATATATGAGAGAGATTTTTTTTGCACCTCTATGTGGTGTGCTTCTTTTTTTTGTTTATGGATTATGCTATGCTGATGGACATCTGTGTTTTCTATGTTTTTTATTTTTTATGTATGATGGTTTATCCAAGATGCATTCCAGTTTATAATATTTTTAGCTATATGATTAGTTGTTTGGTTTTGATTTCTTGGTACATGTGTGACTGTAATGTGGTCAAACTGTTGGCTTAATATTTTTGCACGCAATTATTTTCTAAACAGATGTGAATCTCGTATCTCAAATGCTTTGTTTAACTACAATACTACTAACTGGGAATTGAGGTAGATATGCATATGGCGTATGCCCTGATTGAGGGCGTCGCACATAAGTCCAATGACAACATCATATTCTACCTAATTTTTTGTCACTGAACTGGTGCATACACCATTAGTACAGACTAGTGATCAGTCAGGATGGTAGATGACCCAGGCGGTTGCTGCTAAACTTTGAGACTATCGTGATCCTCCATCGGTGAATCCGAAGTAATGGTCAGGTTGATGATCCATTGTGACACCAGAGCATATTTTGTGACAAGTCTTTTGGTCAAAAATTTAAATTTTTTTGGGTCTATGTGTGTTGACTCTAGGGGTGGGCCTTCTTGGCCCTTATGGGTATAATTTCTTGAGGTAAAGGCCATTAACAGGGTTGCTGAGACATGTTTTGTCCACCTCTGTCAAGATGTATGCCCCCTTGAGCAGGCAATTTTTTATAATGTAGGGTCATTTCCACAAAGTTTCGAAATTTCCTAGCCCTAGGGCTTCTTTTGTGACATCGTAGTGGAGGACTAGCTCTCCCTCAGTGAATGAACAAGGGTTGATGTGGCGGTCGAATGATGCTTTTACTCATTTCTTGTGGGCCTTGTTGTGTTGTAGCACTGCCGTCAAATTTCGTCTATGCACTCTTGTTGTACTAAAATTTGTTCTAGAGGCTGGGTATCATTGATGAGTTTGACGATGGCATGTAAATTTGGGATCTCGCATTCTATGGGAATCATGGCTTCGACTCCGTATACCAAGTGGAAGGGGGTGAAACCAGTGGATGTTTTCACAGTCATGCTTTATGCCCACAGGGTGAAGAAAAGCATATGGTTTCAGTTGGGTTTATGGTTATTCACCATGCGCTATAACATAGTTTTGAGAACATTATTCACAGCTTCTACCTGTCCATTGGATTGGGGGTAGTATGGTTGTAATGTCCCTTTTTGGGGATTCTCAAGATTCTATGTCAAATATGGACTACAGAGGCATTTACCGGTTATCTCACCTCTAAAAATAAGGTGAGAACTAGAGGCTACCTGGCCAACTGTAGACTCTGCCTATAGAACTTGGAATAATCCCAATTCAGGAATCTCAACAAGGCCTTCAGTGAAAATGCTGTATAAGCAAATATGAGCAAAGAAAATGCTGATTAGGGTTGGGATCCCCTAATTCAAGCTATGTGTGACATATAAATGCAATTTCAGCAGAAAAAAATAATTTTAAACACATTAAACAGATCTCCCAGAAACAAGAATAGCTAGAAATCAACTAAATAGAGAAGTTGTTGCAACATGAAAACCCCAGCTACTAGAATTGCACAGATTTGACTGAAACTCACAGGAGGTCAGCCAAAGATATGATAATTCAGTAATATAACAGTAAATCAGATTTACATATGATCTTATTGCGTTTACAACTGATTACAAGAAGAAATAGGGAAAGATCCCTTCAAAAATTAGAGCTGCAACTAGGAATAAACTGCATAAATACATAGACAACGTTATTTTTCAAATGGTTCAGCTGCTGTAGATTAAATTTCATATATAGGGCAGATATATGAATGAAACATCAGATATAATATAGATCTGGAAGCTACAATACTTTAAGAACAAGATCCAATTGGAATTACATCAAAATATTACATATTAAGCTGTAGATCTGAATTACAATATACTGTGCTGCCGAAAACCCAGAAATTTCTGAAGATAAATTTTATTGCTGAAACAGATAAGATCTATAGAGATGTGGATCAGCAACCCAATCCACAAATCACCAAGGGAAGGAAAACCTAACACAGAGATATCTCCTCCAAACTGATAGAAAACTAAAAAAACAAAGCCCTCTTACAAAATAACGCAGAATAGAGCAGAAACTGCACAGAGGGTGAAGGAGACTGAATACATGGAACGAAAAGTACAGATATGATATAAAATATATATTATCTAACTCCTTGGAGGCTGAAGAACACTCTAAAATAGAGAAAGCCTCTAAAAAAAAACTAGATCTAAGCAGATCTACAATGCCACTTGCTACAAAAGATAGCAGCTGCAAAACCCTCAATGGGCCAGTGCCTCATGAAATATAGAGCTTGGTATAAAACCAGATAGTGGCCAACTTCAACAAATAACTCCTCCAATGATCCTCAAGGGAAGAGATGAAACTCATAAAAAGGAATTCCAATCACAATCCTCCACTAAACAACAGAAAATGGTATTTGTCTAAGAAGACAAATACTTCAGAAATATAATTCATCAATAACCTCTATTTGTGTCTTCTCCTCCTTTTTATAACATGAGAAAGCCTTTGCAAACCCTAAACCACTTTGATGAGTCACCCCTTTTCACATTAGAGGCTCCCTTATAGAACTGTGCAGTCCCTCTTGGAGATGCATTGAACCTAGACATCGTAGTTGATTTGATCAAGGTGGACCCAATATTTGGCTCAACCCTCTTTCACACCTGCAAGTGATTATTTACATAGCCCAAATTTGTCTTTCTTCACATGGGAATTGATTTATTAGGAGTTTTACATGTCATCATTTATTCATTTATTCATAAAACATAAATTAAATCAAAATTTAATGTCTCCTCTTAACTAAGGCTAAGTGGGGACATTACAGTCCTCCCCCTCAAAATGTTGCTTGTCCTCAAGCAACTGGTAGGGTAAGAGATGTGTTTCTTCTCCTCCTCCATTGATAAAAACATCAAGAATAAAGCTCTCATCATGAAGAAAGTGTTCACCAAGGCAATACATCAAAAAATTCTCCTCCAATGATAGCATGATAGGTTCATAGTCTGCCCCTTCAGGAGTGTAAAACTCAACAGAAATAAACATGGGTGAACCGATGTCACATCTGAAACATGTATCATGAAGTACTGGATAAATTTCCATCCCATGTGGTACCTATACACTACTGAATCTTTTCCCATACATACCCATAAACAAAACCAATTTGTCATCTATGTATGGTAGCAAAATCGCATAAAGGCAAACTGAAATTTGCACATGAGGAGGTGGGTCACAATCCCACATAAGGTTCTAGCACAGTACCCTCCTTGTTCTAAGTAGATATAAATGTGATAGGTGGTACTCCCACCACATATTTTCTACATAAGCCACCTTGACATGGCTGAAAGTGAAACTCTCATTAGGTGCCTTTGGAAATCACCCATCATGGTAAACAATCTCCTTTTGTATCTCAAGGGAGTGGCCAGCTTTGGAGTTTTTATTGGCCCCATCTTTGACATGAGATATGCACGTAATATTGCTCCTTGGGGGAGCCATGGCCTGCATAAATATGGTAAGAGAATGTACCAAATCAGAAAAATAAACTTGTTCCACAAGACCATATTTCTTACAATACAAATCTCCCACACTCATAGCGTTGGGCATGGGCTTTCCCCCTCTTTTGAGAGAAGAAGGAGATGGTTGAAATGTTTCCTGCATAGGATCCCTTAGCTTCCCCATCTCCACATCACTTTTTCACTCTTGTAAGAGCTTATATAGTTCCTCCCAGTCATAATGCTGATGTGGCTCCTCCTCCATACCCTCCCAATCAAAACTCTTCAAGATTAGGGAGTAGATTCTTGCTGATTGCATGTAGCTAGGAAAGAACTCCTTATGGGCTCTTTGTAGTATCTCTTGCTTAAGCTTGGAAGCTTGAGACAAGAATACCTTACCAAGATGATACATGAACCCTTCATGGAATAAGTAGCCTCCTCCTTGCTTTATGCCATCTAAGATCATCCAGGTGTGCATATATTTGGAGTACTCTACAAGGATTTGAGACCTCCAATATGGATCTACACTTCTCAACAAGGACATCACTGTAGATGTATCTATGGTGGTGCTTGCCTTGTTTCTGCTTGTTCCCTTGGCATCATGCATGCCAAAATTTTGTGTGGGAAGGCTGATCCTCCCCTTTGCTTCCTCCCACAGCACAGTGACTCTTTCTTCCATTGTTTCAGCACTTGGTGAAGCTTTCCCCACAGACTCTAATGGCACCCCAAGTGGCTTGCCACACTGTAGGAATGTCTCTTGCAGCTTTCTCATGAACATGAGGGAAGGAACTGTAAAGTCCTTGCCTGCGCAATTCCATCTTTGTTGTGTGGGTAGAGACATCAAGTGAAGGGTAGGTGTGCATGCCTTCAATAACTTTTTGCTTCCCATTCCTCGAGTCCACCCACTTCATCTGCAAGGCCCTCTAATTAGTGCTGAATTTTCCCAAATTAATCAACGACTAGACACCAAAGATGAGGTTGGTATCTGGTATGTCCACCACAAAGAAGTGGTGCCTCAAAGTGTAGGTCCCCATAGTCACAGAAAGTAAGGGAACATACTGCATGCAATTCATAGTTTTTTCCCCCAGAACCAAGATAGAGAACCCATTAAAATAATTAGTAGGGATCCATCTCCTCTGCACAAAGTGAGCATCAATAAAATTGTGGGTTGCCCCACTGTCAATAAGAATACATACTCTTTTGTCCATAACTGAACCCTACACTCTAAGAGTCAAATATTTGGGCACTCCTTTCAAAGAAGCAAGAGTCCCACTGGTTGGAGCAAATGCTCCCTCTTCTTCTCTGGATGATGATGGATCCTCCTCCTCATCATCACCAACACTGTGACCTATCCTAGGTCCATCATTTCCTTCCTCCTCCTCACGATCAGAGAAGACATCAATATAATGTGGTCTTCTAGCAGCACATCTATGTCCCGGTACCCATGATTCATGACAAGTGAAACATAACTTCTTCTTTCTCAATTCCCTCCGGAGATCATTGTCAAGAATATTTTTCCGTGAGCTCTCCTTGGGTGGAGCAACTTTCCCTTCCTTTCCTTTAGAAGAGTGAGTGGCTTTTCTAGGGAGGGTTGCCTTTGCTCTTGGCAAGGCATCTTGGAGATGTCTTTTTCTTTCAATGGCATCATGCAGTGTGGTGGGTTTGGTAGACTTGACCAACCCATGCAAAGGTTTCTCCAAGCCATCTATGAACATATAGACGCTCCTTACAACTGAAAGATCAAGAACCATTATAGACAACCTAAAAAATTTAGAGATATAGGCTTCAACATCTCATGTCTGCTTAAGCTTTTCCAAGCTTATGAAAGGGGCCTTCGGATCCTTCCGATCAAATATTTCCACTAGTCTCCTAGTGAACTCAGCATAAGTGGACACATTGTTGTGCCCCAATTTATAAAGTCCATAAAACCACCAGTTTTGGGCTTCTCCATCAAAATGCAGTGCAACAATCTTAATGGCTCCATCTTTAGGCACTTTTTTCAGCTGGAAGTAGATGTCCAAATTTTCCACCCATGCTTTGGCTGAACAAGAGGGTGATCCATCAAACTTAGGCAAGAAGAACCTGCCCATGGTGTGGTTCCTCCCATGAAGGAAACCTCCATCTCTATACTGCTGTAATGGCCTCCTCTGGTCCTTGAGATGGAAGAAATATTGAAAGATCAAGTTATCCTTGAACCTTTGAATTTGAGCATCATATTCTACAAAATAACCTTCCAAAGACGTTGACTCCTGAAGCCCTTCATTCTATACAGCCAAGAAGGTAGGCATTGTAGAGTGTTGCGAGATCTGGGGAGCTTGTGGCAAGCTCACTGGTGGACCAGTCCCAAACTGAGACATTTCAGAACTCTCCCCTTGATGGAGTCTTCCAAGGGAATCCCTCATTAGATCTATCCTCATCTCCTTTATTTCCTTGGACAGATCTTGCATAGCTTCCAAGAGATTTTTTGCAAACTCTTCTGCCTCCTTATCTTTATCATTAAATTCATGGGCTTTCCCCTTGTCTTGACCCTTGTCAAGGTCAACATTATTATAGTCATACTTTCTATGAATTCTATTCTGGTATCTCGTCTCCCTCTCAGAAAGAGGATCTTCATTTTCAGAATGCAACATGACTAAGGCTCCAAAGCTAGCACAGTCTGTGCCAAGAGTGGAGCTCTGATACCACTGTAATGTCCATTTTTGGGGATTCTCAAGATTCAATGTCAGAGATGGAATACAAAGGAATTTATTGGTTATGTCACCTCTGAAAAGAGGGTGAGAACCAGAGGCTACCTGGCCAACTGTAGACTCTGCCTCTAAAACTTGTAATAATCCTAATTCAGGAATATCAACAAGGCCTTCAGTGAAAACGCTGTATAAGAAAATTTGAGCAAAGAAAATGCTAATCAGGGTTGGGATCCCCTCATTCAAGCTTTGTGTGACATATAAATGCAATTTCAGCAGAAAAAAATAAGCTTAAACACATTAAACAGATCTCCCGGAAACAAGGCTAGCTAGAAATCAGCTAAAGAGAGAAGTCGCTGCAACATGAAAACCCCAGCTACTAGAATTGCACAGATTTGACTAAAACTTAGAAGAGTTCAGAAAAATATCTGATATTTCAGTAATATAATATTAAATCATATTTACATATGATATTATTTCCTTTACAACTGATTACAAGAAGAACTAGGGAAAGATCCCTTCAGAAATTAGAGCTGCAACTAGGAATAAACTGCAGAAATACATAGACAACGTTATTTTTCAAATGGTTCAGTTGTTTTAAATTAAATTTAAGATCTAGGAAAGATATATGGGTGAAACATCAGATCTAATACAGATCTTAAAGCTACAATACTTTAAGAACAAGATCCGATTGGAATTACATCAAAATATTGCATATTAAGTTGTAGATATGAATTACAATATACTGTGCTACAGAAAACCCAGAAATTTCTGAAGATAATTTTTATTACTGAAATAGATCAGATCTATAGAGACATATATCAGCAACCCAATCCATGGATCACCAAGGGAAGGCAAGCCTAACACCAAGAGATCTCCTCCAAACTGATAGCAAACTGAAATAACAAATCCCTTTTACAAAATAACGCAGTATAGAGCAGAAACTGCGTAGATGGTGAAGGAGACTGAATAAATGGAATGAAAAGTACAGATCTGATATAAAATATAGATCATATAACTCTTTGGAGGCTGAATAACACTCTCCAATAGAGAAGGCCTCTCAAAAACAACTAGATCTAAGCAGATCTACAATGCCACTTGCTACAAAAGATAGCAGTTGCAAAACCCTCAATGGGCCAGTGCTTCTCATGAAAGATATAGCTTGGTCACAAAAAATATAGTGGCCAAATTCAGAAAAGAAATCATCCAATGGTCCTCAAGGGAAGATATGAAACTCATAAATAGGAATTCCAATCACAATCCTCCACTAAACAACAGAGAATGGTATTTGTCTAAGCAGACAAATACTTCAGAAATATAATTCATCAACAACCTTTACTTGTGTCTTCTCCTCCTTTTTATAACATGAGAAAGCATTTTCAAACCCTAAACCAATTTGATGAGTCACCCCTCTTCACATTAGAAGCTCCCTTCTAGAACTGCGCAGTCCCTCTTGGAGATGCATTGAACCTAGACAGTGCAGTTGCTTTGGTCAAGGTGGACCCAATCTTTGGCTTAACCCTCTTTCACACCTGCAAGTGATTATTTACATAGCCCATATTTTTCTTTATTCACATGGGAATTGATTTATTAGGAGTTTTACATGTCCTCCTTTATTCATTTATTCATAAAACATAAATTAAATCAAAATTTAATGTCTCATCTTAGCTAAGGCTAAGTGGGGACATTACAGTCCTCCCCCTCAAAATGTTGCTTGTCCTCAAGCAACTGGTAGGGTAAGAGTTGTGTTTCTTCTCCTCCTCCATTGACAACACCATCAAGAATAAAGCTCTCATCATGAAGCAAGTGTTCACCAAGGCAATACATAAAAAACTGCTCCTCCAATGCTAGCATGTCAGGTTCATAGTCTGCCCCTTCAGGAGTGTAAAACTCCACAGAAATAAACATGGGTGAACCAATGTCACATCTGAAACATGTACCATGAAGTACTGGATAAAGTTCCATCCCATGTGGTACATGTACACTACTGACTCTTTGCCCATAATTACCCATAAACAAAACCAATTTTTCATCTATGTATGGTAGAAAAATCACATAAAGGAAAACTGAAATTTGCACATGAGGAGGTGGGTCACAATCCCACATAAGGTACCAGCTCAGTACCCTCCTTGTTCTTAGTAGATATGAATGTGAAAGGTGGTACTCCCACCACATATTTTCTGCATAAGCCACCTTGACATGGCTGAAAGTGAAACTCTCATTAGGTGCCTTTGGAAAGAACCCATCATAGTAAACAATTTCCTTTTGTATCTCAAGAGAGTGGCTAGCTTTGGAGTTTTTATTGGCCCCATATTTTCCATGAGATCTGCATGTAATATTGCTCCTTGGGGGAGCTATGGCCTGCATACATATGGTAAGAGAATGTTCCAAATCAGAAAAATAAACTTGCTCCACAAGACCAGATTTCTTACCATACAAATCTCCCACACTCATAGCGTTGGGCGTGGGCTTTTCCCCTCTTTTGAGAGAAGAAGGAGATGGCTGAAATGTTTCCTGCATAGGATCCCTTAGTTGCCCCATATCCACATCACTTTTGCACTCTTGTAAGTATTTATATTGTTCCTCCTAGTCATAATGTTGATGGAGCTCCTCCTCCATACCCTCCCAATCAAAACTCTTCAAGATCATTGAGTATATTCTTGTTGATTGCATGTAGCTAGAAAAGAACTCCTTATTGTCTCTTTTTAGTATCTCTTGCTTAATCTTGGAAGATTGAGACAATAATAACTTACCAAGATGATAGATGACCCCTTCATGGACCAAGTAGCCCCCTCCTTGCTTTATGCCATCTAAGATCATCCCGGTGTGCAGATATTTGGAGTACTTTACAAGGAGTTGAGACCTCCAATATGGATCTACACTTCTCAACAAGGAAAACACTATAGATGTATCTATGGTGGTGCTTGCCTTGTTGCTGCTTTTTCCCTTGGCATCATGCATGCCAAAATTTTGTGTGGGAAGGTTGATCCTCCCCTTTTCTTCCTCCCACAGTGCAGTGACTCTTTATTCCATTGTTTCAGCACTTGGTGAAGCTTTCCCCACAGACTCTAATGGCACCCTAAGTGGCTTGCCATGCTATAGGAATGTCTTTTGCAACTTTATCATGAAAATGAGGGAAGTAAATATAAATTCCTTGCCCCCACTGTGCAATTCCATCTTTGTTGTGTGGGTAGAGACATCAAGTGAATGGTAGGGGTGCATGCCTTGAATAACTTGTTTCTTCCCACTCTTCAAGTCCACCCACTCCATCTGCAAGGCCCTCCAATCAGTGGTGAATTTTCCCAAAGTAATCAACCACTGGACACCCAAGATGAGGTTGGTTTCTGGTATGTCCACCACAAAGAAGTGGTCCCTCAAAGTGTATGTCCCCATAGTCACAGAAAGTGAGGGAACATACTGCATGCATTGCATAGTTCTGTCCCCCAGAACCAAGACAGAGAACCCATCAAAAGAATTAGTAGGGATCCATCTCCTCTGCACAAAGTGAGCATCAATAAAAATGTGGGTTTCCCCACTATCAATAACAATACATACTCTTTGGTCCATAACTTAACCTTGCACTCTAAGAGTCAAATATTTGGGCACTCCTCTCAAAGAAGCAAGAGTCCCACTAGTTGGAGCAAATGCTCCCTCTTATTCTATGGATGATGATGGATACTCCTCCTCATCATCACCAGCACTGTGACCTCTCCTAGGTCCATCATTTCCTTCCTCCTCCTCACAATCAGAGAAGACTTCAATATAATGTGATCTTCCAGCAGCACATCTATGTCCCGGTACCCATAATTCTTGACAAATGAAACATAACTTCTTATTTCTCAATTTCCTCTAGAGATCATTGTCAAGAAGCTTTTTCTGTGTTCTCTCCTTTGGTGGAGCAACTTTCCCTTCCTTCCCTTTAGAAGAGTGAGTGGCTTTGCTAGGGAGGGTTGCCTTTTCTCTTGGCAAGGCATCTTGGAGATCTCTTTTTCTTTCAATGGAATCATGTAGTGTGGTGGGTTTGGTAGACTTGACCAACCCATGAAAAGGTTACTCCAATCCATCTATGAACATATAGCCTCTCCTTGCAACTGAAAGATCATGAACCATTACAGACAACCTCAAAAATTCAGAGATATAGGCTTCAGCATCTCTTGTCTGCTTAAGCTTTTCCAAGCTTATGAAAGGGGCCTCTGGATCCTTCCGATCAAATATTTCCACTAGTCTCCTAGTGAACTCAACATAAGTGGACACATTGTTTTTCCCCAATGTAGAAAGTCCATGAAACCACCAGTTGTGGGCTTCTCCATCAAAATGCAGTGCAACGATCTTAATGGCTTCAGCTTCAGGCACTTTGTTCAGCTGGAAGTAGATGTCCAACTTTTCCACCCATGCTTTGGCTAAACAAGAGGTTGATCCATAAAACCTAGGCAAGAAGAACCTACCCATGGTGTGGTGCCTCCCATGAAGGAAACCTCCATCTCTATATTGCTACAATGGCCTCCTCCCTCCTCCAGTCCTTGAGATGGCAGAAATCTTGAAATCTCAAGTTATCCTGGAACCTTTGACTTTTTGCATAATATTCTACAAAATAACCTTGCAAATAGGTTGAATCCTGAAGCCCTACATTCTCTACAGCCAAGAAGGTAGGCATTGTAGAGCGTTGTGAGATCTGGAGAGCTTGTGGCAAGCTCACCGGTGGGCCAGGCCCAAACTGAGACATTTCAGAACTCTATCCTTGATGGAGTCTTCCAAGGGACTACCTCATTTGATCTATCCTCATCTCCTTTATTTCCTTGGACATATCTTGCGTAGCTTCCAAGAGATTTTTTGCAAACTCTTCTGCCTCCTTATCTTTATCATTCAATTCAGGGGCTTTCCCCTTATCTTGACCCTTGTCAAGGTCAACAGTAGTATATTCATACTTTCTATGACTTCTATTCTGGTATCTCTTCTCCCTATCAAAAAGAGGATCTTCATTTTTGGAATGCAACATGACTAAGCCTCCAAAGCTAGCATAGGCTGTGCCAAGAGTCGAGCTCTGATACCACTGTAATGTCCCTTTTTGGGGATTCTCAAGATTCTATGTTAGAGATGTAATATAGAGGCATTTACTGGTTCTGTCACATCTAGAAATAGGGTGAGAACCAAAGGCGACCTGTCCAACTGTAGACTCTGCCTATATAACTTGGAATAATACCAATTCAGGAATCTCAACAAGGCCTTCAATGAAACCGTCGTATAAGAAAATATGAGCAAAGAAAACACTAATCAGGGCTGGGATCCCCTCATTCAAGATGTGTGTGACATATATATGCAATTTCAGCAGAAAAAAATAAGTTTAAACACATTAAATAGATCTCCAAGAAACAAGACTAGCTGGAAATCAGCTAAAGAGAGAAGCTGCTGCAACATGAAAACCCCAGCTACTAGAATTGCGCAGATTTGACTGAAACTCAGAGGAGGTCAGAAAAAGATATGATACTTTGGTAATATAAGAGTAAATCATATTTGCATATGATCTTATTGTCTTTAAAACTGATTACAAGAATAACTAGGGAAAGATCCCTTCAGAAATTAGAGCTGCAACTAGGAATAAACTGCAGAAATACATAGACATCGTTATTTTTCAAATGGTTCAAATGCTGTAAATTAAATTTCAGATCTAGGAAAGATATATGGATGAAAAATCAGATATAATACAGATCTTGAAGCTACAATACTTTAAGAACAAGATCCAATTGGAATTACATCGAAATATTGCATATTAAGCTGTAGATCTGAATTACAATATACTGTGCTGCAGAAAACCCAGAAATTTCTGAAGATAACTTTTATTTCTGAAATATATCAGATATATAGAGACATGTATCAGCAACCCAATCCATGGATCACCAAGGGAAGGCAAGCCCAACACCAAGAGATCTCCTCCAAACTGATAGCAAACTGAAATAACAAAGCCCTCTTACAAAATAACGCAGTATAGAGAAGAAACTACGCAGAGGGTGAAGGAGACTGAATACATGGAATAAAAAGTAAAGATCTGATATAAAATATAGATCAGCTAACTCCTTGTATTTTGAAGAACACTCTCCAATAGAGAAAGCCTCTCAAAAACAACTAGATCTAAGCAGATCTACAATGCCACTTGCTACAAAAGATAGCAGCTGCAAAACCCTCAATGGGCCAATGCTGCTCATGAAAGATAGAGCTTGGTCTCAAACCAAATAGTGTCCAACTTTAGCAAAGAACTCCTCCAATGATCCTCAAGGGAAGATATGAAACTCATAAACAGGAATTCCAATCACAATCCTCCACTAAACAACAGAGAATGGTATTTTTCTAAGCAGACAAATACTTCAGAAATATAATTCATCAACAACCTTTACTTATGTCTTCTCCTCCTTTTTATAACATGAGAAAGCAATTGAAAACCCTAAACCACTTTGATGATTCACCCTTCTTCACATTAGAGGCTCCATTCTATAACTGCGCAGTCCCTCTTGGAGATGCATTGAAGCTAGACAGTGCAGTTGATTTGGTCAAGGTGGACCCAATCTTTGGCTCAACCCTCTTTCACACCTGAAAGTGATTATTTACATAGCCAAGATTTGTCTTTGTTCACATGGGCATTGATTTATTAGGAGTTTTACATGTCCTCATTTATTCATAAAACATAAATTAAATCAAAATTTAATGTCTCCTTTTAGCTAAGGCTAAGTGGGGACATTACAATGGTGAAGAAAATTCATGGGTGAATCCAAGATGGTGAGACAGTTCCTGGAAAATTTCGTTTTCAAAGTGTTTTTTGTGGTCAGAGACTAACTCATTGTATTGCTGAACCAGGAAATCACATGGTTAAACAGAAATAGTTTGGCGGTTTTTGCAGTGTTGTCATATGTCGGCATAGCTTTTTCCCACTTGGTGAAATATTCGACAGCCATGATGATGTATTTGTGATTGCCCAATGATGCTAGGTTTCAAGTCATGAAGTCAATCCCTCATTTACAAAAGGGACGAGCGATGATGATAGGGTGCAGGGGAGAAGGAGGGGCTCTTGCCTTATGAGCGAAGCGCTGACATTGCTCACACCTCTTGAATACTATGATACAATCTGGAAACAAAGTGGTCTAGAAATATCCTGCTCATAGGATTTTTTAGGCGATGGCCATCCTGAAGAGGTAGACGCCATAAGCTCCATTGTGGTAGTCATTAAGGGCTTTTTTTGATTGGTCATGAGTGAGGCATCGATGTAAAATGGTGTCGATGCCCCATCAATATAAGACATCTCCCATAAGGAGGTATCAGGGGGCCTAATGGCGAATGCGGTGACGGTCTTCTCGAGTGAGGTGGGGTTTGAAGAGGAGGATATCTATGTACCAAGGGTTGTCAGTTGCTATGAGGAAGAGATGTCCATTTGGTAGCAAATATTTCACTGGTGATCCTTTGGTATGACTTGGGAGGTCCGTAATGAACTTTGCTAAGATTAGCACCTTTTCACTCTTGGGGGAGCAAAAATGTAAGTTGTGTTCTTGGAGAATGACTATATAGCGGGTGTATTTGTAGTTCATTAAGTGGTGCATGAGCAGATATTTGATGGGGTTAATATCCTCGATGACTGTAGTGGTCTTTAAGATGATGTAGTGCTGAAGCTTTTGGACTGCATGAATCAATGCTAAGGTAGTATTTTCTTCGGATTCATATCTTAATGTTGGGCCTGATAAGGTTTGATCACGTAGTAGATTACATGCTCCTTCCCATCTGGGCCTTCCCAGATCAACACTCTAGCTAAAGAGGTTTCAGATGTTGATAGATACAGGATGTAATCTTTGTCATAGTCTGGGGGATTGATGAGCAGTTTTGAAGACAATGTGTCTTTTAACGTGTCAAATGCTTGTTTGGCATGGTCATCCCATTTGAATGGGATTTCCTAGTCAAGTAGGTGCAAGAACCCTTGAGCACAAGTGGCGTAATCTAGGACGAAACATCTCAGAAAATTGGCCTTCCCCTGCAAGATTTGTAGTTTTCTAAGGGTTCAAGGTGGAGGTACCTCTTTGATGGATTGGACCTTGAGGGGGTCCACTCGAATTCCATTCTAGAGCACAATAAAACCTAGAAATATTCCTTCTGTGACACAAAAGACACACTTGAGGGGGTTCAAGCATAGGTTGTATTGCCGGCATCGTTGGAATACCAGTCGTAGCCTTGAGATGGTCTGAGAGATTCTTGGATTGGACAGTTAGGTTGTCCAAATAGGTGAGGATAAGGTGTGCCAAGTCATGAAATATGTAATTAATGGCTCTCTGGAAGGTGGCTCTTGCGTTTTTCAGGCCAAATGACATTACCTTATATGCGAATGTGCCCCAGGGGTTAGTGAATGCAGTTTTGTACCGGTCGATGTGACGGATTTGAATTTGATTGTACCCAGAGAATCCATCCATGAAGGAAATGACCTCATGACCCACACAAGAATCGATGACCTAGTTTATGAATGGGGTAGGGTAATTTTTGTTGGGACATGCTTTTTTCAAATCACGAAAATTGGTGCAAACACGTATGGTGCCCTGTTTTTCATGATAGGAACAGGGTTGGAAACCCAAGATGTGTAAGCAACGGGGTAGATAAACTTGGCTTTGTGAAGCTTGTCAATTTCTCATTTTATTGCTTCTTCCTTTGATGGGTGTAGTTGACGCTGTTTCTAGTGTATTGGAGGTACATTAGGTCAAGTGTCAATATGGTGCTCTACAATTATGGTACTAAGCCCAGGAATTTCTGATTAGTCCGATGCGAAGATATATCTATACTCTTGTACAAATTGGGTATAATAGGTTATTTATTCTAGAGAACACGCTGCCCCCAGTGATATTTCTTCGACCATTCCAAGATTTTGAGATATGTTCACCTTGACAGTAGGTGAGATGTTTGATATGTTTCCTTCCTCGAACGCATCGGGCGACGAGATGGGGTTCTTGAAACAATCAAATTTCCATGAGGGGAGTAAATATTTCTATTAAATCGAATAAATATCTTGTTCTTTTGTCTTGTCAGGACTGAAAAATTCATGGGAGAAAAAGCGAGCAGTGATGCATTGCATCCCATGGATAATTGATTCCATCATGGCCTCTAGGATGTCCTCATCCGAATGGAATAAGGATTCTAAGGGGGATTGATTCTACGCAAGGGTGTGCATAGGAATTTTAGTATGTATGGAACTGGTTGATAGGCATGCAAAGGATTCCATCGTCAATGTGGTGGAACCAGGTGCGATTGACAGAGTGCATACAGATTGGGTTTTCATTGTCATAGGTACAACTACTCTCATAGTTGTTGCTGACTTGACACCTATGGCAGATGAGCAGACAGCCCGAGTCATAGTTCTGATACATGATGATATGAATCGTATATGGTGTATAATGTCATCGGTGTTTGGTGGGGGGAGAATTTCCATGATGGGAGCTTTTGTGAGCGCAAGGCTAGATCCCTTGTTAGGATGATCAATTTCTAGTAGGTGGAAATTGTGTCTGCTACAGAGGTGCCTGAATGTTTCCATTAGTGGTCATGCCTCTGGTTCATGGTTATGGTAGGTGCAAGAGGTGCATGGTACCATTGTGCCAACTAAGTAGATTGTGTGGTAGTCATCATTACTCTTCATCCCAGAGGTGGATGCTCGAAAGGGATCTGACATAGAGTGGGAGGAATTTTGCTTCCATTTCTGAGTTTTTGGCTTAGGTATGTCTAACTCTCTTGGCGAGTGAAAATTTAACACTGCTCTTTCCACTCTAAGCTTCAAGATATTATCACACTTTATTGTATGATGGAATTGTGAACAAATTCGGCAATATTTTTGCGTAATCTTCTCTTGTTTAGAGAGATCTTTTTGTGAGACATAAGAGACTATGCGAAAAGTGTTTGTGAGGTGCTTCAATTCTTTGCACTAATGGACCTGGTGGTTGATCAGGTCACATATTCCACATGTTAGCCTAGGTTGAACCTAGGGCATGCTTTATTGGTGCACCTTCCCATCTTTCCTATTACGTAGACGTGGGTATGTAGTAGATTTACTGGGGGCGTTCTGCCTTCCATGTTGGTTGCCTGGTTTTGGGTTGATAAGGTCCCAACATTTTGTCTCTAATAGATGTATCATCTTGATTAGAGGATTCACTCATGGGATATAAGTAAAACTCTGCTTATGGTGATTTCCCCAACACACTAGAAAAAACATCCTAGATATGGGGTTCCCGTCCTGCTCACTTGACGGCATGACTGGGTACCAGCGACGTAGCACTTCTAAGTCAGAGAAAGTGGCGACCACATGATTGGGAGTTTTACACAACGCACATGTTGGTTTTGTCTGCAGAGGGTGGTTGGGGGTGACTAAGGGTTCCTCGATTGGTCGTTTTTCAGCTAACAGAAAGAGGATGGATCTAATTGTCACATCTTCTTGAGTTGTTGATATTTTCATAGATTCAGAGTTAGAGCCATCTTCTTGGGAGAGGCAGACTAGGGTTGATCGCATAAAAGCTATCACTGCACAGAATCTAGGGATATAGTGATAATAGCATAAAGGATGATTACCACCACATATTTGACATGAATACTGGGTGTTTGTGTTGGTGCAGTATACTACATGGAGCAGATACCACCGCTGAAACATTTCCAAGGCTGGGAAATCGATGATGAAATGATCACGTTCATCACAGAGTACACAATGCTCGATAGGGGGGTGGGGAATGGCCGGGATTCTTTCAGGTGATTGTCATTCCTCCTGTAGGTATAAAATGATGCGATGTTCATCTTCAGCAGATTGGATGGGTGGATCCTCTTGACAGGATTTCTCAATGGCATGTAAGGAATCCCTATATCGTGGCATCTTTGGGAAATGATGGGTATAGTGTCCATAATTGATACAGATAGCACATGCATGATTTTTATGCAATTCCTTGCCTTGATTTTTGGTGGCAGGTTCCTTTTTACGGGAACTTATTACCGCGATATCCACCGCAAAGCTAAGTAACAGTTTTAATTCATTCATCTCTGAGTAGATGTGGGTAGGTTGGCCCACTACGTCACATAGGCATAGGGTGGTGATTCCCATTATGAGATGGGATTCTCCACATTATTTCCTCTTCTATCTGTTTTGTGGTAGGATTTTCCTGTGTAGGGATGTTTGTGACAATCTCCTGAATGGGTGGGGCCTCCTTAGGACTGAGGGGGATTAACCCTGTAGAGGTGATGGGCATGGCACCCATCCCAGTAGGTGGGATAAGGTACAAAATTGGGATTGAAAAGGATACGTTTGGTAATACCACAGTGACCAAGACCTGCTAGAATACAAAACCAACTGGGGGTAATACCATGGTGACCAAGACCTGCTGGGATAAAAAACCATCTAGGGGGTAGAGAAAAGGAGTTTGGGGGGTGGTTTTAGGCTAAAGGATTTAGTATCATTATGGTTCGTCTCTGTGTCTTTACTGGCTTCAGTGCTTGATGTAGACATCATGCACACTAGGGCTTCTATGAAAATCAGTGATGACTCAGGTATAATAGGGGGATCTCCTAGGAATGAACCTAGGATGGATGACAGTTTGAACTAGCCGAGGCCATATTCCTGGTACCGTGTAAGCGTCTTGGTAGATGTGTCTACATAGGGTAAAATGACATCAATATTTGTTATGGGTTGATTTTCGTTGTGTGTCAATTGGTCGACAATAATGATGCAGTCCTCATGGGGGAACGTCATATTTCAGAAGATGGAGGAGGCTATGGCTGACATGGCATACATATAACTCTGGCCAAGGAGTATATTGTAATCTAATTGAGCATCCAAGACTTCTGTGTCTATAAGGACCGTCTTGCTGGCTAAGCAGACTGAAACATTTTGGTAGAGGTTAATGGGAGCTAAAGGGTGCCCATCGTATGCTCTAAGCGTGATGTCTGATGGCTTTAGTTCTAAAGACCCTAGCTTCTACGAGATGTTATTTGACATGATGCATGTGGATGCACCTTCTTCAATGATACATCGGTGAATGATGATGTTTTGAACCAACACCAGTATTTGAAAGGCAACCATCAAGGGAAGCCTAGGTGTGGCTTTGTCTAAATCAAAAGCCATCAGGCATGAATTGACAAGGTCGATGGTGCCTTATGCGGAAATTAAGGCTTTCCTTTATTTTGGGCATGATGGTAATACCTCCAAAGATGACATGGTAGCAGGAGATTGAGCTAGATCATCCACAATGCTATAATTATGGGCCACTTTGGAATGGTTTCCTACCTGCCTAGTTGGTCCCTTATCCATTTTTGGTTAAGGTTCAATAGGCATCTTTGATATGGTAAAAGGTGTTGTGGGTGCACTTGTACTAGCCCCTAACGAATTGGTGTCTGATGGCGTATCGTAATTTCGGTTTCATGTCTGAAAAAAAATTCTTCACCAGTCATGTAGATTTCATGGTTGTTCTTTTCAGAATTGTTGGGAGTTTTTTCTGTTGCTGAGTGCTAACTGTCCCTTGATGGGGGAAAGTATCCTCATGAATGTTCTCTGCTGTGAGGATCCCCCTTACCCAGAGTTACCTTACAGCATCTTCAACTCAAGGAGGTCAGGACAGTGGTGAGTATAATGGTTGTACTCACCACATATAGAACAAGAGTAGTTCATCCGTAGATTCTCCCTCTTGTTATGCCTTTGGGGGTTTCTTGGCTCTTGGTTTTGATTTCGGTTTGAGTTTCCTCCAGCCTGAGATTGCGGAGGGAATTGTTGATTGTTGCCCCCTGTCCAGGATTTCCTTTAGGCTTGTTTTTTCCTTTTTTCTTAGCCATGTTAGAGGATAATTTGGATTCTCCTGATTATATGGTTGGCATGGTTGGACTTGGGAAGGTTGCACAAAGTTCACCTATCAATTATTCTGCATGGGTGGATTTTGTGCTGGGTACTGGGCATATTGCAGTCCTTGTACCTAGTTTATGTATGGTTGTTGGGGGGGGAGATCTTCCGTCAGCATGTCTAGCTGTGTACTAGGTCCCCTGAGCTAGAGGATATGGAACTCCTTGTTGATGGTGGTACAATGACGCCCTCACATTTTGCAAAGGTGTATGATGACGTTGGTAGTAGGGTTGCAGTATGTTATGGGCAGAATCATATGTGTAACTATGGTATGGAACATTTATTCTTAGGTGATTTTGGGTCAATGACCCAATCAAACCATCTGCAGAGTTCGACGCACCTAGAAATTCTTTGTAAGTTTGCAGGCACAGGGAATTAGACAAGATATTGTCCTAACTGTGTATATATCAGCTCGAGCTATTGGGACTTACTGATGGTGTCCTATTTGGATATGGGCCTTTGTTTTGCCACATCCTTTGAAATCTTTGCGTTGAGAGTTTTCAGGAACAAGTCTAACAAAAATCGATCATCGAGTTTGGTTTTGCAAAAACTCCGACACAGCCACAATTCATGGGGATGGTCCAAGATATGGACGTCGGGTGTTTGCCTAAATTAAGTTAGTAATTCCATTCTAGAATCATGGTGGATGGGTAACTGAAAATAGTTCAGGAATGTAGTAGTGACGACATTAAAGGCTCCTTGTGTAGCATATGGTTGGTCCACATACCATTTCATGGTTATTTCAGTTAGGGTGCATTGAAATAGTCTAAGTCAAATAGTATCGTCAACGATGTTGTTCGACGAACACCACAGGTGGAAAGTCATAATATCATTTCCGAAGTCTTCCAATTTCTTCCCTTCAAAATTTGTAATTTCTGAAGGGAGCTTCGTGGGCATGAGTGACCATGTAGGGTTGTTTGCAATGGGTTCATTTGTTAACTTGGTTAAATTTGGTAAATTTAATGAAGCTAAGAAATGTGATCGTGTGTTGCTAGCCATTGCACCCTGTGAAAACAAAAATTTCAGGTTAGATATAGGGTTTTTCTGTGACATACCCTACTATGATTTCACTTGGCTTCCTGAAAGGGTAGCACTCCTCTACCCCCTAGGGGTTGTGGGAGGAGTGGTATGCAGTGACCCTGTGCGAGTGTTCACTGGTGTGGCATTGGGTGACAGAATAGGGTTCCCAACTAATCATGCCCCAATAAAGGATGAACCAATAAGGGTGGAAGTGTTCCATATTTTACGTCTAAATGGCAAAAGTCCTAGAACCCCTCCTGGTAATGGGGGGAGGCTCAAAAGACATCTAGATAAACGAGGTCCCATTGGGTCTGTTCCTGCATCGACTAGGTATGGTTTTTGAAATATTTGAGAGGATAGAGATTAAAATCAAAGAAAAAATCTGATCACATACATAAACCAAAGCGAAAATAAAAGATAATTTTTCCCTTTATATTAATCCTATGTGACCAATCAATCAAAAATTATGGTTTTTTGTTGTTTTTGCATATGATACTGAAATCCTAGAAGACCTAATCATCCTTACATGCTCAAATGAAACTGGGCATTGAGAATATATCTTGCGAATTCTGGCACAACAACCTGAAAGAACTAGTGACACCCCTAGTTAACCGAAGCAAATCGACCTAGGTAAGGATAGAGGATCTGGTGTTGCCTGCACCGTCACCTATAGGGCAGGATGCACTAGTTTTGGCCACTAAGTACCATCATCCCACATGAGTGTTTGAGTCTTGATATTATTGGTAATTCAGCTACCAGTACCAAGTATTAGACGATTCAGGTAGCCCCGAATAATATCGCATGCACTGGGCCTAAGATTAACCCCCTTTGAATCGGGTATCTATGGCGTTTGGGTTTTTTTTTCCATTGGTAGATAGATGGATTTAAAATTTGCCTAAATATTCAAATTCGATGTTTCAAGATGTAAACTGACCAAGGTGGCTTACTAGATTCCTACCCCCTTGGTCCTAACTTAAACTATAAATTCTCTTGTGGCCCCTGTGGGGAGAGTTTAATGAGTTTAGTTAAGTTAGTTTTAGGTGGCTTTGATTCACTTAAGGTTTGAATGTGTATGAGAAATAGGTGAACAAGTGCATTGTTTGAACATGTGGATATGTAGTGATCATTTTCAAAATCCCCTATTTAAACTGCATTTGGTTGTTCTTTGCTCAAAAGTAGAACATGTGCGGATGTGGGCCGCTTACAATGCTTCCTAGTTAATCTAAATGATCAAATATAGGGAGATGGTGAATTATCAACAAAGAGTGTTCATAGGCTTACCTAGGATCACCTAAGGGGGCAAAGGCAGCAGATATTACTTGCTCTCTATGGATAATTCGATCCTAGTCCCAAATCCTAATGACAAAAATTGAACTAACATTACTGAATTTTAAACTAGGAAAATGAAAAGAATTTAGCAAAGCATGCATGGACTGGGGAGCAATGAAAGAGTGAGCTTTAACAAGTCATGGGACACCTCAAATAGTGCTAGCAGATTTCTTATGGGCTGCTAGTCACTTTAAAAATAGGAAATGAAGGGAGATGGTAGAAATTCCTTGCCTCTAGTTTCTGCGCGCAAAAGGCTCACATAGGTGCGACGTCTGCATTCAAGTCACTATTGAACATGCGCAATCGGGCGTGTCTGTCTGTGAAAAATCCATGTGATTTTCCTGCAAATAAATTTTGGGAGCTTCTGAGCTTAGGCATTTCACTGAGGGTTAACAGGCAGAGAAGGAGAGAAAAGGGGTTGTTCAAGTTGAACTTCGTAAAAAAGAAAGAGGTCTTTCCAAAAGGCACAACCACATAAACTTGGAAATAAAATTAGTGGTGTCGCAAATCCTGTGTAGGTGGATTTTGTGCACAAGTGTAACAAACGACACCTGCTTAAGAGGAGTGGTTGTTTCCTCTTAAGTTCCCAGTCATAGGCATATAATTAAGGGATTCAACAAGTTAGTAAACATGCCAAAACATGAAACATACTAGATAATAAAATAGCATGAATATATATAGAGAAAATAAAAACTAAACTACAACACATAACACAAAAGCTCTAAACAGAATCAAACAACTTCAATAATCCAAACGGTGGCGCTTACGTCCCCTCTTATTGAGTGCTAGTAGGAATAAAGGATGAAATGTTTACCCACTTTCCAAAAGGCCCTTAGAACTAGGGAGTTCCAAGACCTGATGCAAGGATGTCTTTACCTTCGAGCTACCTTGGCGCAAAGTCTCTCTCTCTCTCATTTGAAGGATTGGAATGTTTGGATGGCCAACACCTGAATCCCCTCTATCTCTACTCTAGATCACACACTGCTAGATTGCTTGGGGAAATTATGGCCAACATAACAATGTGTTCTCCCTTTGTTCATCTCTTGGTGGATTTCTATAGGAGAATTAAAAATCTCCTTCCCTCTCTTGGTACATTGATGGATTGTGACCCAAGAGAGGAGGTTGATTCCATTTTGTGCTCCCTTGAGGTCCTAAGGAGGCTTGGGCGGCTATCCTTAGGCAGCCTCAAGTGTGGGATAAATTTCCTGGACTGTGCCTTATGGTCTCGAAAAGTGACTTCCGCCACTCTCAGGTTTTCACAGATTTTTGAAGGAAAGCCATGCAAAGGCATGCCTATCAAAGAAAAATGTGTGTGGAGGCACATTATGCTATGGCCTTAACTGTGAAATTTGATTTTTCTCTTGGACCTTAGAGATTTTTTAAATTCTTCAGATCCTCTAATGTGCCTCAGCTCTGTAAATCCTTATGCTTGACGTTTAATAATGTCATCTTTTCTTGTCCTATTTTCCAGTGATAACAATGTTATTAATTGGTATGTATTGTCGGCAGAGCAAGAAGGAGAATTACAGCCAGAACCTTAGTTCATGTTGCAATGGAAACAACTCATTCTCAGGATCAGATCCATAGAGCAAGGTAAATTGCAATGGAAGCACTTTGGGAACCAAGAAGCTACATGGGAGATGCCTGATCAGATGTGGGATATGTATCCTTAATTGTTTTTCAGTTGAGGAAAAGCAACTTTGGTATTTGTATATATTTATGTATGGTTTCAATTTTGAATATCTCCAAGAGCTAAGATATAAAGCTCTAATAAGCAGTATGGTTGTTATATTTTCATGTTGTCATTATGGGTTTTTCTTTTGATCAGGTTATTCATTGTAAATATTGCATCAAGCTAAGTTATAAAGCTCCATGGGAAGTGTGTTTTCTTTTTAGTAGTTTTACTGAGGTTTAGGTATGTTTTAACACCAAGGATGGTGTTCCCTAAGGGGTAGGGTTCTGTAACAGACTCGAGCTAAAATTTCATGTAATAAAAGTTAATAAAGTCAAAAATAATACCATGGTTAAGGAACACTTATTCCAAGATGAATCTTGGGAAACGATATCCTAGTGGGCATCAATGGATGTGTTTATGGCTAAAGGGAAATTAGCAAATGTAATGGCTAAGGCTTTGAAAAGGAAAAAAGTATTTTTGGCACATTTACATATGAAAATAAAGGAAATTAGGAGAAAAGGAAGGTGAAAGGTCGCAGGTTGCATGTGAGGAGGAAATTGAAGGAAAATAATGGATAATGAAGAAAATAGAGGCCTTATTGATAAAAAGGCTTCTGAGGATTAGTTGGTACCTTTTTTTAGTTCATTTTTGGATCTATCTCTCTATTCTCTTTCTCACACACTCTTGGACACTTAGAGTTTTCTTGGAGCATTTTAGCATTATACCAAGAAATAGATTAAGAAAACAAAGGAAGTACAAGGAAAGGAAAGGAAAGGAAAGCAAAGATCAGGTAAGGAAGAGCGGGATCAAGCAGATTATATAGGAATACCTTCATGTAACATATTACATATATGATTTAATAGATGGTTTTTACATGCATGATATGTGTATGTTGGTATTTTGTTCTTTTTTTATCGATGGCATGATTTTTTTGGGTTTTTACATTGGTTTTTAGCCTTGCCTTTCCTTTTTTTGGATATTCATGGTGAGATGGGATTTTTCTCGGCTTTGAGCTTTGTAATTTCCATATGGTTTCGAAATATGGGGTGCATGTGGTCTAAGGTCCATTCCCAAAGGTGTAGAAATCCCTTGACCAATTTTGTAGGATACAGAGTAAGGATGGTGTATCAGTAAGGGCCTAGTGATCCGGTTTGGATTGCGGTAAAGCCTAGATAGAAGGAGATAGAAAATTCCTCAATGATAGTGATGAGATCAAGAGGAATTCCAATCTCGGTTTAGTTTTGTGATCTTGGTGCCAATTTAGGTGAGACCAAGGTATGGTGAGGGTGGAGGTGGTTTAACCTCCAGATTCCCTTCGTTGTTTTTGGATTAGTTTATCCATGAGATCCCAAATTCATGCTTAGAATATGGCATGAGGGTAATTGGATAAGAGAAATATTTGGTTCAGCCATGTCTATGGTTGGGTGGTACGTGGAAGTCCTGAACTTGGTTGGATCTTACCTATGCTTAATGAAAGCTATGTTCTCTTGGTTTTGTACTTGTATTTATGTGGATTTAATAGTTGTTATATTATGGTTATATTATGTGGTTATATGATGGTTATAAGAATGGTTATGTGACTTGTTCTTCTCATGGTTCATTTCATTTTTTTACTTGTAACTGAAATAATAATGGGTGCAAGACCTAATTTAGGCTAATACATCTAAAGAAAGAGGGTGGTGATCCTCCTTTTTAAGTTTCATATGAATTTCCAGTCCCTTATGCTTAATATTTTATTCATGACCTGTAGATTACATTGTTTCCAAGTATTTGATAGAATTCCAATCCCAGTTGGGGATGGCCAATCCTAGTCTTTGTGTCATATTTCAGTTTACAAGAATTTTCCTCATGTAATTTATGAATTCTAAAAGTTACAGGGATTTATGGGTAGAGGTCTATCCTCATCCCTAAAATCTAGCCTTAAAATACATGGTCGTTGGCACACCACTGAGTAAATTAGTCAAAAATCGCACTGATGTAGGCTTGTTCATGCGACTAAGAGGTTTCAATCACACTGATGCCTTGGCAAGGGAGCGACTAGGGGTAAAATTAGGGAAATAGTAGATTGGATTAGTGGATGGACACTTGGAGGGGTTGGGTTACTCCTGGAGGTTCTTGTGGCACCTGAGGGAAGTTAGTAAGGTTTTTTTGTTGACTCCATTTCCTTAAGGTCACCTAGGAGGTTGAGTCTAGTCATAAATTCCCTAATCTCATGTTTACATTCGTAACCCGGTGAAGGTGGGTAGATGTGAGGGGAGGTGTGTGTTACAAATCTTATAAAATATAACATAATTAAAAAATCATAAACTTATGAACAAAATGAATTAGAAAATAAGTGGAACTAAACAGGGGTTTTTTGAAAATCTATGTGGCCTAGGTGTTTATCATACACATGCATCACCTCCTAGCCAGTGGCCACATACCTTAGTGTACATTTAGGATTCTAGTTTCATGTGGTCATGCTTTATGACTTATTGTACTATGGAATTATTTTATTCCCTTAGAAATGATATTCTCATATGATGAGGAATTTATTCAATTTGTCCACCATTATAGCCACCTGAGGGATCTAGGACCCTATGAGGTAAAAAATGGTTCTCCTTCATCAGAACTTGGGCTCGAATATATGAAAATCCATGTCTTCAAGTGTGTAGGTTTATCTCCCTTAGAAAATGGAACCAAGGTAGCTCTTGTTTCCCTCTCACCATTCCATTGCAACCATTTTATTTTCTTATATTTTTCCTTTGGGTATATTTGTAGCTAAAGCTATATTCCCTAGATAAGAAACATCGAGTTCCTTGATGTGAAAAAATGTGTTAAGAGGAGAGTTGAAAGGGTGAAAATGGTGGTTGGGAAAATATCCCCTTGGTGGGTATCCGCAAGATTTCACATAAGTGATAGTTGGAAGTTTTTATGCAAATCATTGGGGGTTGTTTCAGTTTGGTCATGGCTCAAGTAGAATTATAAGGTGGAAATTATCAATTATATGCATGCGTTTTATCCACTCTTAAGTAGATGGTTAGCATTTTATTTTTTCTCACTAGTTGCTGTAGAGAAAAAAATCCTCATTCAGATTTGGTGTTATGGCCCTTTTATCATTCTTCTAAATAAATGTGATCTATCTTTTGATCCTAGAAGAGAACCCATATGCATCTCCAGAATATAGGTTATTATTCTAGCGATCCCTAACAATTTTGGTTTAAGGGTTTCATGGAAGGGATCAAAAACAAATTAGGGTAGTATATTGAAGTTGAGAATGCATGTGAGTCCAAACTTGACCAATTGTTATTATGAATTCTAGTAGAAATGTATGTATCAAAGGGTATCCTAGACTACATAGAAATTTGTAGCAAACAATCCTCATGTTTCTAGATATTGGATCACTAGAGAATTCCCTTCAAGTTTTTTGGGTGTTGTGGAGTAGACCATGTTTAGGCCCTTTGTAAAATATTCCTGGTGAATTCCATTCCCTACAAAAGGTATTCATATTCAAATATTGCTTTGGTAGAGGAAGGTGAGCAGAAATTTCAAGTTAATGATTCTCCAAGTTAGGGATTGGTTCCTCTTGTATGTGAAAGTGTGCTATTCTTAGAAAATGTAGAGACTCAAATAGATTCTGTGACAATGAATTGAGTCTTCCAATATGGTGTGATTGATTCCTCCCCCATATTAGTTTTCAAAAAATGGATGATTATAATATTCATTATTCTTCTGATTAAATGACTCGTCCCTTTTCCATTAGGGATAATGTTTCATTCCCTCCTTAGTTAAACTCTTTTCCCTATCCCCTGATCCTTCATTAAGGTCTTCCTAGGACTCAATAGTTTCCAGTAAACATCAAGAGGATTTGTCTCTTAACATCTCGCTTTTAGATTAAATAATTTCATCTCTTTTAGAAGAGTCTCCCCCTTTGAACTTTACATAAGTCATCATGGTCCCTCGTCGTCTAGATATCTTTTGTGGTTAAGAGCCAAATTTTTGGAAAAAAAGTACCATTGAGGGTTGTCTAGCCATTGGAAAACCTCATGCAACTAATCATGTAGGAAATCCCATTTATCCTTGGATAATTTGAAAGTAAAACTTGAGATTTGGAGCAATAAATAGCCAACAATAACATGGGATCTTAGATTATCACATGCCCAAGTTCCCAAATGATTTTCCTCTTATTAATGTTATCACCTAAAAAGTGATCACCTAGCCATAATTTACTAGGTTGATCGAAATACACCATGAAATATGGGTTTTACACATTAAAACCCACTTTCAGCTTAGGAAATAACCCAATAAACCATTTTTTCTAAGTTATTTAAATTTAATTAATTTACCCATATGAGAATAACCCACAAATCAAGTTAATTTTATGTTATTCTAATATTTCTACCTATCAAAGTGAAAACACTAAAAATATTTTCACTCACATGTCCTATTTCCATAGGAATAATTAAATGTATCATTTATTTATTTATTATTCCTTAATCCTTTCAACATTCTCATAGGAATAGCTTATTAGATCATTATTTAATGATTATTTCTAACCATTATGATTGTTTCACCTAGAAATAATTAATAAACCCATTTTTGTTTATTACTTATTTAATCCATTTTTATTAATTAACTAAATTAATCATTATTTATTGAGTTAGTTATCTACATAAATGTTAATAATAATTTTTTTAAAAATTTTCCTCTCCTTAAAAATAATAAAATACCAAAAATGGTTGGATCTTTATTTGGTCTAGAATATATTTTATTATTTGACCAAATCAAGTCTTATCCACCATTTTATTATAAATATAGCTTTTTTCTTTTATCTCTTCACCATGATCATTTCATCATCAACAATTTGATCCTTTATCTTTCAAGCTCACCATTAGAGTTCGATACTACCATTCTACTCACAACATACTCCAAGAAGATGGAAATCCATTACAACCTGCAAGTAAGGAATACCAAGAACCCTCCCACGAAGTAGGATGTAACAACCATTGTCAATATATTTTCATCCATATGTGTTATCTAATATAAAGCTTCATTCGTTGGGTATATAGGTGTTAACTCTATTTTGTTTCAAAGATGCTACATATGAAAAACTATTTTCTTTTACATTTTTAATAATTTTGTAGATCTGTGTTTTTAAGAAATAACATTGTTACATCTATGGTTTTATCCACTTTTTTGTTGTTAATTTAATTTAAAACACCAATAGAAAAAGGTTTCCTGCTAACCCTTATGCAGATTACCCACTAACAAATGGCGACCATATTGGGAATCTAAACACACTAGTCCCTAGTGGTATTTATGTTTGTTGTTATTTTTTTTCCTTTTTCTATTTTATGAAAGATTTAATTTAGTGACAAATATTTTGGAGAAACTATTTTTTTTGTGCTTGTTCATGTCATGTAGGTCACAAGTCTCAACCATCCTGAAGACAAAAAAAATTGATTTGACCCTCAAACCAGAAACCCTAGGAATGTAATGCAGCTTCGTAGTTAGAAACAAAGTTGGGAACACATGATTAAATTCTATAATGGACTCATAATTCCATATCATTTTCTTCCTGGCGAATGGAAATTATAGAAAAATTCTAAAATTTTATAATATGATCTCTTCTGACCAAACTAATGGTGTAATTCTATTGATGGTATTTTATTGTTATAGTGTCCCTAGCCCCCAGTTAGGAAATACCATGAAAAAACTCACTAATAATACTATAAAAAATTATTCATTGTTATTATACTTGTTGGTTCAAGCCTAATCCCAAAATACACCAAGAAACCCTGCATATAATAAAACATAGATATACATGTTGATTTGTGTAGCTTGGGAGGTACTGGGTATTGGTTTTGTGAGGAGTTGACACATAAAAATAGTTTGTAGGTGGTGTACCCAAGTAGTGGGTTTTGTACCCAAAGTTGTGGGTGGAAAACCAAGAGGAGACAATGATATTTTATTCATTTTGAGCATGTGGGGAACCCTTAAAGGGATAAGGGGAACCTAAGGCTTTGATGGAGTGGTATTTGATGAATGAGACAACTTTTTAACTTGTGATTTATTGGTATTTATGCAAACTGATTAGGTTTTCTTGGACATATGTGATGACCCTTTGTGGCTAAGGGAACCCCAACATAAAAACTATAAATAGAAGACAAGATTTTTCTCATTCCACATATCACAAGTGCACTCATCATGAAGTGGGATAATTTGAGGGAGCCACAGACTTAGAAGAGTTCATCCAAAATGAAGAAGAAATATAAAAGTTCTGATTTCTTGTGTCTTAGACAGGGCCGAGTTAGGATATTTGTTTCTTGATTTTTATTACAAGTTTCTAGGCATATTTGTGAGGAAAATTATTTGTGTACATACAATTTTTGTTACCTATTCTTTGAAGGAGGGTCAAGCCCCTGTTTTTATGTTCTACGGTGTTCTTGTGACCTGTGGTAAGGTTTTTATCAAGGGACAAAGTTTATTCAAGATAAGTGCAGGAGATAAGGGTCTTGAGGAGAGGTTTTGGACTGGTTTTGGACTAGTTTTGGAGGCTTTTTATAGCTAATATTAAGACAGATACGTGGTTGTAAAAATGCTCTAAAATATGGTCGAAAATGTTAGGAACACAATTGAACAAGACTGAGCTTTCAAGGTCGATAGGAGACATCTTGGAAAGTATGCTTATTGGTTATTTTATGTAACGATTGCTAAAGTGATGTAGTATTGAAGGTTAGTTTTGGACAAATTTTATATTAGACCTAACTATAGTATATAGAGCATTCTTACCACCATTTTCAAGGTTGGTTGTTTATGCCCTAGATCAATTATTTGGAGTTATAAAATTAGTGATAAGATGGATGCTTGGATAAGCCCTAGTTAATATATTTCAAGGGTGGTAAATTGATGATAAGAGGGTTGTGTGAAGAGCCCTAAGTTCAAAATTCTAGGAGAAACTAGAAGGTTGATAAGTGGGAAGACTTGAGGACCCTAAGAGCATAGATAGTGGAGCAGCCTTATCAATACTAGAGGGAAGATCTGGTGAAGACCTAAGATCGGTCATCCTTGGAGTAGCACGAGTGATTAATGGAGGAAGTATGGTCAGCTGAAGATGCAAGGATTTTGAAGTTGTAGAAGCCTTGTGAGTAGTAAAAGGGGTGGAAGAGGACCTGCCAGAAGTGTTCAAGGTATGTGGACCAAAACGGATGTGTATAGGTCTACTTCATCAAGTCAAGTGTACTTTTTCGAAGGGTAGATTGGTGACCATATGTTGTTGATATCAAGTGTTAGTTACTATTGTATCAGGGATAATTGTAAGGGCCATTATCCTTAGTATGGGAGACCTACATTCTTTGTATTAAAGTTTGTAATATAACAAATTTTGTGTTAAAAATTCTCTTATGTACTACATTGATTCAATGTTCTATTTTTTTTCATTGTGAAAAGTGCTACTGTTGTGGTATTTCAGTGTGTTTATGATCGTTTTCTTAGACATAGACATGTAGTTGAAGTGTTGTGAATAAATCAACAACCCAACCTTGAAAATGCTTATGCATTTCAATGTCACACACATATTTATATATAAGAACAATAATTTAAATTAAAGGTAGTTAATAGAACATAACTTCATAAAAATGTATAATAGTATAAATAACATAATTTTCGAACATATCCTTTAGGAAAATCACCAGTGTGGCTCCATGGGTTGAGTACTTAATACCATTGGATGATTGTCTAGCCACCAAACAACATGAGGCCTTCCTAATACTTAACATAATAAAATGAAAGAGTATTTTTTACCACTAGCATCATGAGGCCTATAAATTTTTTAACAAAGGCCCAAATGTGTGCATTAACACAACAACTATATAAAAAATTTGAAGCCTTTGCCAATTATGGAAAAAAAATAACCACCCAATCAAATTATATAAAATGATTGGTAAATATAGTGTGCACAGATAAATTGATGAATATGTATATTCGTATCAAACAAACTTACATTCTATATATATATATATATATATATATATATATATATATATATATATATAAAATTCCAAATCCAGTTATTTGTGACTATGTGGGTGATAATAATCTCCTAAACGACTTAGTTGAGGCCAGGAGAGGAGTGTGACCCCCAAATATTACTTTTTTAAAAAGAAAATAGTTGAGAGAGGTTTTTATCAAGTATAGTTGTTCAGGAAGAAAAGAGGATAATTGTAATGATCCTTTTTCAAAATTCTCAAGATTCTATTCCAGAGATGGAATATAGAGGAATTTACTGGATATGTCACCTTTCAAAAGAAATGATGAGATCCAGAGGATACTTGGCCAACTGTAAACTCTGTCTATAGAACTTGGAATGATTCCTTTTTCAGGAATTTCAACAAGGTGCTCAAGGAAAACGTTGTATAAGTAAAAATGTGCAAAAATAACACATATTAGGACGTGTTTCCTCTTTTTTATGCTGTATGTGACTTATATATGGAATTTAATCAGAAAAAAATTAGTTTAAGCACATTAAACAGATCTCCCAAAAAGTAGACTAGCTAAAAAGCACCCAAAGGGGAAGGCTGCAGTCAAATGCAAGCACTGCTTTAGGAATTGCATAGTTTTAGATAATATTCAGTGGAGATCAGAAAGGAAAATGATATTTAAATAATACAGTAGTAAATAAGAATTATGATAAATCCCTTTCATTATACAGTAGAAATCATGAGCCAAGACAACAATAAATATTTAGAAAAGAGAGCAGGAGCACATGTATATTTGCAGAAATGCTTCAACATCGTTATTTTTCAAGAGGTTCAGCAGATGGAAGTTACAACTTAGATCTAGAGAATATCTATGGAAAAAATATCATATCTATATCAGATCTGGAAACTCTATAGTTTTCTCTACAAGATCCACTTGGAATTTTGACAAAAGCATCCATGAATAAGAGTAGATCTGAGAAACAAGTTGCAGATCTGGAAAATGCTGCAGTAAATTTATGAATATAAAATTTAATTACAATGGATCAGATCTGAACAAAACATATATCAGCAAGCCAATCCATGGATCACCAAGTGGAAGGCAAGCCCAACACAAGAGATCTCTGATCTAAACTATGAGCATGACAACCTGCAAACCCTCATACATAAATAACGCAGTTTTCCCGGTGGGACAACGCTATAGATAAAATTATACAGAAAACAACAGAAGAATCACAGATCTGAAGTACAAGAAATGGTACTCTCTTCCAGGAGGTCAAAGGACCCACTCCATGGAGAGAGAATCTAAAAATATAGTAGATCTCTGCAGATCTAGATCACCACTTGCTGCAGCTTGCAGAGATAGCAAAACCCTCAATGGATCAGCACTGCCAATGTAATTAGGAGCTTGGCCTCAAGCCTGATAGTGGTTCATTTCAGGAAAACTTCCTCCTTGAATCATCAAAGGAAGAGGTGAAACTCTTGCATAGGAATTCTAGATATAATCCTCCACTCAACAGCAGAGAATGGTATTTTTATAAGCAGACAAATACTCAGAAATATGATCTATCAACAACCTTCTCTTGTTGCCCTCCTTTTCCTTTTATAAGATGAGAAATCTCTTGCAAACCCTAAACCATCTTGATGAGTTAGCCCTTTTCACATTTGAGGCTCCCTTCTAGAACTACGATGTCCCTTTTGGAGATGCAATGAACCTAGATAGTGTTGTTGATTTGGTCAAGGTTGACCCAGTATTTAGCTCAAACCTCTTTCACACCTGCAAGTGATTATTTACATAGCCCTGATTTGTCTTTGTTCACATGGGCATTGATTTATTCAGACTTTTTAGGAGTTTAACATGTCCTCCTTTATTCATTAAACATAAATTAAAACAAAATTGAATGTTCCTCTTAGCTAAGGCTAAGTGGGAAAATTACAGTCCTCCCCTCAAAAATTTTGCTTGTCCTCAAGCAACTGACAGGGTGAGAGTTGTAGTTCTTCTCCTTCTCCATTGATGGCACCATCAAGGATCAAGCTTTCATCATGGACCAAGTTCTCATCAAGCTAATACATCATAAACTGCTCCTCCAATGTTAACATGATAGGGGCATAGTCTATCCCTTCAGGAGTGTAAAACTCAATAGAAATAAACATGGGTGAAGCAATTTCACATCTAAAACATGTATCATGGAGTACAAGATAAAGCTCCATCCCATGTGGTACATATACACTGCCCACTTTTTTCCCATACAAGCACATAAACAATACCAATATATTATCTATGTATGGAAGCAAAATCACATATATGCAGACTGAAATTTACACTTGAGGAGGTGGGTCACAATCCCACATAAGGTACCAACGCATTGCACTCTGTGTTTTGAGTATATCTAAGTGTGGTAGGTGGTACTCCCACCACATATTTGCTGCATGGGTCACTTTGACATGGCTGAAAGTGAGGCCCAAGTTAGGTGCCTTTGGGAAGCACCCATCATGATAGAGAATCTCCCCTTGCACTTCAAGGGAGTGGCCAGATTTAGAATTCTTATTGGCCTCATCAATGCCATGAGATCTACATGTAATGTCACTCCTTGTAGGATCCATGTCCTGCATACATATGGTAAGACAATGTGTCAAAGAAGAAAAATAAACATGTTCCATAAGATCATATTCTTTACCATGCAAGTCTCCCACACACATGGAGTTAGGCATGGACATTCCTCCTCTTTTAAGAGAAGGAAGAGATGGCTGAAATATCTCTTGCATAGAGTCTGTTGGCTGCCCCATCTCCTCATAACTATTGCACTCTTGTAAGTGCAGATGTAGTTCCTCCCAATCATAGTGCTGATGTAGTTCTTCCTTCATACCCTCCTAATCAAAACTCCTCATGATTAGGGAGTAGATCTTTGCTGACTGCATATAGCTGGAAAGGAACTCTTTGTGTTCTCTTTGTAATATCTCTTGCTTAATCTTGGAAGCTTGAGACAAGAATACTTTACCAAGATGGTATAGATGACCCCTTCATGGACCAAATAACCTCCTCCTTGCTTCATGCCATCTAATATCATCCCGGTGTGCAGATCTTTGGAGTACTCCACAAGGAGTTGAGATCTCCAATAAGGATCTACACAGCTCAACAAGGACAACGCTGCTGATGCATCTATGGTGGTGCTTGCCTTTTTTATGATTGTTTCTTTGACATTATACATGCCAAAATTGTTTGTGGGAAGGCTGACCCTCCCCTTTGCTTCCTCCCACAGTGTTGTGGCTTTCTCTTCCATTTTTCCAGCAGTTTGTGAGGCTTCCCCCACATGATCAGAATCTAATGGCATTCCAAGTGGCTTGCCCTGAGGTAGGAATTCTCCTTGCAACATTCTCATAAAAATGAGAGAAGGAACTATGAGATCCTTGCCCCCACTGTGCAATTCCATCTTTGTTATTTGGGTGGAAACATCAGGTCAAGGATAGTTGTGCATGCCTTGAATGATTTGTTTTTTCCCACTCTTCAAGTCCACCCATTCCATCTGCAATGCCTTCCAATCAGTGGTGACTTTTTCCAAGGTAATCAACCACTGGACACCCAAGATGATGTTGGTGTCTGGTATGTCAACTACAAAGAAATTGTCCACCAAGGTGTAGGTTCCCATAGTCACAGAAAGTGTTGGAACATAATGCATGCACTGCATAGTTCTATCTCCCAGAACCAAAATAGAGAACCCATCGAAAGTATCTATGGGGATCCCTCTCCTCTGTACAATGTGAGCATCAATAAAATTGTGGGTTTCCCCACTTTCAATAAAAATAGACACTCCCTGGTTCATTACAGAACCTTGTACTCTTAGGTTCAAGTACTTTGGCACTCCCCTCAAAGAAATAAGAGTCCCACTTGTTGGAGAAAAGGCTCCTTCTTCCTCTCTGGATGGTGATTGATCCTCCTCCTCATCATCACTAGCATTATGACCTCTCCTAGGTCCATCATTTCCCTCTTTGTCCTCAAAATCAGAGAATAATTCAATATAGTGTTCTCTTCTAGTAGCACATCTATGTCCTGGTACCCATGGCTCTTGACAAGTGAAACACAATCTCTTTTTCCTCAACTCCCTCCGGAGATCAATGTCAAGAGGTTTCTTCAGTGAGATCTCCTTGGATGGATCAACTTTCCCTTCTTTCCCCTTAGAAGAGTGAGGGGTTCTTCTTTGGAAAGTTTCATTTGCTCTTGGCAAGGAATCTTGGAGATCCCTAGCTCTCTCAATGGAATCATGCAAAGTGATGGGCTTGGTAGACTTAACCAACCCATGAAAAGGTTCCTCCAGGCCATCAATGAACATGTAGACTCTCCTTGCTACTGATAGATCAGGGACCATTACAGAAAACTTCAGGAATTCAGAGATATAGGCCTCTACATCTCCTGTCTACTTAAGCTTTTCCAAGCTTATAAAAGGGGCCTTTGGATCTTTTCGATCAAATATCTCCATTAGTATCCTAGTGAAATTAGCATATGTAGACACATTGTTGTGTCCCAATGTAGATAGTCCATGAAACCACCAGTTGTGGGCTTCTCCCTCAAAATGCAACGCAGTAATCTTGATGACTTCTACTTCGGGCACTTTATTCAACTGGAAATAGATGTCCAACTTTTCCAACCATGCTTTGGCAGAACAAGAGGGTGATCCATCAAATTTAGGCAAGAAGAACCTTCCCATAGTGTGGTGTATCCCATGAAGGAAACCTCCATCCCTGTACTGCTGCCATGGCCTCCTTCAGTCCTTGAGATGGCAAAAGTCTTGAAAGTTCAAGTTATCCTTGAACCTCTGACTTTGTGAGTCATATTCCAAAAATTACCCTTCCAGGGAGGTTGTCTCTTGTAGTCCTTCATTCTCTATAGCCAAGAAGGTAGGCATTGTAGAGCATTGTGAGGCCTGCGGAGCTTGTGGCAAGCTCACAGGTTGACCAGTCCCCAAATGAGACATATCAGAACTTTACCCTTGATGGAATCTCCCAAGGGATTCCTTCATTCTATCCACTCTCATCTCCTTTATCTCCTTGGATAGATCTTGCATAGCTTCCAAGAGAGTTTTTGCAAACTCCTCTGCTTCCTTATCCTTCTCATCCTTCTCATTCACAGGGGCTTTCCCCTTGTCTTGATCTCTATCAAGGTCTTCAGAAGTATAGTCATACTTTTTATGAATTATATTATGGTATATCCTTTCCCTCTCAGCAAGAGGATCTTCATCTTCGTAATGCATCATGACTGGTCCTCCAATGCTAGCACAAGCTGTGCGAAGAGTGGAGCTTTGATACCAATGTAATGATCCTTTTTCAAAATGATCAATATTCTATTCTAGAGATGGAATACAGAGGAATTTACTGGATATGTCACCTTTCAAAATAAAGGATGAGATCCAGAGGCTACCTGGCCAACTGAAGACTCTGTCTGTAGAACTTGGAATAATTCCTTTTTCAGGAATTTCAACAAGGTGCTCAAGGAAAACACTGTATAAGTAAAAATGTGTAAAAATAACGGAGATCAGGACTTGGTTCCTCTTTTTTATTTTGTATGTGACTTATATATGGAATTTAATCAGAAACAAATCATTTTAAGAACATTAAACAGATATCCCAAAAATTAGACTAGCTAAAAAGCACCCAAAGGGGAAGGCTGCAGTTAAATGCAAGCAGTGCTTCAGGAATTGCGTAGTTTTAGCTAATTTTCAGTGGATATCAGCAAGGAAACTGAAATTTCAGTAATATAGCATAAAATAAGCATTATGATAAAGCCATTTCATTATACAGTAGAAATCATAAGCTAATACAACAATAAATCTTCAGAAAAGAGAGCAGGAGCACATGTATATTTGCATAAATGCTTCAACAACGTTATTTTTCAAGAGGTTCAGAAGCTGGAAGTTACAACTTAGATCTAGAGCAGATATATGGAAAAAATATCAGATCTATATAAGATATGGAAACTCTATAGTTTTCTCTACAAGATCCACTTGGAATTTTGACAAAAGAATGCATGAATAAGAGTAGATCCGAGAAACAAGTTGCAGATCTGGAAACTGATGCAGTAAATTTCTGAATATAGAATTTCATTACAATGGAACAAATCTAAACATAACATAGATCAGCAAGCCAATCCATGGATCACCAAGTGGAAGGAAAGCCCAGCATAAGAGATCTCTGATCTAAACTATGAGCAAGACAACCTGCAAAACCTCATACATAAATAACGCAGTTTTCCCAGTGGGACAGTGCTGTAGCTAAAATGATACAGAAAAGTAATGAAGAATTATGGATATAAAGTACAGGAAATGGTACTCTCTTCCAGGAGGTCAAAGGACCTACTCCATGGAGAGAGAATCTCAAAATACACTAGATCTCTGGAGATGTAGATCACCACTTGCTGCAGCTTGCAGAGACAGCAAAACCCTTAATGGATCAGCGCTGCCAATGTAAGTAGGAGCTTGGCCTCAAGCCTGATAGTGGCTAATTTTAGCAAAATTTCCTCCTTGAATCATCAAAGGAAGAGGTGAAACTCCTGCATAAGACTTCCAGATACAATCCTCCACTCAACAGTAGAGAATGGTATTTGTCTAAGCAGACAAATACTCAGAAATATGATCTATCAACAACCTTCTATTGTTTCCCTCCTTTTCCTTTTATAAGATGAGAAAGCTCTTGCAAACCCTAAACCATCTTGATGAGTTAGCCCTTTTCACATTTGAGGCTCCCTTCTAGAACTGCGCTGTCCCTTTTGGAGATGCAATGAACGTATACAACGTTGTTGATTTGGTCAAGGTTAACCCAGTCTTTAGCTCAAACCTCTTTCACACCTACAAGTGATTATTTACATAGCCCTGATTTGTCTTTGTTAACATGGGCATTGATTTATTTAGACTTTTAAGGATTTTAACATGTCCTCCTTTTTTCATTTATTCATGAAACATAAATTAAAACAAAATTGAATGTTCCTCTTAGCTAAGGCTAAGTGGGAACATTACAATAATGTATGAGCATATCATTCATTTCTATCATCTTAATATTATTAGGTATAACCAGATTCTTGCATCACCTACAAAAAGTCACAAATAATTGTAAATTCACATCTATCGTGGACATAATTCATAATATAGGTCTTAAATTAAATTATGTCAAATTCAATTTTGTGACTACGTGGGTGATAATAATCTCCTAAATTAATTGGTTGAGACCAGGAGAGGAGCGTGACCCCCAAATAATCCTTTTTGAAAAGGAAAAATGTTGAGAGAGGTTCTTCTTAAGTATAGTTGTTTAGGAAGAAAATAGGAGAATGTCTGAGCATATCATTCATTTCTATCATATTAATATTATTAGGTATAACCATATGCTTGCATCACCTACAGAAAGTCACAAATAACTGTAAATTCATATCTACGGTGGTCATCTTTCATAATAAAAGTATTATATGAAACCACAAGTTATAAATCCATGTTTTCTCATTTATAGAAATTATAATATTCTCAAGAAACAAATGTAAGGTTAGAGATTGCTATGCAAATTATGTATCCCGAGCACATAAGAAGTGTGGCATAGTGTTGGCACATGCATGATATGTGATTCAAGTTGTACATCCAAAATTCTATACTAGACTTAACGAGACCATACAATTCAAATAACCATGAATTACTTGTACATGTTATGAATTATATAGCTACTAAAAATTTAATCATAATTCACATAAACACATAGATTTATGATGGTTATCATGATAATCATCACTCACCATTCATAAATCAAAGAGCATAGAAAAGGTTAATTATCTAAATGGTTTTAGTGGGAAACTAAAGGATGTACTTCTACTCTACTCCCAATTGTGTTCCAAATTCACTATGATCTCTCTTTCGACTAACCATCGCTGAGCCAGATCTAGGGTCTGAGGAATTGTTTGCACATGGTAAATTTATGCCAAGGGATTGGCGCATATATTAGGAGCTTCATGTCATACAACCTACCATATTTTAGAGGAATGTGATTTTAGATCATCTACCTTCACTAGATATCTCTCGTCAGTGAGCCAATAACATAGATAGATCAATATATCTAGTGAGCGAGTGCCAAAGATCTTATCCCTAGAAGTTAGTGTGAAAGAACTAGAGATATGAAAGGGATCAATTTAATGGAATCAAAGGAGTAAGGGAGAATGTGAGAAAGCTATATTTATAAAAGAATTTTGTATATTAAATAAAATGAGCAAGAGTTGGAATGATAGGGATCTCTAACCAAGGTGAATATGGTGTGAGTCTTATCCCAACACAAGAGATATATGGTATGATTAACCAATACATCGTAGGATGATTTGAGTGCTCTAGAAATCTAGGATGTGTTTGATTCCTATATATTATATGTTTTGAGGTGGGAAAATATACATGTAACTTAGCGCCATCGCCTATGTGTCCCTTGGTATAGTTGAGAGGGCACCACTTGGGCCACAATGCCTTCATCAGAAAGCCTTGTCTCTTTAAGCCACATTGCCTAGCCACTTTGCCTCTTCAAGGAAAAAATGTTTATTGGTTTTTTGAATCCAAATCAACCCAACCACATATGTATATATATGTAGATATGTATGTATACATACATATCTACATATATATATATACATATGTGGTTGGGTTGATTTAGATTCAACAAACCCAATGAATATATATATATATATATATATATATATATATATATATATATATATATATAACTTAGTGCCACCTCCTATGTGTCCCTCGGTACAGTTGAGAGGGCACCACTTGGGCCACAGTGCCTTTGGCAGAACACCTTATCTCTTCAAGCCACATTTCCTTGCCACTTGTCCTCTTCAAGGAAAAATTAGCCATTGCCTTTGTTGAATCCAAATAAACCCAACCACATTTTTATTAATATTTAGTTATAAAATAATAACTTTTACCAATGGAAAGGTTCCTGCATTTAATTCAATGGATAAGGAATTAACTTTTCAAGGCAATAAGAAAAATATGGAAATCTTCCCTCAGACCAAGGATCCATAACCAACCTTTAGTTTTTAAATTTATTTATTTTAAAGTAATAATTTCGAATATTAATTAATATTTTCATCCATTCATGGCTCTTTCCACACTAGTGTGGCTAACAGAATAATAAGGGTAGAACAGGGGGATGTTATAAACCATACCCTCTTAAAGTAACAATTTCCTCGGTGTTCCATGGTAGATAACTTAGATATTTGAGCCATATAGACATATCTCCTTCCATTAATGACATTTTCCATGTCTTTCATTTTTCAAGTCTAATTATGTCATTCTTTATCATCAATATCTTTGCAAAAACATATTCAAATCAGTGCTTTTTGGGATACACCAATGCATTTCAAATCCCACTGAGTATGTTCATGACTACTTGAAAACCATTTTAACTTAGTTTCCTCTTCCTTGCAATCACACACCTTTCATGTTTAGGCATCCCCTTCTCTAATTCAATAATACCTTGGGTGATCTATTACTTTGCAAGGCTTCCTCACATAGGAAGAGTCTTCATAGCCAAGTGATGCAGGAGCATCACCCTAGGAAATTTATTTTTTATAAGACCCAAGTGGTAATGAAAATTATAGATTGAGATCTTATTTTCCTAATTTTAGTTAGAATTAGGAGGACTTTAGTGTAGATCCAAGTATCTTTATTTTGGAGGAATCTAGATTATCAGGTTGTTAAGATATTTTGTATGAGTTGGTATTTTTCCTAAGTGGGCTTGTGTAAGTTAGAAAGTGTCTAGTTGATATATGAGTTAGTTAGGTTATTGGGATAGATTTCCCAACTGACTATTTTTTTGAGATATTTCGTCTTTAAATTGATGCTTTAGAGAGAAAAAAAAAAAAAAAAAAGAGGAAGAGAGAGCCTTGAGGAAAAAGGAGGGGAAAATTGAGTAAGGGTGAGTTAGAAGAGTTTGTGGGTAGTGAGCCACTATAATTCGTATGTATAAATTTATTTCTAGGAAATAGAGGCAATATTTATTCTATTTAATGTAAAATTCCTCTCTATGAATGTGATAGAAGTGTTGTTTTAAGAGGAGCAAGAAATTCCATGGCGTGAAGACAATTTTCTTCATTTTGGTTAAATCTCGAGGAAAGAGGAATTGTAATCAGCTCATATTTGTAATAATGGATGTCATAGTTTATTGAATTAGGTTCAAGTCAAACGAGAGTAAACCTACATATAATACCAAGTGTTGTTCAAAGGGTGAGAATAGCATGAGCGAGCTATGAGGTTACTAAGTTAAGTGAAGCCAACACAAGGAAAATTTAGTTCTCCAATAAACTGCTAATCCAAATGAAGAATTTACAACTCCCATTTATATTGAAGGTTGTAGGAATATTGTAAGTCTTCTGGTTAACCTTGAAACCCAAGTTTTGTTCTATTCAGTCCAATAAGAAGAAAATTATGTAAGCACTTCATTGTTGAACATGGAAGATACAATTTTACCTCTGTCATGTGAAGAACAAACCCACTCCATAGTAATTAATTACAAAAAAAAACCAAGAATTTTTGGACCATAGACGAAGATCGATCCTTTAACCAAAAAAATATCGAGCAAGCATGAGGAGGAGTCGATCCCCAATAAGTCGGAGGTTAGGCCTTGTATCCGAGCAACAGAGGAAATGTGGGGAGAGGTCCCGACTCCCAACCTAGAGTGGGACCCACGAAGCCTTGGGTTCCTCCCATAAATAGTGTTTGAATGATTTTATGGAAAATAAAAAGGAGCGAACACATGAATGATTTATAGTTTGGTTAATTCGGAGGTTTTATTTTTTATTTTTTAACTGGAACGGTTATGTTTTATTGATAGAAAGATAGGTTGGGCGAAGCCTAAAAAACCAGTACATTCTTTAGATTTGACTTAAGCACTTTTTCCATTTAGGGAATAGTTGCCTTGATCGGTGTATCTGCATTTATGCTGATCATTCCATATTGTAAAGTGCATCCTATATTTTCCAATCTGTCAGCTTCCTGGTTTAATCCTCTGAGAATGTGAAAAATTTGGACCGAGGGGAAATCCTTCAGAATTCTGTTCACTCTTAATAGTTGTTTTTTTAGCGCCGAATCCTTGAGCCCTTTCTTGCTTACTATTGTTTTATCAACAATTCTGAATCTCCAAAGATGAGGATTTCACTTGGATTTTCTTTTCTGGCCATTTGGAAAGCTTTCAAAAGACTAAGAATTTCTGCTTGGCTATTGGTTTTCAGTCCAAGGCCCCAACTGAAATCATCTCCCATTCGGAAAGAAGATCGCCCCTCCTACTCCCGACCTCCCTGGGTTTCCTTTTGAGGCTCCATCGAAGAAAATAGTGCACTTGCCCTAGGATTTCCACCACTGTTGGAATCTGTCCTCTGTTTCTCGAATCTGCCATCTTTCCTTATGGATTGGTCGTGTGTTTGCTGGGAGTCTGGCCTTACAGGTGTAAGCATCCAACCACACCCTTTCCTCAATTCGGAGAGAGTTGTCATCTTTGACTGAAGAGTGATTCAAAGTTTCTAAGAGGAGGTTCTTTGCCTGTTCTGCCACTTTTGCTGCAAGAAATTCAGTGTTATTGAAAATAATTTCATTTCGAGCTAGCCATAGCTTTCAAAAGACATACTTAGGGGCAGCTATCCACACCTTGTACCATAGAGATTTGTTGACAATGTTGTGAGGATAGTTGGCTTTCCATGAGGAGTACATGGTATCAATCGAGCTTTGAGATGGGGGACGCACAGTCAGTTCGGTTAGGAAAATGGACCAGACTTCCTTCGCAAACTCGCAAGCTATAAACAGGTGATTTGAAGTTTCCAAAGCGCTTTTGCAAAGGACGCATCTGTGTGGGCTTGCTATGTACCTTTTGCATAGATTTTCTCCTGTTAGAATTTTTTTGTGGAACAAAGTCCAGAAGAAGAAATTGATTTTGGGGATGCTGAAGCTATCCCAGATTTGTTTCCACATGGATTCTGGGTGTGTCCAATCCTTTTTACTTTTCATCTGAAGATACCCTTGACTTGTTGTATACACTCCCGTCTTACCCCAGCCCCAGGAGTCTTCTTCTTCTGTATGCACCGGAGAAAAATTAGAGATTGCGTCTTTAAGGGCATCTAACTGAGATTTTAGATGCACTGGGATTCTAGGAAAAATCCAGTGCTGCCAGTTTCTGTTGCTGTCCCAACCCGAAATTTCCTCTATTTTCCTAATTCCTTTTGCATATAACCAGTCTCTTATCTCAGATATTTCGCTGTTTTCTGCTAGAGGGGGATGTCCCATGATACTGTCTCTCCAAAGCATTGTGTTTTTTCCATTCCCAGGAATTCGATATAGGTATGATCTAAAAAATTCAATGCCTCTGCTACACAGTTTCCAGGCTTGCATTCCTTTAGGGGATTTCTCCATAGTAAAGGATTTTATTGACTGTTTTTTGAGATATTTGAGCTTGAGGATTTGGCTGACTGGGTGCTTAGGCTCAGCATGACGCTGCCATAATAATTTGCAGCCCAATGCTAATTTTGCATGCAAAGGATCGCGGATTTGTAGTCCTCCTTCTACGAGTGGTTGTTTCACTGTATCCCAACTTATTAAGTGAAATCTGTTGCTATTTCCACGACCTCCATTCCACAGAAAGTTGCGCATGAGTCTGGAGATTTGGTCTAAGATTAGTTTTGGGGCCAACATTAGAGAAGCCTAATAAGTGGGCAGAGCCAAAAGAACTACTTTGATGAGCATGAGTTTTCTTCCTGTGGTGAGCCAGAAGCCTCCCCACGCAGAGATCTTCTTTTTGAATTTCAAAATTACTTCCTCCCACAGATTATTTCTGTTGGAGCCCAGCGTTATTGGGAGGCCCAAATATTTTATTTTTTCCCAATCTGCGTGACCTGTAAAGCCCAGATCATTTGCAATATTCTCGATTGTGTAATGCTCTGTATTCCATCCATACACAACACTTTTCCTCTCGCTTATAAGTTCTCCTGAGATGCTGCAAAATTTCTGAAGGATGGTTCTGAAGGAATTTTCTATTCTTGATGAGGCGCCCCCAAGAAAAAGTGAACCATTAGCAAAAAGTGCATGATTCACTGGATCAATTCCTTTCTCGATTCTGATCCCATGTAGACTGCCATTTTGTTTTTCCAAAGTCAACTTTCTGCTCAAGGAATATGCCATAAGAATGTAGAGAAATGGTGAAAGAGGACAACCCTACCTCAATCCCCTGGTGGCTAAAAAGAAGTTAGCAGGTCTTCCATTTACCATGGGGGCAATCCATATCTTCTCTAAGCAAGCTTTGATTAGATTGATGAAGTCCTGTCTAAATCTGAAGGATGAAAGAACCCTGTACAGGAAAGAGCGGTTAACTCTATCAAAAGTGTTGCACATATCCAGTTTAATAAGCATACCTTGTTATTTGTGAGAATGGCTGGAATGCAGAGCTTCCTGAACTTGGATGACATTGTCCAGGATATGTCTTCCTTTCACAAATCCCCCTTGGGCTGGAGAAATTAATTTTTGCAGAAGAGGTTTGATTCTATTCGCCAGAATTTTAGCCACAATCTTGTAGGAAGAATTGCAAAGTGAGATCGGCTTGTATCTTTCAAAAGAGCCTGGATTTTCTTCCTTGGGAATTAAGGCGAGAAAGGTGGAATTTATTTCGCCTCCAACCTTTTCCTTCCTCATGAATCCATGTATCATTCTAAGGAGATCAGGTTTGATTAGCTCCCAACAAATTCTGTAAAAGTGGATTGAAAATCTGTCAGGTCCAGGCGCTTTGTCTGGCTCCATGGACCAAACAATCTTTAAAATTTCTTCTTCCATGACTGGGCTCAAGAGTGTGTCATTATCTTCTGTGCTGACTAGATTCAGAATATTTGTGAGGAATTCTGATATTTCCTCCTTGCTCCCATCCCTTTCAGCACTAAGAAGGTTTTGAAAGTGCTTCACAGTGGCTTCCTTAATTTGGTCAAATCCTTTGCACACCTGTCCACTGGATGTAGTGATTTTTGCAATGTGATTTCACAAAAGACGAGCCTTGTACTATCTATGGAAGTATGTAGTGTTTCTATCCCTAGCTTTGAGCCACAAGCTGCGAGACTTTAAGCGCCAATATTCTTCTTCGCTTCTAAAGGAATTATATGTTTTCCTTTGAGCATATTTTTCTTTATCTAAATCCATGGGTGAGATATCTTTCTCTTGCAATTCAAATTGGAGTTCTTCCAGCTGATGGACTGCTTCTTTCCTCTGGCTAGTGGGGGAATTTGTAGCCTTCTTTATCCATTCTTTTAGAGCCTTCTTTGCATTTTTCATTTTTTGTTCCCACACAAATCTTGGGGAGCCTGAAACATCTATTCTCCAGGTTGTTTGAACTGTTTTGAAAAACCCTTCTCTTCTAGCCCAGAGAGGGTTGAAGCGAAAAGGAAGAGGACCTAAATCTTCTTCTTCCTTCAGGAAAAAAAGGATTGGTTTGTGATTCGAGGTAAGTTTAGGAAGTATCTTGGTGAAAGAAATTCTTTTGTCCATCATGATGGAGCTGCTGGTGATAAATCTGTCCAACCTTGCTGAAATGTGATTCTCCCCTGTTCTATTGTTGGTCCAGGTGTATTCTCCTTTCATTGTCTTGAAGTCTACTAAATCCCACTGGAGAATGAGATTTTCCACTGTGGAGAGGAGAGGATCCCTTGAGAAGGTCCCACCTCTCTTCTCTTTGGGGTCTAAAATTATGTTCAGGTCTCCTCCTATGACTATAATCATAGGATTGAGAAGCTCTAAATAATCTGAGAGTGTCTTCCAACACTCTTTCTTTTCATCATAATGCACAGGAACATACATATTAAACATGGCTAAAATAAGGTTGCTTGTTGTATGGCATAGTTTTGTATATATCCAATGTTGGGTCTCACTGGATCTTTCTAGAGAAAAGGTGTTTTTAGACCAAAATGTGCCTATTCCTCCAGCCGAGCCTCTAGCGCTGACTACCTTTCCTGAATCAAATTTCCATTTTGTGTTGCTAGTGTTTAGAAGGATCTCCCCTTCTATTTTTGTCTCTTGGAGCATGAGTATGTCTGTGGATTCCATTTTCAATAAATCTTTAACAACCTCTGCCTTAGTGGGATTCCCCAAACCCCTGCAGTTCTAAGAGACCAGATGCATCATTTACAACTTGTTAGGGTGGGTCCACCTCCCTTGGGAACCCTTGGTCTAGTATTCCTCCCAAGGGTCATCTCAATAGTGGCTTGACTTCCAAGGGTTTTTTGTCTTTCTTATTATTCTTCCTTGGTTTCCTTATTTGATCTCCTTCTGACTCTCTTTGATGGCCTTTTGAAGGTCTCATCATCCGAAGAGCCCACATTTTCTATGTTCTTATTCTTTTGTTTGATTATATCAGCATATGAAGGGGAAGAAGTATTACATGGAGTCGGGTTTGTAGTGTTACCTGGATCTAGAGAGTCGATGTTGTTCAACTGGGGAAGGTCGTCCCGTCATGCCTCTGGAGGATCTGAGTGTGATTTGAGAGATTCAAAGGGATTTTTTTCCTCCTCGATGCTGATGGTATCCTTGCTTCCAGTGTTTTGAATGCTTATGCTTTCTTGCCTTGATTTGTTCCCTGTCTCTTTACCTTTGTTTTTATTGTTCTGCCTATTGTTTGCTATTTTCTTTACTTGTTTCCATTGTTCTCCTTTTTCTTTCTCTATTATCTCCTCATTTTTTTTTCTTCCAGTATCTTGTGAAGTGCCCATATTTGTGGCAGTGTCGGCATTTAAAGGGAAGCTGCTCATAGTCGAGCTCTTGGATGTGAGTCCAGTCTGCCACTGAGAGTTTGATGGCTTCAGGTAGTCCGATTTCAAGGTCGACCTCTACACATCTTCGGGCACAGGAGAATTGATCCTTCCTTGGTGCCTGATCTATGTATCTGCCTAGAGCATTACCAATGGATTACAGTGAACTCTGGCTCTAGCAATGAAGGGGAAGATGAGGGAGACCCACCCATACAGGCACTGCCGTGGGCACGTCTTGTGCTGGGTCAAAGTTTGGGGACCATTTATTCAAATAAAGCCCTTGAGGGCCCATGAAATATGGCCCATTTCTGAAGATCAGGCTTCTATATTCCATGTTATCAAACACAAAAACAAAGAATCCTTTGCCAACGAAATGGCTTTTTATTCCTTCCTTGACCAAAGGTATCCAGTTCCGTTTGACCCATTCAACTGCTTTCGGGGATGGCCATAACCCTGTGAATTGACTTATGAGGCCTCTTTCAGCTAGGTTCATCGTAGTTATACAATTTTCTTCCACCGGTAGAGTCACCGTGGGGATGTTTTCCAGTTTTTTAACAAACTGGTGCTGAGAACCAGATGTCGGGCATTTCCCAGCAGCTGAAACAAGAGATATGAATGCTTCAAGCTCAAAAGACGGGGGAGTAGAAGCTTCAGGGCCGCTTCCATGATCCATAGCGAAGATGACCACATGGTGGAGAAAGGCACCAGCCAGACGCAGCTAGGGCAGCAGCAGTGCTCCCATGCGTGAGCGTAGAGCCAAAAATCCCTTGGAAAAATTATGAGACCCAAAAAAGAGTGAACCAGCCCAATGCACCATGCAGCTGACCCAGAGCACTGTGCCCTTCCAAAGTGTTGCACAGGAACAAAATAGCACGCAGGGGGGCGATCCTATGCGCCGCGCACACCTGATGCATCACGCTGGCAGCCCAATGCGTCGCGCACAACAGCTTGACGCAGACCAAAACCCTAGAAGTTTTGCAGTGCCCAACTTTTCTCTATTAATTCGGAGGTTTTTGACTAAACTAAAAAAAAGAATTATGAATGTTGAGGTTTGGGATTTATATATTTATTGTTTGAAGGAATGCAATGTGGTTGTTTGGGGGAAATGTTTACAGTTTCGAAAAGATCAGGATGCTTATTGTTTACATTATAAGGTACACAACTAATCCGGATTTATGAAAGAACGCAATAGAATATACATATAATGAAAAATACATAGATGCAGAGGAAATAACACTTCATTTCATTAATATCAAAGAACTGAAATTTTCTTATAGACATAATGTAAATAAACTAGCTATGGCGTTGGTAGCTTATCTCTGAGAAGAGATGTGGTGGCTACAGGCCTCTGAACTATGTTACAATGAGGCTCAAGGGCCTATTTATTATTTATAATCAATGGAAAACCCTAAACATCCAAAAACCTAACCCTAGGAGATGAAGCGCCAAAGCTACGGGCCCCATTTGACTAAATTGGTACATCAACTTCCCCGGTACGTAACTTTGGCATACGATCTCCGTTTAACGTGCACCATACCTTGTTAGAAATATATATCTGAGGACTACAACTTTTGAGTGAGAAAAATTGGTCCATGAATCCGTGTTGCTCTTGATTTTCCAAAAAAGTGTCATTTAGAGCCTCAAAACGGTTCCGGAAGTTAAGGACCTGAAAAACTGCTAAAAAGTGTAAGTTGTGCTATAATTAAGGAAACTAAAAAACTAAAAGAGACAATGGTGGGGCCCCAAGTGGAATAGGTGAGTAGTCACCAATATCCACTTGTATCATTCCTCCCCCCCTTAGGAATAAATGGTCCCTATTGCGTTGAGTTCCTCCATGAGATGAGGAAACTTTTGTTGAACTTGGTCCCTAGTGAACCACTTGCCTTGGTGCAGGAGTTCACCAGCTTTGACAACCTGATATAGTTGGATATTTTGCTACAGAGTGTTCTTGATTTTCATGTCCATGATACAATCTATGGTGTCATGTTCCATGCAATATGGGTTTAACTCTGTTGGTGTGAATTAGTCTGCAACGTTGGAGGTGTCCAATAGAGGTGTGAAGTAGGGCCAAAGGCAGTCCACATTGAAAATTGGGTGCAGACCAAGGAATGGTGGAATATTGATCTCAAAGGCATTGTTCCATACATCCTTGGTGATATTTTATGTCCCATATCAGAGCAGGCGAATATTGTGGTGGGGTCCAGTGAGGCGCTCCTTCTGCAAATGTAGCCACACTTTGTCACCCACTTGGACGTTGTGTGGCACCCAATGTTGATCATGTCGTTTCTTGTACTTAGAATTGGCTCTGTCAGATATGTCATGAGATTGTTGGCATATGTGTTGAATGCATTCAATGCAGTTGTTTGCTTTTTCAGCTTCAGACTGGACATGAGCTGAATCGGACTAAGTAGCCGCAAATGGTATGGCTACGTCAATGGGACATAGTGGCTAGAATCCCAAGTTCACCTGAAAGGGTTTATGGTCAGTTGAGCTGTGAAGAGCCTAGTTATAACTATTTTTATAGAGGGGAGGATCTCATACCATGTGTGTGGATGCTTTTAATTGTACATGTGCAAAATGCATACAATCATCCTGTTGATGACCTTTGTCTGGCCATCAGTTTGAGGATGGAAATTTGTGTACTTAGTGAGCTTGTTGTCCAGCATTGACTAGAGGCTGGACCAAAATGTGCTGAGGAACCTACTATCCCGACCTAAGATGATAGACTGTGGGATCCTAAAGTGCACCTACACTCATTCAAATAAGAGTTTAGCAGTGGCTTTTTCTATGATATTCTTCTTGCAGGCCGCCATAATTCCCATCTTTGAGAATCTATCGATGACAAAAAAAACACAGTCATTTCCATGCTTACTAGAAGGAAGGCCCAAAAATTAAACCACAAAGATGGATTCCCAAGGTTGACTAGGGGTAGGTAGGGGAGTATAGAGGCCTTGCTTCTTGAATGGTTGGTTTGGAAATGATGCAAGCAGTGAAGGAACTGATGTAATTCCCAACATCCTTTCCAAGGTTAGGCCAATAGAAATACTTCTGCATTACTGCCACTATTTTCTTGACCCTAAAATTCCTAGCGACTCGACTGTAGTGTGCTTCCCAGATAATCTTAGCATGCTTGCTTGAAGGAACACAAAGGTGTCCTAGGTGACATAGCAGTGAATCTTGGAGGTGAAAATTTGGAACTTGTGTACCCTCCAAGAGTGTCTTGTATGTGTGGCCAAATTCTAGATCGCTCTTGTAGAGAAGCTACCAATCAGAATTCTTATGCCCGCAAGAGTTGAGAATGGTGGTTAGCGCCATGTTCGATGGTCGATTGGGGAATTCTGCATCATTATTGGTGCTACCCTTCTTGTACTTGATGTTTAAATTAAACTGTTGCAGATATGTGGACCACTCTTAATAATGATCGTTCTGCAACCTCCCTTGTGTCTGTATGAACTACAAGGGTCAGTGGTCTGTGTGGATGACTGTTTCCTTTCCCAAAATGTAATTCTTTCATTGTCAACAAGCCTGCATAATGGAATACATTTCTTTGTCATAAGTGGGATGCTTGTAGATTGTGTCAGACAATGTCTCACTGCGATATGCCACTGGATGCCCCTGTTGAGTAACAACTACCCCAATAGCATAGTTAGAGGCATCTGTCTTGATTTCAAATGGTTGTTGCAAGTCTAGAAATGTGAGAGATAGGGAAGAACAAAGGTCATATTTCGATTCTACAAATGCCTTCTGTTGAGATTCTGACCAAAATAATTTTTATTTCACTCCTCCCTTGGTGACTTGACTCAAGGTCCAAGTGATATGAGAGAATCCCAACATGAACCTGCAGTAGAAATTAGCAAGACCCAAAAAGCTGCAAAGCTCTATCAAAGTGGTTGGGGCTGGCTAATCCCGAATTACTTGGATCTTGGTTGGATACACATGTAGTCCCCTTTCATTAATAATGTATCCTAGATACTAAACCCGGGTCATGCCAAAAGTTCACTTCTCCAAATTGGCACACGACTTGTGTTGCCGCAGTGTTTGGAGGATCTTTCTGATGTGCTGGAGGTGCTCTTACCGAGTCTGGCTAAATATTACAATGTCATCCAAGTACACCACTGCAAATGAGTTGGTGAATGGCTGCAAGATGTCTTCCATTAACCTCATGAAGGTTGCAGGAGCATTCGTCAACTCAAAAGGCATGACCAACCATTCTAAAAGGCCCTCCTTGGATTTGAAGGCAGTCTTCCATACATTAGAGGGTTCAATTGGTCCCTAATGATACCCAGAATTCAAGTTGATCTTGCTGAAATATTTTTCCCCTTTGAGTTGGTCCAGAAGGTCATCAATCTGTGGGATCGAGTACCTATTCTGGACAGTGATCTTATTCAGCACCCGATAGTCAATATAGAGTCTCCAAGTCCCATCCTTCTTATGTATCGACACGATCGCGCTCCCATAGGGCAATGAACTCGGCCAGATAAGACCTTTTTGTAGCAGCTCCTAAATCTGGCTCTTGATTTCATCATTCTCCGGAACAGAGCGCTGATAGATTGGTCTATTGGGTTGCGACACACCTGGGGTTAGATCAATGGGGTGCTTGACCTGACATTGCACAGGCACCGTTGTGGGTGAGGTGAAGATGTCCCCGTACTACTCCACGACCTTGTCCATTTGTTTTTGCTGTGCGGAGGAGCCCTGTATCGAGGTCGTGGCCACTATCTTCTTCTTTCCCTCGAGGAAGATCATCAGGAAAATAAATTTCCCAGTTTTGGAAATGAGCTTACTGCATTGTTTTGTAGTAACCAAAGAGATAGCAGCAGGCAGTGGTACCTCTGGTATCGTGTACAACTTATTGCCCAAAGTAATAATAACAACGCGAGGCTGGGACTCATACGCAACATTTTTCTTCCAAAAGTATGGTTGGCCTAATATTACATCACAAGCATTAAGAGGAGCAATGTCACATAATACATCATCCGTGAAGGGCTTGATGCTGTAGGGAAGGTGTCATTTTTGGTTAACGCGGAGATCCTGTCCTTGGTGAAGCCACCCGATGACATATAGCTATGGATTTGTTGTGGTTGAAAAGCCCAACCACTTCATGACCTCTTCTGAAATGAGGTTCTTTGGCTCCCACTATCGATAATGAACTATAACAGGGAACCCTTTACCCACATCTAGGAGTGGAAGAGACGCTCCTCCTCCTCTGGATCTTCTAGTTCCTCCTTTCGGAACTTCACTGTGGTAACGGTGGTGTTGGGCTCCAAAACAATAATTTGCTTCTCTTTTTCATTCTCCTTATTAGGTTCTGATTCAGAGTTGGAGCATGCATCTAATTTAGAAGCCCTCATCTTGGCCACCATCGATTTCTTGGCCCGACACTCACTTGTGTTGTGATTGGAGCTCTTATGGAACTCACGCCACTTTCCTATGTCCTTCTTTGGCTTCGCAGTGTTTTTATTTTCTTGTGGCTTTGGCAGGTTTCCTTGGGCTACCTTGCCTTTTCTTTCCCTTGATTTTTTTTCACATATCCAAATTCTCGCTTCTTCTGTTTGAATTTCTGCTCAATCTTGGTAGCATACTGGTATGCCGTACCAAGCAAGGAGATGTCGAAGAACTCCATTTCCTCCTGAATTTATCTATGCAGACAACAGTGATACTTTAGCACCAAATGTTTCTCTGAATATTTGATACCCAACTTTGTGCACAGGGCATTGAACATATTCGTCAGCTCATGCACGTCTTGATCCCTTTACTACCGTAGCATTGTCTATTGTATGTACTTGTCCTCATAGCTCCCCATGGGATAGTATTTCTCCTTGATGATGTCTCAGAAATAATTCCAAGTGGGTATAGTCAAGAACAGAGAGGGTTTTGTCTCATCCTTTTTCTCACAGTAGGTTTCTCACCAGTCCTTGACATGGGGGGTAACTTTGAGTGCAAAAATAATTTTCTCCCAGTTGGAAAATTCGTGAACCGAGAAATTTCCTTCTAATAGATTCAACCATCTATCTATGACATCTTCATCTATTTGGCCCTCAAATATGGGAATGCCAAAGTTTACTTGTACCTTAAAGGGAGTCGCACCTCCAAAGTGGCTGCTGGATGCAGATGTGCCACTAGTGGGCAGTCGTTGAAGGATCTTGGCAAAGCTATTCATCACCGCGTTCCTTTTTTTCCGAGAGCCTCCTTGATCAATATTTTGATAGGATCTCCTGCTCACTCATATTTCTTTTCATCCCCCATGGATGGTCGTCAGGGTTTGCGAGCATGATCTTGCAAAGGTTCAAACAGATCGAGCCCTAACTCCTTATACCCTGACCTCCTTGGGGACATGCAAATAAGGATTGAGAAAAAGAAGACATCTCTAATACCAGTGATATAGATTTATGAAGGAAGGCAACAGAATACACATATAACCATAAATACAAAGATGCAATGGAAATAACACTTCATTTCATTAATATCAAAGAACTAAAATTTGCTTACAAACATAATGGAAATAAAAAAACAAGATAGGGCACTGGTAACTTATCTATGAGAAGAGATGTGGTGGTTATAGGCCTATGAACTATGTTAAATGATGCTCGAGGGCCTATTTATTATTTAGAATCAATGGAAAATCGTAAACATCTAGAAACCTAACCCTAGGAGATGAAGCACCATAACTATTGGCCCCATTTGGGTAAATTGGTACATCAACTTCCCAGGGAGGTAACTTTGGCATACGATCTATGTTTGATGTGCACCATACCTCATTAGAAATATCTATCTGAGGACTACAACTTTTGAGTGAGAAACATTGGTCTATGGAACTAGGTTTCTCCTGATTTTTCCAAAAAACATCATTTAGGGCCTCAAAATGGCTCCAGAAGTTTAGGACTCGAAAAACTACTAAAAATAGTAAACTGTGCTATAATTAAGGAAAATAAAAAAATAAAAGAGACAATGGTGGGGACCCAAGTGGAATAGGCGGGTGGCCACCAATATCCACCTGGATCATTCCTCCCCCCTTAGGAATAAATGGTCCCCATTGCGTTGAGTTCCTCCATGAGATGAGGAAACTTCTGTGAACTTGGTCCCTGGTGAACCACTTGCCTTGGTGCAGGAGTTCGCCAGCTTTGACGACCTGATACAGTTGGATCTTTTGCTAGTAATTGTTGTTGATTTTCATGTCCATGATACAATATGTGGTGGCCTATTCCATGCAATGTGGGTTTAATTCTGTTGGTGTGAGTTGCTCTACAATGTTGTAGGTGTCCAATAGAGGTGGGAAGTAGGGCCGAAGGTGGTCCACATTGAATATTGGGTGCAGACCAAGGAATGGTGGAATACTGAGCTCAAATGCATTGTTCCCTATAGCCTTAGGGATGGCGTACAACCCATCTTGGAGAGGGTGAATCTCGCGATGTGGTCCACTGAGGCGCTCCTTCTGCAAATGCAGCTACACTTTGTCGCCCACCTGAAAGTTGTGTGGCACCCAATGTTGATCATGTCGTTTCTTATACTTAGCATTGGCTCTGTCCAATATGTCATGAACCTATTGGCAGATGTGTTGAACACCCTCGATGAAGTTGTTTGCTTTTTCAACTTCAGACTAGACATGAGTCAAATCGGCCTGAGTAGCCGCAAATGGCATGGCTACGTCAACGGGACATAGTTGCTGGAATCCAAAGCCCACCTGAAAGGGGTTGAAGCAGGTTGAGTTGTGGAGAGCCCAGTTCTAAATGTGTTGTACATAGGCGAGGCTCTCATCCCATGTGCGTGGATGCTCTGAATTGTACATGCACAAAATGTGTACAATCATCTTGTTCACAACCTATGTCTAGCCATCAGTTTGGGGATGGAAAGCTCTAGACTTGGTGAGATTGGTGTTCAAAATTGACCAAAGGGTGGATCAAAATATGTTGAGGAACCTGTTGTCCTGATATGAGATGATAGATGTTGGGATCCCGTTCAAAGAATATTTTAGCAGTGGCTTCTGCTGTGATATTCTTCTTTCAAAACGCCATAATGGACATCTTTGAGAATCTATTGATGGCCATGAAAACACATTCATTTCCATGCTTAGTATAAGGAAGGCCCAACATGTAATCCATGGAGATGGATTCCCAAGGTCGAATAGGGGTAGGTAGTGGAGCATAGAGGCCTTGCTTCTTAATGGTTGGTTTGGCTATGGTGCAAGCAGTGCAAGAACTGATGTACTAGAATTTTTTTCGAAGGTTTGGCGAATATAAATACTTATGCAATGCTACCATTGTTTTCTCGACCCCGAAATTCCCATCAACTTGACTATAGTGTGCTTCCCAAATAATCTTGGCATGCTTGCTTGATGGAACACAAAGGTGTCCCATGTGACATAGAAGTGCATCTTGGAGGTGAAAATTTGGAACTTGTGTATATTCTAAGAGTGTCTTGTATGTGTGGCCAAATTCTGGATCACTTTTGTAGAGAAGCAGCCAATCAGAAGTCTCGTTCCCACAAGAGTTGAGAATAGTAGTAAGTGCCACGATCAGTGGTTGGTTGAGGCAGTCTGCAACATTATTGGTGCTACCATTCTTGACTTGATGTTCAAATGAAACTATTGCAAATATGTGGACCACTTCGGATGGCGATCGTTTTTCAACTTCCCTTGTATCTGTATGAACTATAGGGGTCGGTGGTCTGTGTGGATGATTTTTTCCTTCCCCAAAATGTAATTCTTCCATTTTCGAAAATCCTACACAATGGAATGCATATATTTTTCATAAGTGAGATACTTGTGGACTGTGTCGAAAAATGTCTCACTGTGATATGACACTAGATGCCCCTATTGAGTAAGAACTACCCCAATAGCATAGTCAGAGGCATTTGTCTCAATCTCAAATGGTCATTGCAAGTCTGTAAATGTGAGCATTGGGGCAGAACAAAGGTGATGTTTCAATTCTACGAATGCCTTCTGTTGAGATTCTGACCAAAAGAATTTTTCTTTTGCTCCTCCCTTGGTGATTTGACTCAAGGGCCAAGTGATATGAGAGAATCCCAACACGAACCTACAGTAGAAATTAGTAGGACCCAAAAAGTTACAAAGCTCTGTTAGAGTGGTTGGGGCTGGCCAATCCTGAATGACTTGGATCTTGATTGGATCCACATGCACCCCCCTTTCACCAATATTGTATCCCAGATACTGAACCTGGGTCATGCCAAAAACGCACTTCTCCAAATTGGCACAAAAATTGTGTTACTGCAGTGTTTGGAGGATCTATCAAATGTGGTGGAGGTGCTCTTTCCAAGTCTGGCTGAAGATCAGAATTTCATCCTAGTACACCACTACAAATGAGTTGGTGAATGGCTACAAGATGTTGTCCATCAACCTCATGAATGTTGCGAGAGAATTTTTCAACCCGAAAGGCATTATCAGTCATTTGAAAAGGCCCTCCTTGGATTTTAAGGTAGTATTCCACACATTGGAGGGTTCGATTTCCACCTGATGATATCCAAAATTCAAGTCGATATTGTTGAAATATTTTTCCCCTTTGAGTTTTTCCACAAGGTCATCAATCCATGGGATCAGGTACCTATTCCATACAGTGATCTTGTTCAGCACCCGATAGTAAATACAAATTCTCCAATTCCCATCCTTCTTTTGTACCAACACGATCGATCTCCCACTGGGTGATGAAATCGGCTAGATGTGACCTTTCTGCAGCAACACCTGAATCTGATTCTTGATTTCATCGTTCTCCTGAAGAGAGTGTCGATAGATCGGTCCATTAGGTAGCATCACACCTGGGGTCAGATCAATGGGGTGCTTAACAGTGACAATGTAGAGGCACCCCTGTGGGTGAGGTTAAGATGTCCCCGTACTCCTCCATGACCTTGTCCATTTGTTGTTTCCATGTAGAGGAGCCCTGTCTCGAAGTTGTGGCCACTGTCTTCTTCTTTCCCTAGGGGCGGATCATCAGGAAAACAAATTTCCCAGTTTTGGAAATGGGCTTACTGCATTGTTTTGCAGTAACCAAAGAGATAACAACAGGTGGTGGTACCTCTGGTATCCTATACAAATTATTTCCCAAACTAACAATAACAACGCGAGGTTGGGACTCATACACAACATGTCGCTTCCACAAGTATGGTTGGCCTAATAATACATCACAAACATAAAGAGGAGCAATTTCATATAATACCTCATGCGTGAAGGGCTTGATGTTGTAGGGAAGGCAACATTTCTGGCTGACACAGAGATCCTTTCCTTGGTGAAGCCACCCGATGGCATATGTTTGTGGGTGTGCTATGGTAGGCAAGCCCAACCACTTCACGACCTCTTCTGAAATTAGGTTCTTTTGGCTCCCACTCTCGACAATGAACTGTAGCGGGGAACCCTTTACCACATTTGGGAGTGGAAGAGACACTCCTCCTCCTCTGGATCTTCTCATTCCTCCTTCTGGATCTTCGTAGTGGCAATGATGGAATTGGGATCCATGTCAATAATCTGCTTCTCATTATCATTCCCCTTGTCTGGTTATGATTCAGAGTCGAAGCATGCATCTGATTCAGAAGCCCTCATCTTGGCCACCAGCGACTCCTTCGCCTGACACTCACTTGTGTTGTCAGTGAAGCTCTTATGGAACTCACATCACTTTCCCATGTCATTCTTTGGCTTCACGGTTTTTTTATTTCCTTGTGGCTTTGGCAATTTGTCTTGGGTCACCATGCCTTGGCTTTGTCCTTTGTTCTGTGGTTTGGGGGCACCTTTCCCTTTCTTTTTATTCGCATATCCAAGGTCTCACTTCTTCTGTTTGAATTTCTGCTCAATCTTGGAAGCATACCATTAAACCGTAGCAAGTGAGGAGATGTCGAGGAACTCCATTTCCTCCTGAATGTATCTATGCAAATAATTGTGATACTTTAGCACCAAATGTTTCATTGAATCTTTGATACCCAAATTTGTGCACAGGGCATGGAACAAATTCGTCATCTCATGCACATCTTGATCCCTTTGTTGCAGCATCGTGTTCCATTGTATGTACTTTTCCTCATAGCTCCCCACGGGATAGTATTGTTCCTTGATGGTGTCTCAGAAATAATTTCAAGTGGTTACGACCGAGAACAGAGAAGGTTCTGTCTCTTCCTTTTTCTCACAGTAGGTTTCCTACTAGTCCTTGACATGGGGGTTAACATTGTGGAGTGCAAAAGTAATATTCTCCTGGTCAGAAAATTCGTGAACCGAGAAATATCCTTCTAATAGATTCAACCATCTATCTATGACATCTGCATCTATTTGGCCCTCAAATATGGGAATGTCAAAGTTTGCTTGTACCTTAAAGGGAGTCATGCCTCCAGAGTGGCTGCTACATGCAGATGTGTCGTTGGTGGGTAGTCGTTGAAGGATCTGTGAAAATTTATTCATGATCGCATTCCTTTGTTTTTTGAGGGCCTCCTTGAGCAATATTTTGATAGGATCTCCTACTCCCTCATCTTTATTTTCATCCCCCATGGACGGTCATCAGGGTTTGCGAGGTTGATCTTGCAAAGGTTCAACCAGATCGAGCCTTAACTCCTTATACCTCGACCTCCTTGGGGACATGCAAAGAAGGATCGAGAAAAAGCAGACCGCTCTAATACCACTGATCTGGATTTATGCAGGAAGGAAACATAATACACATATAACCATAAATACAAAGATGCAATGGAAATAATACTTCATTTCATTAATATCAAAGAACTAAAATTTGCTTACAGACAGAATGGAAATAAACTAGCTAGGGCACTGGTAGCATATCTCTGAGAAGAGATGTGGTGGCTACATGCCTCTGAACTGTGTTACAATGAGGCTCGAGGGCCTATTTATTATTGAGAATAAATGGAAAACCCTAAATATCCAAAAACCTAACCCTAGGAGATGAAGCGCCAAAACCATGGGCCCTGTTTGGGTAAATTGGTACATTAACTTCCCGGGGACGTAACTTTGGAATATGATCTCCGTTTGACATGCACCATACCATGCACCATACCTCGTTAGAAATATCTATCTGAGGAATACAACTTTTGAGTAAGAAATATTTTTTCATGGACCCATGTTGCTGCCAGTTTTTCCAAAAAAAATCATTTAGGGCCTCAAAACTACTCCAGAAGTTTAGGACCTGAAAAACTACTAAAAATAGTAAACTATGCTATAATTAAGGAAACTGAAAAATTGAAAGAGACAATGGTGGGGCCCCAAGTCGAATAGGAGGGTGGCCACCAATATCCACCTGGATCACAAACACATTAGAATTTTTCTACATCACCAAGGCATCTCTTTAGCTTCCTCTTAATAACACAACACATTTTTCATGGCATATCCATGGTGATCAATGCATATTATATTGTTTTAGTGTCATTGTAATGGCCTATTTCTTAAGGTATTTGGCTCCATTATGTTGTGCAATCTGATGCTACTATGTTGCTACTGATTTTCTTGGTAATCATCCTCATATATCTATGTTGTATAGCTTAGTAGCTCGCTTACATCATAAACAGATGATTCTTATGAGATTAATTATAAAAAAAATTAATTCAATTAAAACCACACTTTCAAAATAGAAATTCTTTAATTTGGTAATAATAATCTATATCTATATTTACTCTTTTATTCCTCTAGCTACAAAGTATTGATTGTTTTAAATGGATAAGTAGGCACTCATTGGTGTGATTTAATGTCTAACATACATTAATTGGTTTCACAGGAAAATAAAAAACTTAGTACAACTCACTAAGTGATTTCACAGCTAAAGCAAGCACTCAGTGGATAATATAGTTCTCCACGTGGTTAGTGCAATTCACTGTGTGGTTTAATATCTAAACCAAACACTCAATGGCATATATACTTATCCACATAGACTTTTTGCAAAGCTCGAAATAACTGTGGCTCACCTCTCGCCCACCTCCCAGTGAGCGTCAGAATATCATCTACCACCAAGGTAGTCATCTATCAATGAGAATATCATTTGCCACTAGAACTTCCATATCATCACAACTCCAGTATCATTTGACACCAACGAATATATCATCATAACTCCAACATCCTATTCCTTTAAGGAAGTTATCATCACAACCCCAATATCGAGTGTTTGAAGATTTCTCTGGTGAGAAGCTTGAGTGTCTAGAGAATTCAAAATATGATCCACAATAGCCATTTTTGTGTTAGCGTTTCAAGTTTATAACAAGACTCATAGTCGGGAGAAATCCAAAGAGAAGAGAAAGGATGAAGGATAATAAATATGGAAAGGAAGGATAAGAAATAATAAAGAACCGACCAATTAACCCTAAAATTAACTACAGGAGAGATCATAAAGATAAATCATTAAATTATTATGGGGAATATATTAGTAATTGATACTTTTAATAATAATAATTATCATTATACCCGGATGTGGGTGATCAACGCGTTTAATATGGGGCTAGGATGGTTGGCGGGGACGTGGAGTTCAATCGCCGCCACTCTTCTTGGCACCCTCTGTGCCATCAATGGCATTTACTTTTACAAGTCCGGAGCATTTAAGCGGCACACTCCTCCAGATTCACATTCAATCTACATATACATGGCTTCTCTGGGACGCTTTCAAATTGGTTTGTTATCCCTATGCTTTCGCTGTGATCCGAACACCTCTGAGCAAAGTTCCTTTGGCTCTCAGCGCTTTGGTCTTCGCCCTGTCTCTCTCCCTATGGAGATTGACACCTGCCATTTCTCTAGTCTCAGTCTGGGTATCTCCTGTTCGCTCATTTTTAAACCCTTGCATCTGATCTCCATGCCTCGACTGAGACACAGGATGAAGAGCAGATGGGGCCTCTGTTGAAGGGGTCCTTCTCGTCGTCTTTCTCCATCCTCGCCCAGCTCCTCCTCGCCGCCCTCTGATTCCTTGAGAGGTCGATATCCCAATACTCGTAGCGGTAGGAGTTCTATGATGGGGCGTAGGAATGATTTGTTGGCCAGAAACCTCTCCAGTTTACTACAGGGTCAGCAACACAGAGCCCATTTCCGTTTCCCCTGTCTGCTCAACATGCCCATAGTCAGGGCCACTATTACCATTGAATTCAATGAAGAACCGCCTGCTTCGACTGTCATGTTGTCTGACTCTTCTCCAGTGCACTTTACTTCTGACAAGGCCAGTTCTCCCCCTCACTCTGGTCCGAAGCAGAAGTTGGTTGCAGGCGGTTCCATGCAGGACCTCTTTGTGGATTCGATTGCAGACGCTCTCAAAGGAGGTTGCTCCACTGCTCCGGGTGATGAAGGTCGGGTGTACTCTTCCATTCCGGCTGCTTCGAATGTCAATGTTGCTGTGCAGGATGAGGATGATCCTGACGCTCTTGCCTGCCCGTTGGTTGAGTCACCTCATTCCTCTCTTGATAATTAATGGCCTCTCCATTCTTTGTTCGGTTTTGGTCTGCTCTTTGTGCCAGACTTAGCTCTGGCTCGCGTATGATGATTCGATTCAGCTGGTTCTTCCCTTTTTGTTGTATTGAATGCCAGTTTTCCCCCAGTGGGTGGCAGTTCATTTTGCACAACTATGTTTACATCTCTGATGCTGATTGCTATAGGTAAATACTCTGTTTGGACTCTCAGGCCAGTTTTCCCTATAAGGGCGGCTTCTCTGTGCTTAGTAGTCTTTTTGTCCATCATAGTTGTATCAGTCTACAGGCACTGTGTGTTGTTATTTTGTTAAACTATCATGGCTGCACTAGAATGCCCATCTCTCGGGCCAGAAATTCTGAGGCTTCGGCCTCCATGTAATATTTTTGTATATTAATAGATTAAACTTACTCAGAAAAAAAATAATAATTATCATTATAGTTTTTATTAAGAATAATTATCATTAATGATAAATTTAATAATATTTTATTATTATCAGTATTAATTATTATCATCATTAGTAATGATTATTTTTTATTACTAATGATAAGTTAATTAATAATAATAATAAAGGTAATAATTTTATTAACTTTATAGAATAATAATAATTAAATTAATAAAGTTAATAATAGTAATAATAATTTTTTATATTAGAATTTTTTAATAAAATTGGTAATAAACTTTAATTATTAAGGGTTTATAAATGATATAATTAGGGTAACTATTTATTTTGTATGCTATTAATGATTAAATTAGTTATACACGTTTATGACATCATTATTATTAAATTAAAGAATAAAGTTAATAGTCACTATTAATGCACTATTAACTTCAATCTTATGATAGGATATTAGTAGTTTATTATTATAGGGGTGAATTTTTCAAGTTTTAATTTGAGGATTTTTAAGTATGGAATGGAAGGGATAAGGAAAAGGATATGCAGTGAAAATATTTTACAGAGGGATGAATGTGAGGGTGAGGCCAGGAGGGATAGGGTTAATGTGGTAAAAAGGGAAAGAGATGAAGGAAAATGGTTTAGTATCGATTGTAATTTATGGGGTCGGGAGAGTAATGGGATCCAACTCTTGCTTACTTCCCAAACCCTATCTCTATTAAGATTATGAGGATGCTTTATAATTTCAAGGGTTTTAGGAATATTTCGTTTATATTGATTATTTTTTTTAGCGATTATATTAGGGTCTTCAAGGTAAACATGGTGACATGTCTTAGTTGAGTGCTTTTTAAGTGTCAAAGATTGAGTTCTACCATCTTTTTATCTCAATGCCATGTTCTTGGATTCTTATTCTGAAGTACATTCATGTCTTTCCAATATATCACTCCCCACATGAACACATGACTTTACAAACCCCCTTTTGTTGGAGGTGATCCAGACTATCTTTAACTAATCTCATCTTCTTCAATAGCTTTCTTTCTAAGACCCTTGGCTATTTTATCCGTGACCCCTTAAATGTATGGTATATAAGCCTTCTTGTTAGTATCTTGGGAGGTTGTTGCAGGGGGTCTTACTCCATTTTTAGTTCTAGATCTTTTGATGGTATTGATGATGTCCTTATTTTTATACCCAAATTTAGCAAAGAACTTTCTTAAATACTCAATTTCTTCTTCAACATAATTAGTGTCTGATATTCTTAAAGCTCTTTTGAAGAGGGCTTTGAGCACCCCCATATTTTGTGTCGGGTGATGGTGTGATTTTGCATGAAGGTAGTTATCAGTGTGTGCTTTATTTCTAAACACTTTGTGTCCAAGAGATTCATCATCATTCCTAAGGAGGATAATGTCCAAGAATGGGATTTTGTTGTTTTATTATACCTCCATTATTAACTTGATGTCTTTAGATATACTATTAAGGTGGTTTAGAAATTTATTTGACTCCTTTTCCCCATGCGGCCAATTTACACTAGTGTCATTGATGAACATAATCCAGTATTTAGGTTTTAGTAGGAAGGTATTAAGAGATTTATTTTCAAATTTATCCTTAAAGAGATTAGCTATTATAGGGGATAACGGAGACACCATAGCTACTCCAAATGTTTGCTCAAATAATTCCCCTTAGAAGGCAAAGAAAGTAGAATGCTAACATATTTCTATAAGTTTCATAGTCTGGGGGTTTGTGACCTCTTTTATCACTTGTACAACCTGATCTATCATCTGCAACCAATGCATATATAATCACAACTCCAATATCATCTACCACTAAGGAATATATCATCACAAATTCAATATCATCTACCACCAAGGAAGATATCATCACAACTCTAATATCATCTTCCACTAAGGAAGATATCATCACAACTCCAAATATAATCTACCATCAAGGAAGATATCATCACAACTAGAATATCATCTTCCACCAAGGTCGATATCCTCACGAATCCAATATTATCTACCACTAGGGTAGGTATCAGTGTTTGGCAGGGACTTAGTGGCTTCATAGAAAAATAAATAACTTAGTTTCGTAACAATCGAACTAGAAGCATTGATTTGTTTCACAGACCAAGAAAGAAATATATTGTGAACATGATCCATAATTTGACATGATTGTCATCGTAATAATTCCTAACTGAATTATTTTCAAGGAATCTAGTTGGTTGTTAGCATACTAGTTGATGCAATATTATAAAATTTCCAGTCATAAGTATAAGCATAAACATGAGCACAATGATGTCATCTGAGCATGAGTATAATGGTAGTTAACAGAAATATGTCATGCACACTTTCCTATTGGATCCCTCATGTGATAGGGAGTTTTATTGGGTAATTTTTCATGTTACCCCAAGCATACTATTCAAACAATCATCAATTTAATATTTTTAATTAATCAACCTCCTATTGTGACGGTTCTAAAAAATTGACTTGTCAAATGAAATGGCATCATTATACATTCACCTTGTTATTAAGATATTCATGAAATTTAGGACATATTTATATATATAACATGCAATATATAACATGCAATATTTAGATTAGGAAATCTTCCTTCTTATGTTATTTTCATAGCTATCATGTCACTATATATTTTTTTCAAGTGGATCCTTCCAAGCCCTTTTAAATAATAAATTTTCTTATTTTTTCCCTCTACTGTAATTTATCTCATGCACAAGGTTTAGTCATAGTATTGAACTTATAGTTGGGTTTTATTCAGCTCCTCTTCATGAGATTTTTTTACTTCACTTTTATCACAACCAACAAATGAAATCAATACTAATAAAAGAATGCAAGAAGAAATAAAATTACAGAAAACACCACAACAAAAACACAATCATTTCCATGATCACAATTAACTAAAATAAAAACATGTAGCCAATGATGATAAACAAATACCTACACAACACATAAAATATTACATATTCACTTCAACAAGAGAACTAAGCGCATGCAAAAAACTTTATATATTTCCTTTCCCAAGATCTTCAACAACTTTATGGTTCCAAAAATTCTTCAAAATAGTTCAAGAGAAGTACTTTCTAGTCTCTTAGAGAGATTGAGGAGGTGCTCCCTCATCTCTTTTTGCATTGTTTGTTGTTGTTTCAAGCATCTATAATTTACATGAGTTTTTCTTCCTTTTACATGAGCTTTTCTTCCTTTATTATTTTCTAGGGTGGTCTCCCATTAGGTTTTATTCTTGTCTGACTGACTGAATAGTTGAGTGAGTATCACCCAAACACAATTGTTAGTAATATTACTTATAATACATTAATTTGTTACCTTGTCATGTCAAAAATAAGAATTTCTATTAGAGGTATGTTGGTATGGTGTTATTTATACAAATAAAACCAATGTTAGTTAAGTATAACAAAGATACATATAAAGACATTTATAAGTTCAACATCAACATATATAAATTATTAGAATGGATTTTTATTTTTCAAAACCCATCTAGTTTTGGATATAGAAAATTTGTCATTGCTTTAGTGAAAACCATTATGTGATTGTTGTTACTCTAGTGGATACCATCATATGACTATTGTTCTAGTGAATTAATAATGTCCTCATTTTTATAGGGAATATAAATATATTTGGAACCCATTTTCATTGGAAGACCACTACAAATATATTATGGATACAAGGAAGAAACAATGTCGACAATCACTGCGGGCTTCCTAAAAAAAAATTCCTCGTGTCCATCATGGAATTAAACCTTGAAATCGGTTTCTTTATCTTCAAACCTAGGCCATAAAATTTACCTTAAACTGTGTTCCACATATCATACATGAGATAATTGTTCTTCCTTCAAATATCATCTAGAAATTTCAAAATTAGTTTCCTCTTATAAATGTTGGAAAACATTTTACCACGTAGGAAAATTCCTCAACATAATTTTCTCCTAAAGGGTATTTCAATTAAACATCAAGGAGAGGAGTACTCTCATAATTAAACCATTCATAATTAGTTATTAAATTCCATATTCTAAGTATAAAATGTATACTATAAAATCCAGGTATTTTATTGAGAAAAGGATGACCTATAAATTGTGATGATAATAGAGATTCACCTAGTTCCAAGATTCAATATCACTATGAACTTAAAAATAATAAATTAATTTACTCGGTATGTCTGCATTACGTATGTTGCAGATGTTCACTAAATCAATTTCAAGTTCGTAAAATGTAAATAAAAATCATGTAAGTGCACTTGTAGGTGTACCATTCATATCACTATATGTAAAATGAAAGTTTGCATATGAAAAATGTCATTTTAAATTCGGTCTATGAGTTTCTTCAAGTCCAAAATTTGATCTCATCTCTGATCATGTTTTAAATTGTACTTCTTCAAGGTTCACTCAATCCAAGTGTTGAACCTTGGCTCTGATACCAATTTTTAACACTCTCTCCCACCTTCTTGAATTTTTTTGGGTTGTGGAAAGTGTTACTAACATCCTAACCCAATCCTCAAAGTTTGTCCTAAAAATGGGGTTACAAAAGTGCTCCTTTATAATATTTTGTGAAATAAAAAATTAAGATAATCATCATATCCATCTAAATGAGATATTTTCAATGGCATAAACGTTGCCTTGATCCAATTCCTAGATCATAAGTTATGCTCAATAGAATTTTTGGCCTATTAATGATGACCATGTCATTATCGGGGCTTCACATGGCACCTTACATAGCTTTGATTTCTAGTCTGAGTGACCATTCCACATTGACCTTTGGTTCCACCTAACTTGAAATGTTTTAGTGTTACTCATATTACCAATGTGTATATATATGAGTTTTGTTCATAGATTGAGAATGTGCATATTTGAGCCTGCTCCAAATCCACGTAATCACCAAAATTGGGCCCTTCTTTCCTTACAACTCACAATTAATGAATGGATCATCCTGTTGGGGTTCCCATGTTTTGGCCAGCTTGACAGAGACCAAAAGATGAGACAACATAGAACCACTTTCAGACCTTAGGATCTAGCCCTCCTAGGTCCAGAGAGGGATCTCTCTATGATTATCAAAGGATATATGTCTGTAAAGTTCTCAATTATGATTTTAGGCTAGTTATGGGCTCAAGGTTGTTTGTTTGATTGTTTGAGTTTGGTTGTTGAGAATCAGAAAGGAAGGTTCGTCATAAGACAAGGATGGGTAAAGAAGGAAGCTAGACAAAGATAGATAACTCAGGGAACATCAAGGCCATTGGGAAATGGAGTCAAGAAAGGATTTACTTATGTTCAATGTGTAAGCTTTAGTTGGGCTAGTCATCTAGAGCATTTGGATCTCAAAGACTGATTGGTGGGATGGAACACTAAGGAATGAGAATGAAGGATGGAAAACCATCTGATTCCGTCTATAGATCAGGCCAGAGGTCATTTAACTCCAGGCCTGCTTGGACAAAACCATAGGCAACACAAGGGGTCTTGAAAAGGTTTGTATTGGAAGGTCAGGTTATGAAGAGGCAGCGACGGGCTTTAAACCTCCCAATGTTCCTAACCTATTTCAATTAAATCTTAACAAAGACATCTGAATACTGATTCTATCAACTTGCACATCAGAGAGCAGGCAATAATCATCCACTACACTGGTTTAGTTAATTAAAAGCAATATCCAGACACACATATGAGCAGAAAACATTAAAGACTGAGAGAGCTGGGATATAAGGTACCTAACAAGGGTAAATCCTATATCACGCATTCAGATGTCAGTCAGAAGAACATGAAATGAAATGGAAGTAAACACAGAGATAAGAAAAACATCACCAACTGCTGTAGATCAGGATCCAATGAAAATTGCTTATCGTTTTAAACACAACACCAATCAGGTACATCATTGCCCAAAGCTTTTACATTCAGCCTGAATACATCATATTTCTCAGCCTATCATACAACTGTTACACAGGAAACTTGGCTCGGGACAAAATGCTTGCAGTTCACTGATAATTCAACAACAACCTTTACAATGATATCCCTCTGTGCTTTATAGCAGAAGAGACACAGAGGACCGACTGAGGAGGTAGGTGAATCTTTAAATGTTATATTTAAACACAACAATGAATGCAGGGCCGAGGCCCATTCTGTTTGATACACTGCATATTTAATCATTGTCACCTTCCTCGTGAAAGAAAAATCTGCTCCGGATACGATATGTCCTTTGGGCTGTAGTACTTCAGGTGATTTGAACAAAATGAAAGAACTTGCTGGGAGGTTTGCCTCATGGATGTTAGATTGCTTTGAACAATAGCTGGGACGGAAAGCTCCTTCAGGGACACGGCGCATAATAAATACTGTATGGGGGACCTGTCCTTTATGGAAAAACATTCTGCTGATAATGAAAACCTTGGTATTACCTCTTATTGATGTTCAGGACCTCCAGAATCGATCCTCCTGTTCTTCAAAATGATGCTTTGCCTCTTTAAACCTCTGTTTCAGGGCTCAAGATCTTTGTTTCCGCGCATTAATCCCCCTGCTCTGTACTGAAAATCTTCGTTGTTTCATGACTTCCTCTGTCGGGTTAGCTCGAGCTTTTAATGGCGCCGGCAAGATTTTGGCGTTTGAACTCCACTTTCCTTTAATGTAAGTCCTGACAGCCCCATTCCTTGACTTTCCTGATGGTACTGGTTCATTGGATTTGATCCTGACTGCGCCGCTAACCATTAAGGCAGTACATTGAACAGAGGCGGTCCTTTTCCTCTAGAAACTTTGCAACACGGCCAATCTGTGAAGAAACGGTGGACGGAGCAACGGACACAGGGTGAGCTGAATGGTGGTGCGGCGGTGGCGGAAGCAAAGGTATTATGTAAACGAATGATGAAAATGCGGTGAAGTGGTGGAATGTGCGAACAACAGGGTTTGGTATGATCATGCAGCGTGGACCGTTGGATCCTGGCTCGGAGACGAAGATCAACGGCGGAGATTGATCCGGCGTAACCATATGTGGAACTAACAAAAACAAACAAGACACATGAAATGTGACGGGGATGAATGAAAGAGTGGGACCCAGCGGAGGCGTAGGGCGATTATATCCTGACTGTTAGCTCGGAGAAGGATGAACGGCCCAGATGTAATCGGGGGGGAGGCGGAAGCAGTTGCGATTAATGCTGGACCATTGATCTGCGGAGAAAAGGACGGTCCAGATTGAATCGGAAGACAGAGAGAGGACTCACGATCATCGGAAAAGGGAAGAGCGATGGTCGTTGGATCATGCAACAGACGGACGGCCAGGATTAAATAGGAGCATCGCAATCGGGAGGTGCACAATGAGTGTTGCGATTGCGATCGGACGAGGGAAGCGATTAAGCGCTCGCCGTCGATCTGGAGGAGGAACGGACGGCTATGATTTAATTGGAGGACGGAGAGAAGAACCTGCGATTGACGATCGGAGGTCGGGATGCAATTGAGCGCTGACCGTCCGATCAACTAACAGATGAACGGTGGGGACAACAATCGGAGGGGTAGGTGCGATAGAGCGATGACCGTTGGATCGCGGGGAGATCAACGGCTACGATGCAATTGGGGAATCGCAATCGGGGCGGCACAACTGGGGTTTGCGATTGCGATCGGGCATGGGCTTGCGATTGAGCGCTGGCCGTTGATCTGCGGGACGGATCGACGGTGGGGAAGACCATCGGAGGGGCAGTGCGATCAGCGCGGGACCGTTGGATCGTGAAAAATATGGATGGCCGTGATCAAATCGGAAGGTTTCAATCGGGGGGTGGATTTAACATGTTCCGATTGCGATGGGCAGGGGGCCTGCGATTAGCGCGGGACCGTTGGATCGTGAAACATATGGATGGCCGTGATCAAATCAGAAGGTTTCAATCGGGGGGTGGACTTAACATGTTCCGATTGCGATGGGCAGGGGGCCTGCGATTAGCGCTCAGCCGTTCGATCGAAACAGATCAACGGTGCGGGATAGATCGCGGGACTTAACGTAATAAAACAATCGCATCGGGGTTTTAGAGTATTACAAAGGAATTTGCCTCCTGCCGATCTTCCGATTGCGATTGGCCCAGGGACTTAAGTGCTTGGTCTTGGGTGACGGGCATATGTGGGGAAGTGGTTAAGGGGCCGGCAGGAAAGGGGCTAAGCCCTATTACATGGTCGGAAAGTGGGTTTTCAACCCATTCAAATGGATTTTAAGGGGTTTAAGGGAAACGATAGAGGAAGAAAAAGGGAGAAAGGTTAACAAAGGGTAAGGATAGAATTTCTAAGGGGACTTTGAGGGGATTTGGAGGGTAAATGGGGAAGAAGGGGGAATAAAGGGGAGAGAAAACAAGGGCTTTGGGGAATGAAATAAGAGGGAAAAAGGGGGCCTTTGGGCATTTCTTCACAGCAGAGAGGCTTTTGAAAGGGGAATCAGCAGAAGGGATATATTCAAAGGCTAAAAGGCACATGGAGGCTTCAAGGAGACTGTGTTTTCATCGAAAACGCATTCCTTGAAGACTCAACAACAATTTAGCCCCCTATTTTCTTGTCAAAATTTCATTGGGGCGCTAACAGTGGCTCCACATGGGGATGGCTTCTTCTTGAAGGAGTCAAGAATTCAGGAATTGATCTCTTAGTGTAGGCCAGATGCCTGCTGCTATAAGCAATCTTTCTTCTTTCTTTAGATTAGCTGCCACAATATATTAGATACACAAATCAGCAGAAACACTTTCCCAACCAATCTACCTACCCAAACTAGAGTTCTAACAATTTTCCCTTGGGTGCATTTGAATTAGCAGACCCTTTACATTTTATTTTGCAAAACAAAAACAAACCTATTCTAATTCTACCCTTATTGCTCCATGAGGCCAGATTAGACTATTGGCCTCATCTATTTCTCTACCTAATCTACTACCTGTTGGGATTAAACTGTCCAACAGGTTTCTTCACCTACATTCTAAGACAGGAAATTTAAACACAGCCAAGCCAGGATTAGACAGTCTGACTTGCTGGGCAGAAACTTGAAGAAAACAAAACCGTGAAGGCATGGAATTTTGCAACTGTGAAACATCCTTCTTTCTTCCTTGTGACTCAGGTTTTGAGCATGTTTGAGTCACTTCTTTCCTTTACTCCAGCTCTGATTTTGGGCATATTTAGAGCTGGATCTTGTGGTCACTGCTGATCCAGATTTTGACCAGCTATTCTTCTTCCCTTTGGCTCAGATTTTGAGTTTATTAGAGCCAATCCTTTTGCCTCAGAGGTTCACGTTTTGAGCATGTCTGAACCTCTCTTCTCATTCTGTTTTTTGGGACATTTCCTTCTCCTTTTTGCTGAAAATGAAAATTTGCAACGGTATATACAATGGAGGTGAAACTAGAAATGGAAAATTAGCAGAAATAGTGTTTGAGCATCCTGCCATTGACAGGACCCCCAAACAGCTCTGTACCATCAAGTTCTTGTAAGAAGAATGCATTAGGACCCACGGTGGCTTGAATGATGAATGGACCTTGCCACAAGCTGTCAAATTTGCCATGTTTGCCTTTATCCTCTCTTCTTGAATCCCATCTCAGAACTTTGTCCCCAACCTTGAAATTTGCTGCTTTGGTTCTTTTGTCAAACTGTCTCTTCATGTTTTCCTATACTCTGACAGCTCTGTCATAAACTTGCTCTCTTGTTTGCTGCAAATGGATTGATTCATTAATTCTCCTTATCATGTTGTCTTCTTCTGATTGGATTTCTTGAATAAGCTTTACCACTGGTATCCCAAGGCTAGTAGGAAAAACTGCTTCTGTCCCATAAACCAACTGGAAGGGTGATGTGCCAATAGATTTCTTTGTAGTGAGCCTGTCTGCCCACAGGGCATGTATCAAATTTTTATGCCAGGACCTTTTGTTCTCTTCCAACAGCTTCTTAATGATCGTAACCAGGCTTTTATTTGACGATTTAGCTAGGCCATTGCCCTGGGGGTAATAGGCAGTTGAATGTCCAAGCGCAATTCCGTACCTGTGACAGAAATCAATCATTCTTTTGGATCCGAAAGCAACAGAATTGTCAGTGATTATTTTCCTTGGGCAGCCAAACCGAGATAGGATGAAGTCTTCTAGGAACCTAATGATGACATAATCAGTGGCATTCCTAGTGGGTATGGCTTTGATCCACTTAGTGAAGTAATCAGTAGCAGTCAAGATCCATTTGTGTTGCCCAGAAGAAGAGGGGTGGATTTCTCCAATGAAGTCTAAGCCCCATTGCATGAAGGGACCTTCTATGGTGATAGGTTGCAGAGGGAGGGGAAGGAGCTTTCTTTTGCCCTCAAAGATTTGGCATTTGTGGCAGGCAAGAATCATTTTATGGACATCACTAAAGAGTGTAGGCCAGTAGTAACCAGCCCTGAGTATCTTATTTGCAGTGGTTTTCCAACTCAGGTGGCCTCCACACTCCCCAGCATGGAATTCTTGTTTGATTCTTTCAGCTTCAGTTTCAGACAAACATTTCAGCAAAAGGCCATTTGGATTTTTCCAATATAGACTCTCATTCATAATGCAGTAATTTCTAGCTTTGAGTTTTATGAATCTGGCCTTTGTTTTGGACAGTTCTGGGGGGGCATTGAGGTGTGTGAGCATGTAAAGGATATCAGTGTACCAAGGAGAGTTCTGAAACTGCTCCTCAACAGTTTGATGGGGCAATCCTTCGTGCTCATCCAGGGCATTCATCATGTTAATATCAAGGGCCTGTAGATTAGATTCAGCCATCAATTGGGCCAGGCCCTGACCTTTGATCAGCTTGGTGGGTTTGATCTCAATGTCATATTCTAAAATTGCAGCAATCCATTTGCCCCTTTTTCCATCTGGGTCTTGGGACAAGATATCTTTGACCACTATATTTGGCACATAGGCAATGGTGTGAGAATGCAGAATGTACACCCTAAAATCTTTCAAGGCCTTAATCAGGGCATAGGCCTGCTTTTCCATGATGTTGTGCTTTAAGGGTGTGTCTCTCAGGGCTTTACTGAAGAAGGAAATAGGCTGTTCCTTACCTTCCGCATTTTTCTGCAGCAAAACTGCTGCTATGGTGTGTGGGGAGGCAAATGAAAAGATCAGAAACTCTTTTGAGAAGTTAGGGCTGATAAGGACAGGGGCCTGGGTGAGTGCAAGCTTTACTAACTCAAAAGATTTTTTGGCTTCGACAGTCCACTTAATTCCAGCATCTTTCTTCAGCATTTCAGTCATTTTCCTAAGATGCTCAGCAAGGTTGGGGATAAATCTTCTAAGAAAATTGATCCTCCCAATGAAGGACTGTAGCTCCTTGATGTTTCTTGGGTGTGTAATTTGAAGTATTCCCTCAACTCGTTGGGGGTCTATCCTAATCCCTTTCTCAGATATAATGTGGCCAAGAAGCTTACCTTCTTGCAGCCCAAAAACAGTCTTCTTAGGATTTAGGGACAGACCGTACCTTCTACATTTTTCAAAAAATTTCCTCAGATGTTTTAAGTGTTCTTCTTCTGTTTTAGAAAAGACAGTTAAGTCATCCAATTAAATAACTATAAAGTGTCCAATCTCATCTGAGAAAGCAATATCCATTTCTCTCTGGAAGGTAGCTCCAGCATTCATCAATCCAAAAGGCATTTTCACATACATGAAGGTGCCCCAAGGAGTGGTAAAAGCTGTTTTGAGTTGATCTTCTGGGAGTACCAGAACCTGGTTGTATCCTGAAAAACCATCAAGCAGGGAGATTCATTTAGAGCCCACTACCTTTTGTAAGATATGTTCCATTCTAGGCAAGGGGTAGTTATCTTTCAGGGAGGCTCTATTGAGGTTTCTGAAGTCTATGCACAGCCTAATCTCCCCTGTTTTATTCCTTACAGCCACTAAGTTCGACACCCAATCAGAAAACCTCACAGGGACTATAATGCCTGCATCATACATCTTCTTAATTTCGTTTTCTACTGCAGGAAATTGTTTTGGATTAATTCTACGGAGTTTTTGTCTGAAAGGTTTCTGATTTTCCTTCAGTGGTATCTTATGTTGTATAATGTTGGTGTCATAGGCCTTTAAGTCTTCATCGCTCCATGCAAACACATCAATGAATTCCTTAAACAAGTCAATGTATCTTTTCTTCATGTCTGCAGGTATAGACTTAGCCAGTTTTATCATTTTGGGTTTGTCTTCAGTACCTATGTTGCATTCTTCTACATCTGATTCTGCATGTTCTATTGTGGGCTTCTTTGCAACATCATCAAAATCAAAGAGATCCTATAAGGGTGCTAAGCCTCTTGGTATGTTATTGTCTTTGGCTTGCAGCACCTCCATTTCTTCTCTATCTGCGTTTTCACGTTTTATGGCTGAATCCCCAGTTTCTTCAGAAAAAGAGTTTATTTCTATACTACAAGGTGTTTCTAGTTCATCTGGGGAATCCTCACTTGGGCAGCTGTCATCAGATTTTGAGTCCGAATCAGAAAATTCAAACTCATTTCTTCCCATTAGGAAATCTTCAATCTGTTTGTCTCCTTCAAAGACCTGCCAGTATTTTTCATTGTCTGGCACTGCAGGCCTGAATTTAGTCTGAATGATGATTTTTTGGTCAACTGGGGCCTTAGGATAAGAGCTAGCTAGACAGGCTAGTCCATTTGCAATAGCGTTTTGACCCCTAGGAATGAATACTAAATCATATTCAATGAACGTTTTCAGCAAATCTAGAGTATCGTTCCTATATGCCCTAAGCCTGGGGTGTTTTTCCGAATACTCACCATTCATCTATTTAATTACTAACTCAGAGTCTCCTCTCACGACTATCCTACGGGCTCCTAATTTTTTCAACAGATTTAAACCCAAGATTAGAGCCTCATATTCTGCAATGTTGTTCGTGCATTTGAAATGCAGGTTGACAGCATGGTTCTCCATGTGGTCATTTTTGGTGTTACGCAGCCACACTCCCGCTCCAGCACTTTGTCTAGTACAGGACCCATCAAAGTTCATTTCCCACAGGGGTTCTTTGTTTACTTCCACTTCACTTTCTCCCTTACAGCTGGGTTCGCCATTAGGTTGAGTCGGGAGGTCTGTACTGGATTGTAAGCTGTCCTGTTGTTCATAGAGGCCATGGATGTCAGGGAGGTGGTTGGCCAGCTATTCTTGTTCCGTTTCTATTTCACTTGGAGTGAGAGGTCCACCCCAGATTCTACAGGCTTCATTGCAGACTTCCTCTTTGTTTTTAGTGCGTTGCCCATGGTTTTCCTGATCATATTCTTCTAGAATGGCCATTATGTGGAGGTCCATAGGCTCGGTGTTCTCATTCGTATGCATATTCTGGGACTTTGGCTCTCCTAAGGATTCATCATTACAAAATATGAAGGAGTCAAGGTCGGTATGCACAGAATATAATGGTGAATTTTCAAGTTTCTCGGGGCTGCTGACTAGGAATTTCATTTGGGATTCTCTATATAGTCTTCTTGATTGGCCAAATATAGGGATAGTGGCATATGAGTCATCCATCTGCATGGTGCCTTGCAGCTTGGCTCCCCATGATCTTGACAACAGCATGCCATACTTGGGTGGCACGTCTGCCACCACTACATCCATGACCATACATTTCGCAGGAATTGGAGTTAAGCTTACACATAAGTCTTTGATGAGGCCTAGGCATTTTACTCTACTAGAGTCAAAAGAGTATAAGTCTTTGTAAGGTCTGGTAATTTATAGGCCTAGCCTTTCCATCACTACCTTAGGCATTAGATTGTGTGATGCACCGGAGTCCTACATGGCATTATGAAGGATCTTGTCATTAATGTTAAGGCTGATATAAAAAGGTGGAACTATCCCTTCCTGAAATTTCCCCTCAATCTTGGGACCGAATAAGAGGGTAGGCTGCTCATCACTCAAATTTACAGTGTCATTATTTATACTCAGATTTAATGCTTTCAAAATCCGGCCCTTATATACATCCTGAGAGGCCAGCTCAGATAATGGTACAGAGATTTTGATTTTTGCAATCTCACTTTCTAAACTGAAAGTGGATTGATTCTTGGGAGTGTTCAACTCTGTTTTATTTGCAACTACCTTAGTAGCTGGATCGGTTTGTGTCTTCTCATTATGTACATGTGTAGACACAGTTTTATCAGGAGCACTGACTGAGGTGCCAGTGCTACTGGTTGGTTGACTTTGTTTTTCATTGTTTTGGTTGTCCTTTTCTTTGTTACTCTCAGAACTCTTGGCCGTTGAATTGTTGTTCACGGCAGTTACTTTAGAAGATTTTTCAGGCCTCTTTTTGAGGGTTACCTCAGGAGTTTGAGGTTTGGAAGTGTCTTGGTTCTTTTTACTCCTGAGCTCATATTGTTCTCTGACCTGCAACATGGCATTTTCGAATCCCAACCTATAATCCTCAGATTCAAACCATTCCTCCTCCCCATAAGAGGTTGAGGGTTGGTCCTCTTCTGAATCACAGTTTAGGATTGAGTCCTATGTTTCGAACATGTTTATCACATTCCCTTCAGACTCTTCTATGATTCCCTCATCCTCATCAAGAAAGTTTTGGAACGGGGGAATGACTTGCTGATCTGACTCTTTCTGTCTGTTGGGAGTGTTGTTGTTTCTTCTGAAGTTCTGATTTTGGTTCCTGTTCTGAGTGATAGCCATCTTTTCGACCACTTGGCATAGCTTATCCAGATTCTTAGACAATCTGTCAATATTAGGATCTGAAGTGGAGGCTATAGTGTCATCCTTGTATGTTACTCTCTTCTCAGCCCTCAGTTTGGCCCTTTTTTCAATCAAATTTGCCTCTATGTTTACTGCCCCTTTCTGCATATCCTCCAACGTGGTATATTCTTTATCTCTAAGCTCATAGGCCATGTCAGCATCAAATCCATCAGGATATTTGGCCAGGGCCATACCTTGCGGAGGTTTCATGTGTGGAGGAAGGGCGTTGTAAATACTGTTGAATCTAGTGGTGTAATCATGAACGCTTTCCCCCACGTTCCTCTTAAGGGACATGTATTCTGCTAGGAGCTAGCGAGGGTTTGCTCTAGTTTCCCATTTGTTGATGAAAGTCTGGTATAAAGTTGGGAGATCTTGGATACTACCAGCAGGCAGGTTTTTAAACCACTTTTTAACCTCTCCCCCCAGGCTCTGCGCAAAAATTCTCATTTTGATGGTTTCATCATCAATTTCCATATAGTCAAAAGAGTCCTCCATTTTATCTACATGTTGTTGTGCTATTGTAGACTCTTTAGCAGGGAAGTGTGGGATTTTTGATTGATAATCATTTGGTAAGGGCAGTAGAGGCTGAGGTAAAACTAGAGGTACATATTAGGCCGCCATGATGATATTCTGCTGAGGTAAAGGGTTCACTTGGGCAGCTCGTATATGGATGACAGGGATATTAGAGCCAGCAGAAGTTTGCTGGGCAGATCTAGGATGGGACAGCCCCAAGTTCTGAATAAAGTGTATATCAAGTGGTGTGGATGGAGGGGTTTCACTATCCCTAGGGTCCGGCTGGTCTGAAACACTGAATGACCTAGTTCTAGGTAATCTGTTTTGAAGGTCTAGGTCGAAGAAAGGATATAATAGAGCTGCAAGATCTTTTGGTGTAGAATTGGATCTATGAATGTTGCTGGAAATAGTTGATCTCCTACTTACAAGTGTTCTCTTAAGGAATTTCTCAGGATTATCAACTATTTCAGGTGGGTTTGGATCAGGGAAAGCTCTTGTATGAATGGTTCTATGAGCCAGAGTGTTATTTTTAGCCAAGCAGCTTAACCCTACTTGTTATTTCTCACACGGTTAATATTGTCTTGGGGTAGAATGCTCAGTGGAGTTTTTCATTATGCTTGGGCCGGGTCTCCGGTTGGAGTCTATAACGTTTAGGAACAATGGAGTCGCCCGGAGTGGAGGGTTTAGGATGATTCTAGGGTACATTGTCCACCACGGTGCTCAGCGCTATCACCTTTCAGGGAATCTCCTCAAAAAGCTCCAACCGAGAGATTGGCGGGAGGGCATTTACCGGATATGTCACCCCTGAATCTGAATAGAGGATGAGGTCTGGAGGCTACAGCCCTATCCAAGCTGTCTAAGAGTGTGGTGGATATTCAATAATGGAGGCTGATTCGAGAAAGTGTGACTTCTTTTGTCAACAGGGAAGGCTCTAGCTTCTAAGGATGTTTGAAATGAAAGCACTCGGAATTCCCCCGATTAGGTCACCATTATGTTGGGGTTCCCATGTTTTGGCCAGGTTAACAAGACCAAAAGATGAGACAACATAGAACCACTTTCAGACCTTAGGATCTAGCCCTCCTAGGTCCAGAGAGGGATCTCTCTATGATTGTCAAAGTGTGTGTCTTTGAAGTTCTAAGTTATGATTTTAGGCTAGTTATAGGCTCGGGGTTGTTTGCTTGATTGTTTGTGTTTGGTTGTTGGGCATCAGGAAAGGAAGGTCCAGTATAAGACAAGGATGAGCAAAGAGGAATTTAGGCAAAGATAGATAACTCAGGGAACATCAAGGCCATTGGGCGATGGAGTCAAGAAAGGATTTACTTATGTTCAATGTGTAAGCTTCAGTTGGGCTGGTCATCTAAAGCATTTGGATCTTAAAGACTGATTGGTGAGATGGAACACTAAGGGATGAAAATGAAGGATGGAAAACCATCTAATTCCGTCTATAGATCAGCCCAGAGGTCATTTAACTCCAGGCCTGCTTGGAAAAAACCATAGGCAACACAAGGGGTCTTGAAAAGGTTTGTATTGGAAGAGCAGGTTATGAAGAGGCAGCGACAGGCTTTACACCTCCCAATGTTCCTAACCTCTTCAATTAAATCTTAACAAAGACATCCGAACACTGATTCTATTAACTTGCACATCAAAGAGCAGGCAATAATCATCCACTACACTGGTTTAGTTAATTAAAAACAATATTCAGACACACAATGAACGAAAACATTAAAGGCGAGAAGAGCAGGATATAAGGTACCTAACAAGGGTAAATCTATATCATGCATTCGGATATCGATCAGAAGAACATGAAATGAAATGGAAGTAAACAGAGATAGAAAAACATCACCAGCGCAGGCGATCGGAATCCAATGAAAACTGCTTATCATGTTAAACACAACACCAATCAGGTACATCACTGCCCAAAGCTTTTACATTCAGCCTGAATACATCCTATTCCTCAGCCTATCATACCACTACCGCACAGGGAACTTGGCTCGGGACAAAAGGCTTGCAATTCACTGATAATGCATCAACAACCATTACAATGATATCCCTCTATGCTTTATAGCAGAAGAGACACAGAGGACCGACTGAGGAGGTAGGTGAATCTTTAAATGTTATACTTAAACACAACAATGAATGCAGAGCCGAGGCCCATTCTGTTTGATACACTGCATATTTAATCATTGTCACCTTCCTTGTGAAAGAAAAATCTGCTCCGGATACGATCTGTCCTTTGGGCTGTAGTACTTCAAGTGATTTGAACAAAATGAAAGAACTTGCTGGGAGGTCTGCCTCATGGATGTTAGATTGCTCTGAACTATAGCTGGGACGGAGAACTCCTTCAGGGACACGACGCATAATAAATACTGTATGGAGGACCTGTCCTTTATGGAAAGACATTCTGCTGATAAGAAACCTTGATATTACCTCTTATTGATGTTCAGGATCTCTAAAATCGATCCTCGGGGTCTTTTAAAATGATGCTTTGCTACTTTAAACCTCTGTTTCAGGGCTTAAGATCTTTGTTGACGCGCACTAATCCCTCTGCCCTGTACTGAAAATCCTTGCTGCTTCATGACTGCCTCTGTCGGGTTAGCTCGAGCTTTTAATGGCGCCGGCAAGATTTTGGCGTTTGAACTCCGCTTTCCTTTAATGTAAGTCCTGACAGTTCCATTCCTTGACTTTCCTGATGGTGCTGGTTCATTGGATTTGATCCTGACTGCGCCGCTGACCATTAAGGTAGTACATTGAACAGAGGCGGTCCTTTTCCTCTAGAAACTCTGCAACCCGGCCAATCTGTGAAGAAACGGTGGACGGAGCAACGGACGCAGGGTGAGCTGAATGGTGGTGCGGCGGTGGCAGAAGCAAAGGTATTATGTAAACGAATGATGAAAATGCGGTGAAGTGGTGGAATGCGCGAACAACGAGGGTTTGGTATGATCATGCGGCGCAGACCGTTGGGATCTGGCTCGGAGACGAATCGCGAGCGGAGATTGATCGACGTAACCATATGTGGAACTAACAAAAACAAACAAGACACATGAAATGCGACGGGGACGAATGAAAGAGTGGGACCCAGCGGAGGCGTAGTGCGATTATATCCTGACCGTTAGCTCGGAGAAGGATGAACGGCCCAGATGTAATCGGGGGGGAGGCAGAAGCAGTTGCGATTAATGCTGGACCGTTGATCTGCGGAGAAAAGGACGGTCCATATTGAATCGGAAGACAGAGAGAGGACTCACGATCAGCGGAAAAGGGAAGAGCGATGGCTGTTGGATCATGCAACAGACGGACGGCCAGGATTAAATCGGAGCATCGCAATTGGGAGGTGCACAATGAGTGTTGTGATTGTGATCGGACGGGGGAAGCGATTAAGCGCTGGCCGTCGATCTGGAGGAGAAACGGACGACTATGATTTAATCGGAGGACGGAGAGAAGAACCTGTGATTGACAATCGGAGGTCGGGATGAGATTGAGCGCTGACCATCCGATCAACTGACAGATCAACGGTGGGGACAACAATCGGAGGGGTAGGTACGATCGAGCGATGACTGTTGGATCGCGGGGAGATCAATGGCTACGATGCAATCGGGGAATCGCAATCGGGGCGACACAACTAGGGTTTGCGATTGCGATCGGGCATGGGCTTGCGATTGAGCGGCCGTTGATACGGGACGGATGGGCGGTGGGGAAGACCATCGGAGGGCGATGAGATCGGCGGACCGTTGGATCGTGGGGAAATGGAGATGGCCGTGATCAAATCGAAGGTTTCAATGGAGGTGGACTTAACATGTTCGATTGCGATGTGCGGGGAAGTGCGATCAGCGCGGGACCGTTGGATCGTGAAACATATGGATGGCCGTGATCAAATTGGAAGGTTTCAATCGGGGGGCGGACTTAACATGTTCCGATTGCGATGGGCAGGGGGCCTGCGATTAGCGCTCATCCGTTCGATCGAAACAGATCAACGTTGTGGGACAGATCGCGGGACTTAACGTAATAAAAAAATCACATCGGGGTTTTAGAGTATTACAAAGGAATTTGCCTCCCGCCGATCTTCCGATTGCGATTGGCCCCGGGACTTAAGCGCTTGGTCTTGGGTGACGGGCATATGTGGGGAAGTGGTTAAGGGGCCGGCGGGAAAGGGGCTAAGCCCTATTACGTGGTCGAAAAGTGGGTTTTCAACCCATTCAAATGGATTTTAAGGGGTTTAAGGGAAACGATAGAGGAAGAAAAGGGGAGAAAGGGCAACAAAGGGTAAGGGTAGAATTTCTAAGGGGACTTTGAGGGGATTTGGAGGGTAAATGGGGAAGAAGGGGGAATAAAGGGGAGAGAAAACAAGGGCTTTGGGGAATGAAATAAGAGGGAAAAAGGGGGCCTTTGGGCATTTCTTCACAGCAGAGAGGCTTTTGAAAGGGAAATCAGCAGAAGGGATATATTCAAAGGCTAAAAGGCACATGGAGGCTTCAAGGAGACTGTGTTTTCATCGGAAACGCATTCCTTGAAGACTCAACAACAATTTAGCCCCCTATTTGCTTGTCAAAATTTCATTGGGGGGCTAACACATCCCATAATTCTCCTCCTTGGATTGGGAGTCTCCTCCCACTCCTCCTCACTCATAGTGTATACTTTCCTCTGAATGTTGAGACCCTAGTGGCATCTACCCCCTATATTTCCCTTATCGGCTAGTTCTGCTTTAGTGGCTCAAGGACTAAGGAACCAATGGCCTGACAGCCAAAGATCAAGTGAAATTGTCTTGGCCATGCCATGTTGGATAAAATTCATTGGAAAAAACTTAATATATTGTATGGGTCACTCCTCTATATCCCAAAGGTTGAGCGGTGACGAGCATACCATATCGGGTAAAGGAGAAGTTTTTCCCACTTATGTTGGTTCCTCGGGGTCCGAGTCCCTGACAAATCAAAATTCTCCATATTTAACAACATGTTGGCCATTAAAAATAAGCCAAAAAACTAAGTTTTACATTGTAACTTCATAAATAGCATGACAAGTTGTTTATTGGTGCACCAAAGTAGTTAAATATTGAATTAATTTTGATCAATGAAGAGAGGTAAAAGCACCAAATCTTATTATTTAGTGAAATTTTCACACTAATATATTGATTCTTCTTGATCAATGAAGGGATAACAAGTATAAAATCTTATAATATAATTCATTGTTACCAAATTTATGGTGTATTTACATTCTGCTTTGATGGTGTAATTCCATAGCATTGCATTCCTAGGGCATGTTCCCTCCAATCCGAAAAGTGAGCCTTATTTTCATTGTCATCTCATTGCCTTCAAAGTAAATGTGTTTTCTCAAAAAATGAATTCCAACCTACTACCATGACCATTTAAACATATTGTATGGACACTTTCACTATTTTTTAGTATGATCCACTCTATTGGTGGTATTTCTTATTTCTATAATATCCCGAGCCACAACAAGGAAACACCATGCAAAAACAAAATAATAATATTATGAAAAAAATTTCATTGATGTTATACATGTTGGTTCAGGCCTAATTCCCAACTATGCCAAGATACCCTGCATATAATAAAACATGCATATCTATCCATACCAATTCCTATGCATGTCATTGTCACAAGTATATTTATATATAAACACAATAATGTAAATTAAAGGCAGTTAATGGCACATAACTTCAAAAAAATGTATACTATTATAAATAACATAAGATTGGCACATATCCTTTAGGAAAAACAATAATGTGCCTCCATTGGTTGAGTACCTAATACCATCGAATGATTATCTATCCATCAAACAATGTGAGTCCTTTTGAATACTTAACGCAAGTGAATGAAAGAGTAATTTTTTCCACCAACATGATGAGGCCTCTACAAATTTTAAAAAAGGCCCAAAGTCTGTGTATTAACACAACAAATATATAAAAAAATTGAGGCCTTTGTGAATTATGGCCAAAAAACAAGCACTCAATTAGATTATATAAAAGGATTGGTAAATAAAAAATGCATAGATAGATGGGTGACTATTTATATTCATTCCGAACCAATTTACATCAAATCTAAATATTTGTGACTAAGTGGATGATAATAATCACCCATACATGTTAGTTGAGACCAAGGGATAATGACTCCAAAATAATATTTTTTTAAAAAGGAAATAGATGAGAGATTATTTTCTTAAATATAGTTAAAAAAAAAGAGAGGAGAAAGTTCGAGTGGCTAATTCATTTCTATCATCTTAGTATTATTCATCCTAAACAAATTATTGCATTACTATTAGGCCTAACCAAATTATTTCATTACCTACATACAGTCACAAATAATTGTAAATTCATATCTACAGTGGATGTTGTTCATAATACAAGTATTCAATGCAACCACGAGTTATAAATCCACATTTTGTCATTTCTAGAAGTTACAATATTCTCACGAAATAAATGTAAGGTTATATATTGCTATGCAAAATTTGTATCCCCGACACACAAGAAGTGAAATACAATGTTGGCAACTGCTGAATATTTGATATAAGTTGTACATCTCAAATTCCTCAATAGAATTAACAAGACAATAAAATTCAAATAACCATGAATTAATCAAACAGATTATGAATTATATAGCTTCTAAAAATTTAATCATAATTCACACAAACACATAGATTTACATTGGTTATCACGATAGACATCACTCATCATTCATAAATCAAATATTATAGACTATGTTGCTTATCTGAGTTGTTTTAGTGGGTAACTGAATGAGGGAATTCCAATTTCCTTCCATTCATAGGCCAACAACATTGTGATATCTCTAGTGGATGACCACCTCGACCCATATCAAGGGTTTGAGGAACTAAGTAGACAATGTAAATTTATGCCAAGGGATTGGTCTACATCTCAAGAGCTTAAAGCCATAAAACTTCACAAAATTTTAGAGAAATGTGTTGCTCGAGCATCTAGCTTCCCTAGAAAAGTTTGTCCAGTGAGGCAATACTAGATATACATCAATAGAGTTAGTGGGTTATTTCTAGAGAGATTATGCGTAGGAGATAGTGCAAAACAGCTAGAGCTATGAAAGGGATTAGCTTAATAGAACAAAAAGAGTAAGAGTGAATGTGAATGGGTTAGAGCTCTAAAAGAATTTTGTGGATTAAATTGAATGAGTAAGACCTTGCATGATAGGGATATTTGAACAAGGTGAAGAAAAATGGTGTGAGTCTTATCCCAACACAAGAGGCATATGGTATGATTGACCAGTACTAGCATATGATGATGTGGGTTCTCTAAAACTCTAGGAGATGTGTGATTCATATCTATTATGTTTTGTGAGTGTAATATCCCCAAATTTGGATTGCAGCAGTGCATAAGCACAATAATGGAATAGCAGGGTGAAATTAAGTCATAAAATGTGTTTAGAAACACATAGCCATCAAATTAATGAATCAGCAGCAAAAGGAAGCATTTCTATATCCTCCCAAGTGGGGAAAATGCAGCATTTTGACCCTGAAAACATTATTTTTGGAGATTTACATTTTAACTGGGAGAAATAATTCTTGGTTCCCTTACAATATAGACTTAGGCCCTCACATAAAAAACAGGAACTGAAAAAAATCACTTATGATAAGTTAAACAAACCTCCCGGCCTCAAATCAGCTTAAAAATAACAAATCCCATGACTTAAGCTATGCAGAATTTACTGAAGAAAATAATAGCATTATTTTCTGATGGTTTCTACAATATAATGATAGAAAAACATGGATCTGGAACTTAATGGAATAATATGCTAAGAAAGTGAAGATCTGATCTCCTTAATGCATTATAAAGACAACCCGGCAAGGGTTCAATGAAAGTACAAGTACAAAAAGAGAAGATCTGAATATTCAGCTCTGAAAAATGCAGTATGACTGCAAAATTACAAAAAATATAGCTGAATAATATAAAGAGGGATAAGAATCCCTTCTACTAGCTTTCTAGGAGAAGGGTTGGCCCTTTCCCTAGGAAACTAGCTCAAATTCAGGGGCTGAAACCCTACTGCAGCAACTCTATGAAAAAAGGCATAGTTCCTATAAGGGATTGTGCTATAGGAGATGAGGAATACTTTGGCCTGCTACAAATATGTGAAATAAGCCCAGAAACCTTCGTAGCTGATCTTTCAAGAAAAGGAAGGTACCCTCTACTGAGAAATAGACCCGGAAGTGGTGTTATCAAACCTCCACTACAACACCCTGCAACACAAAAATATTCTACTAAAAAAATAATGTTGAGGCTGAAGAATGGTGCTTTCCCTCAAGCCTGGATGTGGAGAAATACAGAACAGAGCTCTCCCAAGAGGCCTCTCAAGGGAAGAGGTGGGATTCCCGCTCGACAACACCCTGTGCTAAACATCACTACAACCCTGCTAAACAGCAAGAGGAAGCCATGTCTAAATAGACCAGTATCAAATGATAATCAAAATCATCCATAACAAAGGTTCCCATCCTCTCCATATATAGCAAGTGAACCTCTTCACATTGGGTCCCATCCATATGTGTCATCAAGCTCATGCAATTTGTACTCCACCAAAAATGTGTTGTTCATCAAGGAGATTCAATGTATTTAGACAACCTGGTTGACTTGGTCAAAGTTGACTGAATCAACATGATCCTATCTCTATTCACACCCAAGGGTGCTCAAATTAGCTACTTATTCTCCCTCCTTTCACATTAGGAGTGTTATTGATCCTTCTAAAGAGGTTAATGGGCCTTCCTACCCATTTATTCACCTACCTACTGATAAAACAAATCTAATATTCCATTTAGCTTGAAAGCTAAATTTTTGGAATATTACAGTCCTCCCCTCCAAAATGTTGCTTGTCCTCAAGCAACTGTATAAGGAGAACAAAAGTACCCCCCTCCTTTTCTTGTGGTCTCCTCATCAAAATTCCCCACCACTACTCAAAATGATCTGCTACAAATCTGCCCTCTAATGTTTCCTCCCAAGCATGCAAAACCATATGGCTCACATCATAGAAAGGTGGAAGACGTAAGTGGAAACCTCCTTGTTGTCCAATGGCCTCCACAAGGTAAGAGTGATGACAAACATGGGGAATATTATTCCCAATGAGTCACTCCCACACCCATCCTATCATTCAAATGAAATGAGCCAATCTAGTTAGCTCAAAAAGATCCTCAACCCCCAATTCATACAATGTGTTGGGGCTGCATGGAGAGATTGGATCCTCCCAACCAATTGGTTTCTCTCTCCATTTATGATAAGTATGGGGCTGCTGCTGATCTTGGGCTGAAATATCATGACCTCCAAGAGTGGCCCAAGCTACCCAACCAAACAAATAAACCATGAAGTGCCTCCTCCAAAAACTCAAGTTCTCCAAATGGCTCCTCCCACATGAAGGAAAGAGATGTAGTTTAGCAATCATGGGCTACCCATTTCTTCTCTTGAAACATGCATCATGCAAAGCAAGGAGAATCATACTCCCAATGGGAATCTGCAACTCATATCCCCCTTTCCAAACAAATCTCCCCATGAACATAAAAATATCAACCATACATGGAAGCAAAAACCAATAGAAACAAGTTGTCATATGACAACCGGAAAGTGGATCAAGGTTCCTCACATGGAACCAGCATAGTGCATCCTTTGCCTGCATCAAACCAAACAATAACAAGTGCTTTTCTAGTCACTTGTTTTCTGCCACAATCATTTTACAGGATAGAGACGCGAAAGTACAAAGTGGTGTCTACCAGTTTTTGGTGTCTACCATTGACTCAAAGAGGAGGGGAACATCCTTCCATTTTCAACACCACCCACTCTCACTATTTGTACTGCACTGACAGAAGTCGCTGCAGTGATGGAGAACTGGGATAAATAATGCTTGGTTCCCTTAGCATATAGACTTATTCCCTCACATACAAAAGAGGAACTGAAACAATTCACTTACGATAAGTTAAACAAACCTCCCGACCTCAAATCAGATTAAAAATAGCTAAATCCCATGACTTAAGCTATGCAAAATTTACTGAAGCAAATAATAGCGTTATTTTTTGAGGGTTTTTGCAGTATAATGATAGAACAACATGGATCTGGAACTTAATGGAACAATATGCTAAGAAAGTGAAGACCTGATCTCCTTAATGCATTATAAAGACAACCCGGCAAGGGTTCCATGAAAGAACAAGTACAAAAAGAGAAAATTTGAATATTCAGCTCTGAAAAATGCAGTATGATTGCAACATTACAAAAATATATTTGAATAATAAAAATATGGATGAGAATCCCTTCTACTAGCTTTCCGAGAGAAGGGTTGGCCCACTAGCTTTCCGAGAGAAGGGTTGGCCCTTTCCCTAGGAAACTAGCTCAAATTTAGGGGTTGAAACTCTGCTGCAGCCACTCTATGCAAAAAGACGTAGCTCCTACAAGGGATTGCACTGTAGGAGATGAGGAATACTTTGGCCTGCTGCTAAGATGTGAAATAAGCCCAGAAACCTTCCTAGCTGATATCTCAAAAGAAGTAAGGTACCCTCTACTGAGAAACAGACCCGAAAGTGGTGTTATCAAACCTCCACTGCAACACGCTGCAACGCATCAATATTCTACTATAGAAATAACGTTGAGGCTAAAGAATGGTGCTTGGCCTCAAGCCTGGATGTGGAGAAATACAGAACAGAGCTCTCCCAAGAGGCCTCTCAAGGGAAGAGGTGGGATTCTCGCTCAAGAACACCCTGTGCTAAACAACACTACAACCCTGCTAAACAGCAAGAGGAAGCCAAGTCTAAACAGACCAGTATCAAATGATAATCAAAAGCATCCATAAAAAATGCTCCCATCCTCTCCATATATAGCAAGTGAACCTCTTCACATTGAGTCCAATCCATATGTGTCATCAAGCTCATGCAAATTGTCCTCCACCAAAACTGTGTTATTCATCAAGGAGATTCAATGTATCTAAACAACCTTGTTGATTTGGTCAAAGTTGACTAAATCAACATGATCTCATCTCTGTTCACACCCAAGGGTGTTCAAATTAGCTACTTAATCTCTCTCCTTTCACATTAGGAGTGTTATTGATCCTTCTAAAGAGGTTAATGGGCCTCCCTACCCATTTATTCACCTACCCAGTGATAAAACAACTCTAATATTCCATTTAGCTTGAAGGCTAATTTCTTGAAATATTACAGTGAGGCACACGAATATATAAAATCTTGGTAAATAGGCTCCCAATAGAATGAGTACCAAGAGACGTAGAGGCAGTGGCGTTGAGTTATATATATATATATATAACTTGGCACCACTTCCTCTATGTCCCTTGGTACTTTTTCTATTGGGAGCCTCCATTTACCCATATTTATCCACTATCATTTCCACTTCCCTTAAGCAATCCCAAGCTTTTTTAAGTTGATTGATATCTCCTTTACATAGTTATTATGAATTCTAAACATTATTCAATATTTTAATTTTGGGAAAACATCTTAGAGCTACAACGGGTCATGTTGACGCCTCAACACTTCCCCTTATTTTTTTCAAAATTATGGGGCTCTCCATATAAATTTTGCTAATATATTATTTTCAATACTTTGATTTGCTTCATTTTGAGTGATTTTGACTTTTCTTTGATTTTCGCTTTTGATGGTTCCATAACTTTCGTCTCCGTTCCAACTTTCCAATGATAAAATTTTCTTGATTTCGTCTCCCTTCCAACTTTCCAATGATAAAAATTTCTTGATTTCATCATAGACATAAAAAATCATGTATATATGTATTTTGTAAATTGTAAATATAATTTTTAATTATTTAATTAAATCTATTAATTTAATGATTTATTAATTTAATTTAATTTTTAATTAATTTTTAAACCTTATTGTAATTATGTAACATTGTTGTAATTTAAAAAATAATAATATAAAAAAAGTTTATATTGTTATATATATATATAGCCCTCGTAACATTATATGAAAATGTTAACCCATAATGTAAACTCATAAATTTACATAAAACCCCACGAACATTATGTTGACCATTTGGTCACTGGCCCACTGGATCTTTTTCACCGAAGCTTTAAAACCAAGTTTATAAAACTCCCAACAGTCGGATGGTGGGATGGAAAGTTCTCTCTAGGATGGATATATTTACAACATTCGACACTAGATAGATTCTCGTTTCATCCACCGCTCATCGGGAAATTTCTTTGGTTGTAAATAACCTTCATGCCAAAATGGCTCACAACTAGAGTAACCTAAGGCAAAGCATACAATAGTGATACATATAACATAAAGGGGAAAGGTTTAAACTTTAATTTTAAATACTATTTGGGCCCTTTCTTCAATGTGAACCCACCCATGTAAACGAGCTCACATGTTGACTATCATTTTTTATTTTAAATAATATGATTTTAAATAATATGTAATGGCTCTTGTCTCCCCACATGGCCTCCCATGGGGCCCTCCCTCTACCTCAATGGGCTTACTCCCTACACCAAACATATTACATCAACCATAAATCCATTCAACGAGGTTTTACCCATCATCATTTTACACCACAGAAATTATTATTATTTTTATTTATTTAAAAAACTAAGAAATAAAATTATGCCCAAAATTGTGTTACGCAGGATTCAATCAATTTCAAAACTCTAATGTTGGGAGAATATATCTCAAGATCCACTGTGCCAAATCAAACCTATAAGGGCTCGTAGCAAATAAAATTCCAAAAACAATTTGGCAATAGATATTCAAGCAAATCAAGTCTATTAATGCCCCAAAAAATAAGCAAAAAATTGTGTTGTGATTATTGTAACCAATTCAATTTTCTGAGCGAGCTTTTTGGAGAAATCTCATTTTCTAGGAGGTTTTTTGTTGTTGGTAATTCATTCCATAATTCTCTTTTTCCTGAAATACTATAACAAAGATATATCAATAGTTTAAAATCATTTTTTATTGATTAATTATATGGAATTTTTATTAGTTTGTTCATTTTCGTGAGTTTTAGAATGCAAATTTTGTTTGTAAATTAAATATATTTTTAGTCATATTTTTGTTAATTTTTTTTGGAGAATTTATTGAAAATAATCATTATTGGAACTTCGGAGGAAGGAGGTTGCACAAACAAACAAAGAAAGAGATTTTTAGGCTTTTATGTATTAATTTGCTAGCTATCTATCAGCTTAATGCCACATTCCTTTTTTTATTGTTGTTGTTCTGTAGAACTATTTATGTAGTTTAACATGATCTATTGGTTCAAATGAAAATATCACTTGGATATAAATATATGTACAGAAGGTGTTGAAAATGGTACCAATAAAGTTTGTAATTTAATTTTCCCTTGAATTAAATTAAAAGAAAATTGTAAATCCACATCGCATGACAAATTTTATGAGTTAGCTAAGTTAGTTTGACTTAGTTGGTTCAGTTAATTCAATTTGAGGGTATAATTTGAGTCATGTAGAGTGGTTCCTACTCTTTAGGAGCCCTGGTTGAGTTTATTTTGAGTTGTAATTAATTAATTCGGTTTATCTTAGTTAAATTCAGTTAAACTAGTTCCAACTATTGGAGGAACTAGTGGGAGGTCAAGTAGTAGGGTTTGTACTCTGTGATCAATCAGTTAACCGATAGATCGGCCATAAATCACTCATGCATGCAATATCTATGAGTTACCCAGTTGGGATTGGACTTCAAGGGCAGTGTACTATCAATTGTATAATCATCCAAATTGTACATGTGGTGCATGTAATCAGAGGAAGACCTATGATCGATTGCACAATATTGGATGGGCATTTCCCTAATTAATAAAGGCTAATTACCCAAGGAAACAATGCAAGGAAATAGGGACTTGGGAAAGCCAAAATTTCATTAAGTATTGGCCTAGGATTTTCTAGGAAGCAGTGAGACAGATAGAGATAGTGCAGAGGTTGCTCGGGCATGAGAAAATCGTTGTAATATTCTCATATTTTCTGACTAATGCAATATACAGATAGCAGGGTTTTTAGTTGTGGCTTTCCCGAGGAAATCATTGTGTAATGTGTTGTTTGAATTCTTTCTCTTGTATGCTTCGTGATTTCGTGATCGTTAAAATTGGTTTCTGTAATTGGTAGAGTAGATTCAAGTCTATTGTTTTAGCAAATTACAATTAGAAATTTTAATATACAAGGAATTTCTACATGGTATCAGAGCTGAAATCACTAGAGAAGAGAAGAATACGAGTTTCTTTTGTGCAGGTGAATTGAATTTGTAGTATCATTCTTCAAGATCAGTAGGATGTCATTCTATGGATTGAGACTTGAGTATTCCCTAGAGGGCACCTTGAATTACATAGTTTGGAAGGAAAGGATGGAGGCATTGTTGGAAGACAACAGGATGAAGGAATTCATATATAGTAATATTCTCAAGCCTCTAGCAACTGATGCTCAAGATCTGAAGAACTAGAAGAAGAATGTAGCAAAGTAGAGAAGGATCCTACTGGAATGTGTTCGATATCATATTGTCTCGATCCTCCATGAGAAGGAAACTCCATGTGAAATTTGGAAGGCCATGACATATTTGTTTTAGAGCAATAGTGATCATAAGAAGTTGGCACTGAAGTAAAAACTCGGGAAAATCAATATAGATAAGGGAGACACAATACCAAATTAATTGACCAAGTTCACCCAATGTCGGGATGAGGTTGGAAGTGTTGGTGTAATAGTTTTTGAAGACGTTGGCTAGCCTAGAACTTCTAGGCCTTCCCAAGAGTGAGAAAAACTACTAGGATTCGATAAAATGGAAGGGATAAGCTACCATAATGGAAGTGTTTGTGGTTTGACTTGGTGCAAGAAGAGATAAGGTGAAACACCAGAGATGTATCCTCATCCAAGCATTATGATGAGGATAATTGTGCCTTGGATGGAAAGAAAAATAAATGGAAAGGGAAGACATCCCATTCCGAATCAAACTTTGGTCAGGAAGACAAGAAGAAGGACATATCGAAGATTTAAATATTTTCATTGTCATGAGTTGGGACACTATGTCATGAAGTGCCCACACAAGAAGGCTTGCAAGAAGCCCTCAGGAGGAGAAGAAGGTGAAGCTCTTGCTTCACAATTCGAGTTGGATTTCACCATCATTGCATGCATGGTAAAATCTATGATGGGTAGTGTATGGTTTCTAGATGAGTGAGCCTCATTTCATATGGTCGAAAAAAAAAAATTCTTCAGTGAATTGGAGGAGAAGTACCTACAGATGCACATTGAGATGGGAGATGATGAAAGGTATAGAGAAACTAACATTGGCATTTTTACTTTACAGAGGGATTTTGGTTCTCCGCTCACATTGAACGATGTCATGTATGTTCCAGGTCTAAAGAATAATTTAGTTCCAGTTGCTATGTTGGAATACCATTGCTACGATGTGATATTTAGAAAAGGAAAGGCTTTCCTTCGTCACATAGCCATGGGATAGGTGAAGCGGATTTGGGTTCGGGTGAAGAACCTCTACAAATTAGATGTAGAATATTTTTCTACTTTGAGCACGAAAGTAGAGAAGGTGCAGAGCCGAGAAATCAGTGAGTTTTGGCATAGAAGCTTGGGTCATCTACACCATGGAGCTTTGAATATCATGTAGCAGATTTCTATAGGACTTCCCAAGGGTGCACTAGAGCAGTTTGATACATGCAAAGGGCGTACATTGGGAAGGTACACCAAAGCCACCTTTCATGATAAGGGCAGTTGAGCGCAAGTGATCCTTGAAAGATTTCACTTAGATGTGTGTGGACCGTTCTCGACAGCCTCCATGGACAAGCAAAAGTATTATGTGATATTTCTAGATGATTTCTCAGGTAAGTGTTGGATATTCTTCATGCGGAAGAAATACCATACATTCTCATTTTTTTTTGAATTTAAAGCAATTGTTGAGAAATACATATGCAATAAAGTGAAGCCTCTCATGAGTAATAACAATGGATAATATGTGTTGAATGAGTTCAAGAAATTTTGTGCATTAGAAGGCATTCGATGGGAGTTAATAGCGCCCCATAACCCACAACGGAATGGGGTTCCTGAAAGAAATAACATTAGTATTGTGGGATTTTCATGGGATATTTTGCATGATCCGGGCCTATTGTTGCACTTGTGGTCTGAAGCATGAAACAAAATAGTATATGTGCAGAACAAGAGTCCTCATTGGATTATTGGGATCAATACACTGAAAGAATATTTTTGAGGTAAGAAACCAGATGTGGCACACTTCAAAATATTTGGTTCATCATTTTACTATCATATTTCTAAGGATGCACGGAAAAATATAGAACCAACAACTGAGTTGGGAATATTTGTGCAGTACACTGATACACCACACAACTATTAAGTGTAATTTTCATCTCACAAGATGAAAATGATTCGTAGAGATGTGAAATTCGATGAAGAGAAGTGCATGAAATGGTTCCTTTGGAGGGAGCTTCAGTTATTTAGAGATGAGGATATTTTAGATCCAAAAGAATAACCTCATAATCTTGTGGAGTAGCCACAAGTAGTTGAGAAGAGAGTGGAAGCACCCATTCATCCATAAGCATCTAGATATGGAAGAAAGCACCCCAGAGAGGCTGAAATTTTGATTCATGATGATAGAGAGAATGTGGGATCACCCACATTATAGCGTAGGTATAGGAGGTCACCATATCAGTACACTAGCTACATGGCTCTTATGGGTGAGAGTGTAAAGACTGAGCCATCCTCATTCGAGGAAGAAATGAAACAACCAGTATGGGTTGATTTCATGGTAGAGGAGTATGACTCCATTATCAAGAAAAATGCATGGGAATTTGTCCCAAGACCAGAGGAAATGTCATTTGTAGGATCTAGGTGGATATGCAAGTTGAAGCAAGCAGCAGATGGGAGTGTCGAGAAGCACAAGGCCAAATTTGTGGCCAAGGGGTTCTCTTAGGTGGAGGGAATTGATTACGAGGAGACATTTTCTCTAGTAGAAAGATACTCTTCACTCATATCTATTATAGCACTTTCAGTGTAGATGGGATGGAAGATACATCGAATTTATGTGAAGACAACTTTCCTTAATAAAGTGATTGAGGAAGAGGTGTACATAGAGCATCCGTAAGGATTTGATACCTCCGACAAAGAGTCACATGTGTGCATACTCAAGCGATCATTATATGGTTTGAAACAAGCACCTCATGCTTGGTACACCATGATCGACAAATATTTCACTAGGTTTGGCTTCACGAAAAGTGAAGAAGATTAAAACCTTTACCATATTGTGGTTGAAGGTAAATTACTGATTATAATATTATATGTCGATGATTTAATTCTGATAGGTGATGAAAATTTGATAAAATCTCACAAAGAATATTTTGCAAGATAATTCGAGATGAAGGACATGGGGCTCATGCATTTTTTCCTTGCTTTGGAAATTTGGAAAGGATATGGGGAACTGTTTGTCTCTCAAGGAAAGTATTCCAACGATATACTGAATAAGTTTCACATGGAGAGAATCAAACCCATGGATATTCCTCTAGCAGGGAATTGGAGGAAGGAAGATGTTATTTCAGGCGAAGTGGTAGAGGCTACCATTCATAGGAATATTGTGGGTTCACTTATGTACTTGGTGAACACAAGACTGGACATGTGTTATGCAGTTAACCAACTTAGTCAAGAAATGGTTCATCCAACCAAACTCTATTGGAAGGTAATCAAATATGTGTTGAGATACCTCAAAGGCAGCACTCAGTTTAGTATTTGGTACAAAAATATAGAGGGAGTGAAGCTGCAAAGATTCACAAATGTAGATTGGGCAAGGAGTCCATCAGACAAGAAGAACACATCAGGAGGAGTTTTCAGTATTGGGTCCACAATAGTTTCTTGGTACAACAGGAGCATAAATTCGTTGCACTCAGTTCAGTAGAAGCAGAATACATGGTTGTTAGTCAAGCAACTTGTGAGGCTATATGGATGAGTAAGACCCCTGTTGAGTTAATTGGTCAATAGTTGGAACCTACTGTGATTTACTGTGACAACCAAAGTTGTATCAAAATATTGGTGAATCCAATTTTTCATGATAGGTCCAAGCATATCGACATACAATATCACCATCTCAGAGATTGTGTGCAAAGGAAGTTCACGATGCTAGAGTAAATTCCTATAGAGGAATGAGATGGGGACATATTGACGAAGGCACTGTTAAGAGGAAACTTTGAGTTCCATAGAGGCAGGATCAGGGTATCTGATAATTCCTTTCTTGTTGAGAGGGAATATTGAAAATGGCACCAAGAAAGATTCAAGTTTAATTTTCCCTTGAATTAAATTAGAAGAAAATTGTAATTCCACATCACATGGCAACTTGTACCATTTAAATAAGCTATTTTGAATTATTTGGTTCAACTAACTCAATTTTAGGGTCTAAATTGAGTCATGTAGAGTGGTTCCTACTTTTTAGGAGCCCTGGTTGAGTTTATTTTGAGTTCTAATTAATTAATTCAGTCTATCTGAGTTAAAGTCAGTTCAACTAGTTCAACTAGTTCCAACTATTGGAGGAACTAGTGGGAGGTCAAATAGTGGGGTGTGTACTCTATGATCAACCAGTTAACTGATAAAACAACCATAAATAACTCATGCATGCAAGATATATGAGTTACCCAGTTGAGATTGGAGTTCAAGGGAAGTGCACTATCACTTGTATAATCATACAAATTGTACAGGTGGTGCATGCAGTAAGAGGAATGCCTATGATGTATTGTGTAGTATTGAATGGGGATTTCCATAATTAAGAGGGCATAATTACCCAAGGAAACAAAACAAGGAAATAGGGACTTGCGCAAGCCAAAAATTGGTTAAGTATTGGTCTAGGATTTTCTAGGAAGTAGTGAGATAGATAGAGATAGTGCAAAGGTTGCTCAGGAATGAGAAAAACATTGTAATCTTCTCATATTTTCTGACTAATGAAATATACAGACAGTGGGGTTTTTAGCTATGGATTTCCCCATGAAATCATTGTGTAATGTGTTGATTAAATTTTTTCTCTAGTATGCTTTGTGATTTCATGATCATTTAAATTGGTTTCCGCAATTGGTAGAGTATATTCAAGTCTATTTTTTTAGAAAAATACAATTAGAAGTTTTAATCTACAAGTAATTTCTACACAAGGATCTGATAATTATTTATCAGATAATTGTTTGTGCACATTTGCTTGAACAAGTATCATTTATTAGAATTATTTCTCTAATATGTTAGCTTTATTTTATTTTATCTTCAAGTTGGTCCATGCTACTATCTTTTTCTCTAGATTAGAACAAGACTAATCCTCTTTTTAATTGAGATATAGTAGGATTTAATTTTTTTATTTGCATCTTAGATTAGATCACATTTTCATCTACAATTAGGAATGCATTCTTGAAAGTCTTCTTATGCAAGATCAAGCATCTGGTGACTTTTTTTAGCCCTTATTTCAGATAACATGAAATATTTCCTTTTCAAGTGGCCATAAAAGGGAATGTATTTCCATTTTCCTATTATTACTAGCAAGTAATATCATATACTAGAAATTTAAATCTAGATTTAGAGTTAATTTAGGCATTTATGTTATTAGTTTAGGCATATATTTTATTTTAATTTTAGGTTGAGGCACCTACGCCTATAACTGGGTGAAATCACCATCCCAAATGGATAAGGGTCTAGTTGGGGCCCTTATTGGGTGATTTCCTTAATGTTGGTTATGATCACTTTTGGCCATCAACATGACACTAACAAGGTTTCTTCCTATGTAAAATAAAGGAAATACAAATGGGTTTGTACATATTTTGAACTATGTGGTGGAAGTTCTTTGTAGCATCACCAATTCTAATTTTAGAAGTATCGTTTGGTTCATGAAGACTGGAAAAGTAAAAAGAGCACTAAAAATAAAATTTTAGGTGAATTTTCCATTGAGGGTACTTGTATTTGTTGGCATGAACAAAATCTAATATTGAAATAACCCATTTATGATTGGTACTCCACAGAAATATGTTAAACTAGGCTCATAGCTTGGTTACCTAAAGTCTCTAGTTTCTCCACTAGTGGAACATGGTTTTTCACCTCAAATTATGTTATATTCTCCCAAATCACCTATAATGACTATAGATGATTCCATTAATAAAGATTAATAAATAACAATACCAAAAAATAGAAAAAAAAATATTTTTCCATCTCAAAAAATATGAATTACACAGCAAGTGGCAACACATTAACAACTCATCAATAAATAAGAATGAATCATGATTTGGGAATGAGAATAAAAACTCATAAATCAGTGATCTAGGAATTTTCAATTATATAAGGACAAACAAAGTAATAATTTTCCCTTTAATCATAAGTCTAAATAATTATAAAATTAGGCCAACAATAACCGTTGCGTAAATTAGTATCATATTACTCTTCAATCTAAACTCCCAAAAACCAAGTGTAAATGAATGTTTTCTCGAAGAACCACAAAATTTGAATGTTGAGAATCTATAATATCCCACTATTTGAACATGTGAGTTCCAATGTATGAAATTTGTTCACTAGTCAGAACTCCAATATTTTCTCAAGTGACAATGTGAGAAATGAATTAAATTTATCTCTAACCATTTCCTGAAAATTCCTATTAACCCAATCAAACACCAATCAATGAAAATAGACACTAATAACCATCAATATTAACAAAATGGATATAGTATAACTCTCAAAAGATGACATAAAAATAGTGTTAATCGTCATCCCTATCATTGATTTGTCACAAGTGATAAAATATTTGAAACTATGTGGTTCTTGTTGTTATTCAAACATTTAAGTCTTACAATCATCAGTTAGATTCCACACTTTGTAAGTTGAAAAATAATAAGCATGTCAAAATATATTCAAGTTTTAAATTTACATTCAAATTAATAGGTGGAAATGCACCACTAGTCAATTCAAGAGATTGAATTAATAGGAGAGACCCAACTAGACTCTCTCTAATTTTGGATAGTTGTTTGCCCTGAAATCACACAAATGCAAAGGAGTTGTTTCTCCACAAATATTTCCTTGCAATATTTTAGACAGACAATGAATCAACCAAACTAAATCCCTAGTTTCAATATCATGGGAGACATATAATTGACAATTAGATAAATGGAAATGTAACCATACCTCAAGTTTCCTCAACCCTCGTAGGCTAATGTAGTTTGTAGATCACTTTTGCAGTTGTAAGACTCACTCCTACATAGAGACCCCACTCCAAATATTAGAAATAATACTATACACAAAAACACAAATAGAAAAATATGATATTCTCCTCCATATAAGGAATATTAGCATGCAATATAAACTGAAAGTAATGAAGTGATCATGTTTCTCATAACATAGATAGAAAATAGAGAAGAATATAGTTTGAATTCATATCATAGTAAAAGAATAAAAGGAAATATACCTCATATACATCAATTTATCTCCTCTAGTCCCTTGGATCTCCTTTCCTCAACTTACTGACAACCTAGAATCATTTTAAATGCAAAATAGGACTACACTTGTAATATCCCAAAACATGAAATTTCTACAATAAATGGAATATCTTAAGATATTCCAAAGTTGGAGCTTCAGAAAATCATGAGCATGGAAATTTAGATCAGCTCAATAGATGTAAAATAACATCTCACCAGTAGATGAAATAACCTCAGCAATTATATGGCCTATATCCTCCTTCCCAAGTGGGGAAATGCAGCAATATAGGGCATAAAACAGCTGTCTTCAGAAAATAACGCTATACCTGTGAGGAATGGGACTTGGATACCTTAGAATACATCATATAAAACTCACATGCAGAATTAGAGGTGAAAAAAATCACTCTATCCAACATAAACAGATCTCCCCAAGTCAATGAAGCTCAAATAAGCCCAAACCCCATATCCTATCTCATGCAGAAAATAATGAAGAAAGTATTGTGTTATTTTAATGAGGGTTTATGCAGAAAATGATAAGAAATAAGAGATCAGAAGTGTACATTCATCCAATGGATGAGAAAATGGAGATCCCTCCCTCTTTATACAAAAATAAGATCAACCCGACAAGGGTTTCATGAGATACGCATGTACAAAAGAGCAGATATGCAGATATGGATCTGAAAAATGAAGTTATACTAAAACAATGAATAAATATGACTGAAATATACAAATTACAGAAGAGGAATGAAGTAAAGATCTTTCTGAAAGAAGGGTTGGCCCTTTCTCCAAGGATTAAGCTCACAAGCAAGGGTTCAAACCCTGCTGCTGCAACTCTGGAAAAAATGACAACTTTCTCCAGTGCACTACGCTGTAAATGGTGGGAGATGCTTTGGAAACATGCCAGGATGTAAAATAAGCCCTGAAATCTCCTGTACAGATCTTTCAAAGAAGGGGATATCCCTCCTCTGAAAGATAAGCTCAAGAGTTGGTGTTGTGAGTCTCCCACTGTAACACCCTGCAACACAGCACTATTCTTTGCAGAAATAGCGTTGTGGTTGAAGGAGGATGCTTGGCCTCAAGCCCGGATGTGGGAAATGAAGAACATAACCTCCCCAAGAGATCACTCAATGAAGGAGAAGGAATCCGTAAGCAGGAATTCCTTCTGTTGAACAACACTGCATACTCAGCTCAACAGCTGAAGAATGCTCAATAGTCTAAGCAGACCAAAAATAATAATCCATAAGCTAACCTCAAAATTCTACCATCTTCCTCCTTATAAATTTTGTGAGCCTCCTCACCTTGGGTCCCACCTATTAGGGTTTCCAACACCATGTGAATACTTTCCCTCCAAAACTGCATTATAGCTCTATCTAGGCTACTCATCCATACTGCGCTGTTGAATTGGTCAACATGACTGAATCAACATGAACCTCTTCCTGTTCATACATGGGAGTGCAAAATCTAGCCACTAGAATGTCCCCTTTTCACACCAAAAGTGTTTTTATGTCAATATAAGTTAATTAGGGGTCCTCCTCCCCATTTATTTATCTATTAGGTGAAAAAAATTAAAATCTAATATTCTTATTAGCTGCATGCCAATTTTAGGAATATTACAGCCCTCCCCTCCCAAATGTTGCTTGTCCTCAAGCAAACACAAGGATAGAACTGGAAAGTCTCCTTCCCTCTTCCTATAGCATCCCCATATGATGAGCTTCCCCAAAGAATGAGATGTCTCAACAATGAAATCTCATAATGCCTCTCCCAAGTAAACAAATTAGCATTTGGTGTACACCCCAAATGGCTATCATCATGCAGAACTAACATACTCAAGGAGACAACTATGTGCTATCTAGAGGTCCTCTCAAGGCATGGAGTGTGAAATGCATGGGAAATCCTCATCCCCAAGTGAAACCTCCACTCCCAAGCTATCATCCATATGCAATGAGTCACCCTCCAACATGGCAACTCATGAAGAATCTCCTCCACCTTTGGCTTTTGAAGTGTAGGTGGGCTGAATAAATGGACATGTTAGGCAACAGGGCCTATCCCATGATTTCCTCCTCTCCACTTATGATAAGTGTAGAGGGCATGTTGATCTTGGGCCGCAACATGATTTCCCTCGAATGGCAAGAAGAAGATTGAGTCTCCAAGGACCCTTCCTCCACAATAATGAGCCATGCCAACCCAAACCATTCCATACAAGATTAATGGCACATTATCACCATATGGAATCCAAATCAGAAAATGGATGAAGGTTATGTGTAAGTTTGGATGATACACATGGTCTCTCTGGTGGATACAACGCAGTCCTTTCAACTGCTGATTCAGAGCATCAAGTGGCAAGTTGTCCTCCAAGGAATTTCCGACTATGCATGTTAGCTCATCTACTATGAAGTAGTAAGCAGCAATACAGATCAGTTGTATACAATCAAAACATCAAAACACTTTCACAAATTCATGTAGAGATGGGTTATCATCATCACAAAATTTGGCCCTAAAGTGACCATGAAACCCATAAATAATCTTACTCTCTTGTGGAGCAATGCACTGTTTACGTATGGTGAGAAAATACAAATACTCAATAGAGTAACCAACAAGCACATAAATGTATTTGTTAGCATGCATCATGTGTGAGCTGAAGGTGAGGTCCATGAGTGAGTCCTCCCATGAGAATCTTCTCATAAAAATCTGCAAGAAGAGAGGGTGCATACTCCCTTTGGAACACTCCATCAATAGAAACATGCTCTCAAGTGACAGCATTGTAGGCCTTAGTAACAAGGCTCTTGTCACTCCATGACTTCTCCTTTTGGCATTCCATATGCCAAAGCCATCCACCATCATGCTGCTATGTGAGAATACCTCCTTCCCACATGGAAGTCTCTCATAATCCTTCAATGATGAAGGGTAGCCTCCTTGCACCTTGAATGTGCCTTCCTTCTTTCTAGAAATATCATGAAAAGTATGGGAAAATTTCTGCCCATACTCTCCCAAGAGAAGCCACAGCAATAATGACTCTTGTTTCCCTCTCACACCTCCATCATACAAATCATGAGGTGAAAATATGTTGATTGATGATGTGAAGAGGATCAAATCAACATGATACACGCAACCTCTAGGCTTCCATATGATGCTAGTGTCCTGCCAATTGTCTTCCACCCTCCTACCCTTAGGATAAGGATATGCCTCATGATGGCCAAAGTCTCTCAAGAGTAGCCAACACAGCCTTGCTTCTTGTTGCCCTGTATCATAGATCTGCAAGTGGCTCACCAACCCCTTGCTCTCCATCCACCTCCATTCATCCAAATGTGGATGCCTCTGATCATTCTCTCCTTGGGTAGCTTCCCAATGAAGACTACCACTCTCCCAAAGAAATTATTCCTCCTTACACCTCATGGGAAGTTGAGATGTAACCCCTTAGAGATCTTTCAGAAAAGACCTCTCATCAATCAATCTCTTGAATCCAAAAGGATCCAAATGTGCTGAAAGTAGAACATCATCACAAAGTGGCACATCATCCCTCATGCCCTCCAAAATCTTACACCCTAACTCCTCATGCTATATGTAACTCAATAGGGGTGCAATGGAATGAATGTTCATCCTTCTAAGGTCACACAGTGCAGTGCAAGCTTTCTTCTCCACCACAGCAATGTGTTTTGATCCTTGACCATGTGAGGAAAAATTTCCAAGGTCTTCCATAAGATTTCCTGAAATAATCGGAAATGGAAATACACGAATACCTTGGTGATTCTTTGGAACATCTTGTATGGCTGCAAGAGTTCCTCTCTCCAATTTTTTGGCTGACCCAACCACTGCTACAGATAGCTGCCCCTCCATGATTGTGACAACACTAGTACAAGGCTCCTCAAGTGGAGAAGAGGACTCCTCCTTCTCTGATCTTCTACTGTCAAATATTCTGATTACTTGATGAGTAAAATAAAAAAAATTAGACACCCTTGCATGATTTACATGGCTGATCCACCAAGAGCTTGCCTTGCCCTCCAAGTGCAGTGCTGAGATCTCCACAACCTCTTTTTCCACTACTAGATGTAGTAGGAAAACTGCCTCTAGTTTCATCACCCAAGTCTTTGTTGCACACTTGAGTGATCCATCAAATGTAGACAACAGGAATCTGTTGCATCTTATCATTCTCTTACTACATGGTCTTCTTTCTTCTCTCAGTTGAATAAACTGAGGAAAATATAGGGTCTCTTTGAAAGACCTAGGTTGGCACTTGTATTCTACCAAATACCCACTCAGGATCTTATGTTCCAAGTGGTCTTATTCCTCTCCACTTCCTCTATGAGAACAGGAAGTGCATGGATCTTCTTCTCCCTCTCAAAACCTTCTATAGGTCTCACTACAGCTTTCTCCTTCTTGAAACCCTCTTGGAGTCTCATTGCATCTTTCTTCTTCCATCGGTTGAACCTCCTTGGAGAGGCTCTTCTTAGATTTGAAAATGGATGAGAGTAATATCATCCTCTCCATAATTTTTTTCTCCTCTTATTATTATCTTCTGATTGGATTTGAAATCCACAAGCCGAGCCAAGATGGAAGTTATGATACCACTATAATATCCCAAAACAGGGAATTTCTACAATAAATGGAATATATTAAGATATTCCAAAGTTGGAGTTTCATCAAATCATGAGCATGGAAATGTATATCAGCTCATTAGATGTAAAATAACATCTCACCAGCATATGGAAGAACCTCAAAAAGTATATGGCCTATATCCTCCTTCCCAAGTGGGGAAATGCAGCAATATAGGGCATAAAATAACTATCTTCAGAAAATAACACTATACCTGTGAGGAATGGGACTTGGATCCCTTATAATACATCATTGGATCCCTTAGAATACATCATATACAAATCACATGCAGAATTAGAGGTGAAACAAATCACTCTAGCCAACATAAATAGATCTCCCCAAGTCAACGCAGCTCAAATAAGCCCAAACCCCATATCCTATCTCAAGCAGAAAGTACTGAAGAAAGTACTGCGTTATTTTAATGAGGGTTTATGTATAAAATGATAAGAAATAAGAGATCATAAATGTACGGTCATCCAATGGCTGAGAAAATGGAGATCCCTCCCTCTTTATACAAAAATAAGATCAACCCGACAAGGGTTTCATGAGAGACACATGTACAAAAGAGAAGAACTGTAGATCTAGATCTGAAAAATGTAGTTATACTGCAGCACTAAATAAATATTACTGAAATATACAAATGACATAGGAGGAGTGAAGTACAAAGCTTTCCGGAAGAAGGGTTGGCCCTTTCTCCAAGGATTAAGCTCACAAGCAAGGGTTCAAACCCTGCTGCTGCAACTCTGGCAAAAATGACGTAGTTTCTCCAATGCACTACACTGTAAATGGTGGGAGATGATTTTGCGACATGCCAGGATGTAAAATAAGCCCTGAAATCTCTTATATAGATCTTGCAAAGAAAGGGGAGCTCCCTCCTCTGAAAGATAAACTCAAGAGCTGGTGTTGTGAGTCTCCCACTACAACACTCTGGAACACAACACTATTCTCTGCAGAAATAACGCTGTGGATAAAGGAGGATGCTTGGCCTCAAGCTCGTATGTGGGAAATTAAGAACATAACCCCTCCAAGAGATCACTCAATGAAGGAGAAGGAATCCCTAAGCAGGAATTCCTTGTGCTGAACAACACTGCATACTCAGTTCAATAGCTAAAGAATGCTCGATAGTCTAAGTAGACCAAAAATAATAATCCATAAGCTAACCTCAAAAGTCTACCATCTTCCTCCTTATAAAGTTTGTGAGCCTCCTCACCTTGGGTCCCATCTATTAGGGTTTCCAACACCATGTGAACACTTTCCCTCCAAAACTGCGTTGTAGCTCTATCTAGGCTACTCATCCATACTATGTTTTTGACTTGGTCAACATGACTGAATCAGCATGAAGCTCTTCCTGTTCATACATGGGAGTGCAAAATCTAGCCACCAGAATGTCCCCTTTTCACACCAAGAGGGTTTTTATGTAAATATAAGTTAATTAGGGGTCCTCCTCCCCATTTGTTCATCTACTAGGTGCAATCTAATATTCCTATTAGCTGCATGCCAATTTTAGGAATATTACAACACTTGTGAGATTCGACCAGCATAACTGAGCTATCTCTCTTTGACTTCCTCTCCCCCTTGAGAGGGTATCACTATATAGGCCTTTCCTAAATCTAGGAAGATATATAAACACCTAGGGCCATGATAAGTTAGTCTTAATGTAATGTGAACCAATCAATTACAATTCATGCACAATTTTGATGCTTAATTATGACCTTTTCCTACTCACTAAGAACTTTCTTCTCGATTACGAGTTTTTTTCTCAATTTTGAAAAAAAAAATATTTCATAATTATGAAATTGTGAAAAAATAATGGTAAGAAATTATTTAATTATGTAATTTTAGTTGTATATCAACCCCAAATCTATGAATCTGCAACATTCAAATGAATATGTTGATGTTGAGCATGGTAAAAATTATCTAGTTATTGGTGATTGAGGTATACCATTAACGCACGTGAGAGGACCCACCAATGATGAAAATGGAACCCAATGTACCTAGCACAACCCAAAGAGTGTGAATGAATATGTTGACATTGAACACTTTTGGATTAAACCAATCAGGATCCAATGAGGAAAAAACATTTTTTATTGCATGAAATCCTACCATTGAGATATGCAAGTTCCATGGTACTACTAGTTCCTAAATATGGCTCCTAGATAATGAACTGAAGTAAACACGAGTAGATCAATAAAAGGAGTTCTTTAATGTGTCCCTCATAAATAAACATAAAACTAAATAAGAGATGATATTAATAAATGAAGTCATGATGTACAACTAACACAAGGATAGATGACACAAAAGGTCAACAAGGATTGCAGATGCTCAAGTGAGGATTAGACTTCCATTAAACATGTAACAAAACAACACAAAATTTACTTGGAAGCTTCCATACTCATAATAAGGCATGATCCAGAGTGACTACAAGAGTAATTAGTTTGAGGACTAAAAATACTCATATGTATGGTACACTTCCTAGGAAAGCTAAAACCAAATTGTAAAGTACTGATACAAACAGGTGCCATGTTCAAGGGTGCCACCACTAACACTTCCATTTTGAATGATAGAATGGACAGAGTGATTACCCACCCTTCTCTTTTTATTGGTTGGTATATCCTTCATGATTTAGTGAGCACGACAGAGAGAAAAAATAAGCTTGATTGTATATTTTTTTTTATATTTAATGAGCCCAAAACAAGATAAAATGATACTTGATAGGGTGTCTTATTCATGGTTTAATGAGCTTGAAGAAGATATAACAGTGTAAGCTTGAATCTTGAGGTTCCTTTTGTGAGATTTTAATAAGCCCAAAAAAGGGTAAAAGGATGCTTGGTACCCTTCAATGTTCAATGAGCATGAAAATAATATATAGGAATCTTGTCCTAGAGGAATGAGTGGTATAAAGGGTAGAAAATTGTTTTGAATTTATGAAAATGCACTAAGTGAGGTGAAGCAAAGAGCATGGTGTTATCACCCTAAAATTGATAACCTATCCATTTCTTACTAGGTCGATCGAAATACACCATGTAGGATATGTTTTACCATGGTAAACCCACTTTCACCATAGGAAATAACTTAGTGAACCATTTTCCTTAATTATTTCTCATTAAAATCCAAAAACCCCATGAGAATAATTAAATAAATCATTATTTATTTATTATTCCTTATTTATAACCTTGGAATTATTAAATAAATAATTATTTATTTATTATTCCTTATTTTCTTTATGAGATAATTATTAAATCATTATTTAATAATTATTTCATACTCATATGTGTCTTGATCCTCAAATTGATTAGTAAATGATTTGTATTTTTTAATTACTTCAACCACTTTCTAACTAAATATATTTGACCTTTTTGAATATATTTTCTCTCTAAAAAAATACAATAAAATATTCACAACGACTAGATTTTGATTTAGTCAATAATATTTTATTATTATCCAATTCTCAATCTATTCCAATATTTTGTTATAAATGGAGGGTTTATTTCTATTATTCACCATGCGCATTTTCATCATCCCCATTATTGTCTCATAGCATTTAAGCTCCCACTTGATTTCAAGCACCTTTTGTTTTATTTTCTGCCCATTCCATACCACATATTGAGAGAGATAATAACGTTGCTGAAGCACAGGGTCAAGAAGGACCCATCCCATAGAGGGGGATTTGCAGACCTAATTTTGTAATCACTCCTCTCACGAGGTGGATTATTCTTGATTAATATCCTTGGAAAACATTATTCTTGATTAATAAAATTGATCTTTCATATTCTCCATAGATTTGATGCACTTATATTATTGTTGTTATATTTTTTTTGTTTGCATATTATATTTTGTTAAAGGGTTTTTCTAACATTTTTTTGTAGATCTGAAGCATATACATAACCATCTTTTGTTATGAGGGTTATAAGTCACCTATAACTTAAGTGAAGGTATTTTCACTCACTTGCAGAAATACTTCATACTAACAAATGGCGACTCCACTGGTGTAGTAATTCATAACCTTAGTAAGCATTGTTCCAAATATTTTTGGTGTTTTTCGATATTTTCTATTTCTCTCAATTTCTATTTTTATATTTCTTTTATTTTCTGGAAATTTCATGCTTTTTTTGGTTTCCACAACTTTTTTGCATGTTAGAGATGACACATTCGAGTGCGGATATACCGAGAGGAAGAGCGAGGAACATAGAAAACTTATTTTTCCAATATTTATGTCACCCATTATACCGAGAGGAAGAGCGAGGAACATAGCAAACTTTTCATGCCATTATTTGCATCGAGGTGCACTTTTTAGGTCAGAAACTACATCCTACATCTTTTCCATAATATTTTTCATATTTTTCTGTGATTGTTGCCTATGTGTCAGGAAGGTATTATGTTCTCTTGTAAGTCACCTCTAGGTCTAGATACACTTAGTATTTTTCTCATTGAGGAAGGAAAAAAACCCCTAGGGTTTAGAGTACAGCTCTATCACTTAAGAAGAAAATTGTTGAGCTAAGTTTAGTGTGCCACATTTTAAGCCATTGTTTTTCAACACTTTTTCTAGAATTTTGTAGTATTTATAGATATGTTTTTACAACACTTTATTCCCTTTATAGTCTTGTGTTTTTTCCCCTCTTTAGGATCCCCTTGAGCATCCTCTCATTTGCAACTTGTTTTCTGCCATTTTTTCAGCGTTTTTGCTTATGTTTCTCGTTGGTTTTCTATATCACTTTTAGCAGACTTTTTCCTTTAGATATCAGTCCCTTATAAAATTTATCTTTTCGCCATTTTTGTTTCTTTGATCTTCTTATTTTCCACCATTGGTATTGCTTCTTGATTTCCTTCTTGGGTGGGGGATTGTATGCTTGATTTTGTTGTTCATTTTACTATTCATTTTCAGTACTATTTACAATTTATACATTTATTTTTAGTAGCGTTGGCATAATCAAAGAATGCTTAATTAACTCATCCACTTGACACATTTTCCAAACATGCGCACTCTAAACTAATGTGAGATTGGTTACAACCTCCAATCCAAGGCTTGAAACAATCCACCATAATAATAACTTAACTCACATATATTAATCCCACTTAGGCACAAGGCCAAAACAATATTTGTAGTGAGGTGTAGGATTAGTGGGATAGGGTTCCAATAACATCCATTGATCACTTAAATTTAGACATAGAAATTTGAAATTTTATGGAGCTTAAAATCCTTCGCCATCCCATAGCCCAAAACTAGAGTGCACTAGAAACCAGATTCAGAGGGGGTTAGGCTAGGTTATGGTATGAGTTGTTCTCTTAAAGGCCACCCAAATCATGGTGGGGAATCATGTGTCATGGTTGATCACCAAGAAGCTCAAGACTTTACCTCCTCTATGGGAGGAAGGTAACCTTAGTGGCCAATCTTAGCAAAACACCCTATGGGAAAGCAGTTGGTCCTTTACATCATCTTTCTTTAGACAAATCTTCTTGCAGGGATCATATCACCTTTGGGATAGATGTCATGTTTTATTTTATAGGAAATTTTTTCTTGAATTAGAGTAGCATATCATTATAGTTAGTTTACATTTGGCACCACTTCACTAGGTGTGCTGGGCCTCCTATTTGTCATATTTTTGTTGATGAAACCATCCCTTTGCGCATCATTCCATTCACCTATTGTCATCATTTTTAACCATATTTCTTCATAAATGCATAAAATTCCCGCATACATGTTTATATGGTTTATTATTATTATTTCCATTATTTTTAATGAATTAAGGAGAATTATGCATGGTTTTACTAATGATAGTTTTTCCAGTGCAAGTTTCCACAGTCATCTCCATGGTTGAGGTAGTAGAACCACTCTAGAAGGAAATAAAACACATGGAAATTGTTTCTAAAGGTTAAAAGATGGATTCATATTGGTCAAAATCCACCCATATTGCACGTGCAGACCTCCAACTTTATATAAAGGGAGAAATGCAATAGTTTTTTCCAGTCAACTTCAAACATGTTTTTTGAGAAGATGAAATCGAATTTTGGAAAAATAAAACATCAGTTTTATTCATAAAGGACAAAATTAGGTTTTAATTAAAAATCTCAAATTTGTTACCATTTGAGATGTTTTCAAAGTTATTTGGAGCCTTATTTTGTAGATTACGTGGATAAATGATTTTTTCAAATTTTCATTTAATGTGCAGTCAACAGAAAGGCATGAACGATTTGTTCTTTAGAAAATTTGTGGCATAGAGATACGTTTGATCATATCTAGGCTGACATTTGATCCAAAATTCCATGGAATTTTATTTGATTTGATCTCATGACCAAAACTCAAGCAAGAAAATTATGAATTTGTTAATTGTCTCACAATTCTATAAATTGCAATATCTTTGATGAGAGGAGTGATCAAAGATTTCAAAGATGATATTAATTTGAAATTTTTGCTGCTTATTGAAGGATAAGAGCTCTATTTTGTTTCATTGAATATAAATTTTTATATGGTGCAAATTTGAATGAAATTGTTGATTTAGATCTCTTCTCTTGATCTGAGTTTTCAACACCTTGTAGTCCTCAGGAGGACCCCCTAGAGATCTGTGAGAATAGTATATATGCTTCTCATTAATTTCATATTCTCCTAAATGGTTTGTTTTACATAGATTAACTATTTATGCCTATCATATATTAAAAACTCATGCTTTCCATACATTAAATGCTTATGCCTTCTTATATTAAAATTTTCAGGATTCCATAGATTAAAGTTTGTATGTTTTTGAACAAAATCTCCATGCTTTCATAGGGTAAAATCTCATGGTTTATTAAATCAATAATCTTTATGTTTTTTATTTCTAGTTTAACATTAATTTCTTTTCCAAAAACTTAGAACTTTAATATTTATATTAAAGAATCTAATTTCCTTTTGAAGTTTCCAATTCATTTCAGTTATGCATAAATATTGAAAGCTAATCTCCGAGCACATATGGTGTAATGTACTTCGAAATCTCATGTACCCAGATGGACATATAAATTCAATTAGTTTAATAGTCAATTAAGTTACCCATATTTTTTGCGTCATTGTCGAGGAAGTATACATAGGTGTTAAATTTCAATTGAATCTCACTCTTAATTGCATCCATTTAGTTGCATAAGACTAATTTCATTTTAGTACATCCTAGAAGTAGATTCATTTAAAAAAAAAATCTCCAATCTCCTACCACCCCCACTATATCACATGGTGCAGTAAGAGCCACATCATCTTCCACATCATGAATTCTTATTTTTGTAGGTAGAAGAAGAGGTGAAAAAAAGAGGTTGAATAAATGGATGGAGATGATGAAAATGAGAAAGATCCTTTTGGATTTCCCATTCAAGAAACTAATGTCAATGTTTATATGAATAACATCCCTCCATCCATATTTCCTAACTTCAAAGGTATGAGATCAGAAGACTTGGAAACTTTTATTTTTTAATTTGAAATAATTTGTAGATCTTATGGCTACTCATTACACATTCAGAAATTGAATTTGTTTCCGACAACATTGAAGGATAGAGCTCTTAAATGGTCCATGAATTTAGGAAATAATTCAATAAGGATATGGGATGATATGAAAAGAATATTTTTGGAAAATTATAAGGATTATTGCATACACCATGACCTTAGAAATCAAGTGTTTAAGATGAACCAAAAAGAGGGGATGAAAGCCTAGAAGATTCAGTGGAGAGATTTACTTATACTTTCAAAAGATCTAAATTGCATAATTTAGGATCAGACACATTAAAAAATCTCCTACTAAATGCTATAAGGGATGAATGGATTGATCTTCTTAACTTGGTGGGAAATGAGGATGTCTCTCAATTGTCATTTCAAGATTTTTGTGAACTGTGCAAGAACATATCAAGAGGAAAAGAAAAGTATGGAAGATCCCCTCAGGACCCAGTTATAGAAAGAGTAATTAAGTCGACATCATTAGTAGTAACTCAAACTGAACTTAACAATTTGCTAGGAATTTTCAGTAATTTAAATGAACAAATTGATATGTTAAAAATGCAAAACGAACAAAAAGTTGAGAATGTTTCTTCATTTATATTTTGTCCTAAATGCAGAAAGAAACATGCTTTTCATGAATGTCCACTTGATAACATTAAAATTTGTGAAATTTGTGCAGGATCACATACTACTAAATATTTTCCAACATTACAAGGGTTAAAGGAATTTTAACAAGGAGAAAATCAAACACTAGAAAAATATTGTTATGTAGCTTCAAGAAGACCGTGGCAACAACCTCATCAACTTGTTATGATGCAAGACCTTAATTCTGAATTTCAAGGTTATGCACAACAATCTCAAAGTAATTGGAAAACACCCTTGCCTTATAAACCTTGGCCATCTCAATTCCAACCTCAAAACCAATCTTGGCAACAATTTTGGAAAGGGCCTTACAGTTTAAATCCACTATATCCTAAGTATTTTCCTCACTATCCTCAATACCAATCTCATTGATATCCATACCATTCACCTGCACTACAACATCATCTTTACCCTTAGTTGAACTCAATTCAACCTTTCTCGTTACCATCCACACAAGCACCCGAAATATACATTCCCACTCCGCTACCTGCACAACCATTGCAGATCCCCAATAATAAAACACCTTAATGCACTTACAATGTTGAGGTATTACAAAATTATTCTCCAAATTCGATTGAAGAAAAGAAACAGAAATAAGAAGATCTAGATAGGGTCCAAGAATCATGGATTCCTATTGATAAAGAGTAGTTTTTGGAACCTGAGATTGTAAATTTTCTTGCATGCCTATCACCATATTATATGAATGGAGATCACATCTCTGATGTTTTGCATGGCATGATAGCAGGAAGCCAAGGAAGATAATATTACATTGAATCTTGGTCCAAGATAGTCATCAGATCCCAATACTCAATTCTTCAGTATTTTTTGACATGGTCTCAATCAAGGTAGTTGGTCTCTCATATACTGGTACATATCAAATAGTATATTTCAAACTTGCATATGCGTGTATCTATTATCTTGTTACACAGATGGTTCATTGGAAGTATTCATATACTTGAACAAGATTTCCTTTTCAAGTAGAGTAGGACATATACGAAAAATAAAATAGAAGTAAAAATAAATATGTCATATTGTGAAAACTAGCTTGCTGGCACAATTGGACATGAGCTTTGCTTGAAAACCAGGCAACTGGTGACTAAAGTTCACAATAAGTTCTGCAATTTTATGATGGTTTCAATATTTTATTATGGTTCTTCAAATATTTTTTGGTTCTATGCTCGAGTTGGTTGATCTTGGGTTTCTTAAGGCCCACCTTCCAACATATATTGTCCCATCGACCTCAACACCTTATCTGTGATCAAGATCAAATATTATTTGGAGTGCCTTGGAACTTGCATACATGAATGGAAAGCCTCCTCATTGACAACAACGAGAATACAACAATGTCTCTTGATTCTCAAATATGGAAGGTTACTCAACTTCAACACATTCATTCATCCATGTCAAGATGCACTCAGGTACCTTGACACTCATTTACATTATTGGTGAGTTGTCTCACATTGGTTATTGATTTTCATCATTGATCGGTAATCCAATGATTTCTTCCCATGCTCTACTTCGACACATTCATTCGCATGGTAAGAATTGTACCATGAATTTTGATGAAGACTATATGGTTTATGGAATCAAAAACTACTTTCAGTATTATATTTTATTGTTTTCTTGTAGCAACATGTTCATCTTATTTTCATTCAATAGAAACATGACGACACCACTACAACTCTTTTTCATTCATTTCATTTTCAAGAAAAACAATAAAATTGGGCCTATTTTAGTTAATATGAATTATTTTTCATGGTTTCTACTTCAACACGCAGTACAAAATCCAAATCAGCAGTTCAAACTTGGAGAAAACAATTTTTGCAAAAATTGACATTTTTTTGCAACAACTACGGAAAGTTTCAGTTTCTGTAGCTATTGTTGTAACAACCTATTTTTGTTGTAGTAGCTTGTTCCAAAGGCGGTTTGACACAAATACTGCAAGATATTAGAGCATAAATGAAAAATTATGATCTTTTGGGTTTTCTCAGAATATGGTAAATTGGGTAAGGCCCAGACAAAATTCCAAAAGAGTGCAATTTTCTAGGATTTTTCAACGGGTTTTTAAGGCAGATTTTCAAATTTTACGATTGTACACAATTTAGGACAGAATTTGGTATTTTTTCACAGTATCTCATTTTTTTCATAAAAAGTGGATTTTGAATGTATGTGGTAGTAAAAAAGGTAAAAATACATAATTTCACTTTTTAATCATTCAATTTGGTCTTAAAATGAGTTTGTGGCATATGTTTTTGTTACAACATTGGGTAGCGTGAAGGGTGAAGCACGACAAAATGTGATTTGACCATAACTTGAAAATCGTGCATCTGTTGGTCCTGAATTTTTTATGGTAAATACATTGAGGTAGGGTAAATAAATACATAAAATTTCAGGAAATTCCAATGTATTTTTCAGGAAATTGGATGCTCTCACCTACATAAATTTGTCATTTTTCTCGATCTCTATGCACTCATTGGACGATATCATTTGTGGGAAGATGAATAATATTAATAGTAACAACCTGAGAAAATTTTAGGGAAATCGGATTTACCATTTGAGAAAAATTGGAAAAACAAGTCTGCTACATGAAAAAATACATTTTATGGAGCAAGGTCAAAGTGGTGGTCAACGCATCATCGAGTAGAGTACCTAAGCCAAGTCAACACCAAATAAGCCATAAGATCGTGTTATATTCTCCAATTCCAAAAGGTAAACTTGTGGTAAAACTAGCCTTAAAATTTCTAATTTGTTAAAAAATTTAGAACTTTTGATGAAAAGCTATTGTAAACATGTAGTTCTAATTTATCTCCCATTATGTTTTTTCATACCCTTTAACAACCAGTCCCACAAGCTATGATTGATTATTTATCATCAAATTTCTGCTACCCATGCAATCGTCTCATTGTTTTCCATGGTCATAATGATGTTCTTATATGCTTTCATCGTTCTCTTATTTAAACTTTCTCTTCTTGTTAATCCATGATTTGCTTAATGGTCCATCAATATGATGTTCTTGAGAAAAATAATTAATTTACAAATAGAAAAAACTTGAATTCATGGTACATTTTTGTAGCACATGATCAAAAGGTACATGGAGCACTTAAATTATGTGTCATATTTGTTGACACCTAATCATAAGGGATTGGGTGAGATTGTATATTATTGTAAATTAGTAAATAAGGAAGGCCAAGAGACATTGGGAAGTGAATCCCAATAGTCTCACCTCCATGTATAAGTACACACACAATCTCCATCTAATTCATATTTAGTTTTGTGGAGTTACCTCCTGGCCTGACATGGTATTAGAGCCAATCCCTTTTTTGGCATTCCTACCCTTGGTGTAGCTCCCTCCTGTCTATGTTCTTCATATTTGTTACACCATTTTTATGGTCATCTAACCTATTATCATTAGATGGACCCAAGTACACCATATAAGACCAATTTTACCCTAAGTAAAATTTCTTTCACTATGTAAAATAACTTAATAAACCACATTTATTAGGTTGTTTATGGTCTAAACAGGAAACCCCAAAAGGAAATATTAAACAAACCTATTTTGTTTAATTTTCCTCATGGAATAATTAATTAAACCATAATTTAATTATTATTTCTAGTCATGTTTAACCCAAAAACAAAGAAATTAATTAGATAAACCTTTATTTATCTTATTATTTTCTAGGAATAATTATTTAAATCTTATTTAGATAATATTCCTTGTTAAATATGACCAAATCACCCACAAATAATTAAATAAATCATTATTTATTTAATTATCTTTCAATCACTTCCTTAAATAATTAGATAAATCCTTATTTATTTGATTATCTTCTAACCGCTTCCTTAAAAAGATAAATAAATCATTTAATTTATTTATTTTTAACTAATTAAGGGATTTGACCCAAGTCAAATACCTTTTCCCTCCAACAGATATAATAAAATATTCCATAAAAAGTGGATCTAGATCTGGTTAACCCATGCACCAAGATCTAGAATGACACAATATTTTGTTATAAATAGGAGGGTTTTTCCTACCATTCTTCACCTTTTGTTGCCTATTAGATCACTCTAGATCTATACACTTGGTCCCATTTTTCTACCATTTGCTGTGTGAGCTCCCTTTGAGTTCCATTCTTTGTGTGGGTTTTCTACACCAACAAGAGAGAGAAATCTTAGATCTGAAGTGCCGAGGACTTCCAAGAACCCATCCCACTGAGGAGAATTGGATACGCCTTCTTGTTTTCCTCCTAGGTGCCCAATTAATATAAAAAATTCTTTCAAAAATTGTTCTTGTCTTGTCTATTGGTATATGGAGCAAACCCTTATTTTTTCTGCTTAATGTCTTTCCATGCATAGATCTGGTTTTTGCAGCTCTTTTATGATCAACTAACCGCAGATCTGAAGATATTGGCAGCCACTTTTGTTGTTAGGGCTATTAGTTATGCGTAGCTAAAGTGGTCCTTTTTCGTACACTTCGACAAAGGATTCATACTAACAAATGGTGACTCCACACGGGTTTTAATTTACGACTGCTGTTGTTTTTCATATTCCTGCATATCCAGCTACTTCAGACCCTAGGGTTTCTTTTCAGCTGTTTATTTTTCCTATTTTTATGTTGTTTTTCTCACATAAAACCCTAAAACATTAAAATTTCTAACTTTCGTGTGTTTCTGGCCCTATTGCGCAGGTAAGCGACACCAGCCGCAACTGAGACGGCAACTTTTCTGAAAATCTGCCGCCGAGACAACCGGAACGGGGGGTCATACTTTTTGGCCCATAACTTGCGACCTAGACCTCCAGGTCACACTTTCTGCCCCTTTTCTGCGATCTGCACTGAAAACAGGTCAGAACCTGCGACCTGCTAATTTTTCAGTGATTTTTCTGCAATTTTTCTGGGTTCTGCTAAAGCCTCTGTCAGGGTTTTCCAGCCTCTGTTTCAGCCCGCTTTGACCTGGTATTGATCTGTTTTAGCTCATCTAAGTGGGAACCCAGCCCCCTAGGGCTTCAGTACCCTCCACTTTTTGTGGAATAGTTTTTAGCTGTTTCAGCCTCTGTTTTTCTGAGTTTCAGCTCCCCCTTGTCCAGATCTGATACCTTTTTTTCAGATCCCTTTAAATCAGCCTTTCTTCCTTTCAAATCACCTCTTGTCGTTTTGTTTGGACCTCTCTTTAGGACCTCCTCCGTGTCCTTGCCACTTTTTGTTGATTTCCTCCCTTTTTTCCAGCCACCTTGCCTCTGTCTCTTGGCTATGATCTGCACCTCTCTTCAGTAGCTTTATCCTTTAGATCCTTGTCCCTTTTGACCTTAGATCTATTGGCCTCTTTTCCGTGTGTTTCCCCTAGATTTTTCCCTTTCTTTTTAGATTAGTTTTGAGAGACCCGCCTTCTTGGGTTAGATAGATGCACAAGTAGCTGTTAATTTTCTGTTATTTCATCATTATATATTGTTCTCTGCAGATTTATTTTCAGTTACATAGCACACTTTTTTCTTGCTCCCAAAACGGAAAGGGTTTAAAAATTAAAATTAACGCATGCCACACACTGACCCTAAGTGAAGAAGCGCCTGGTTAACACTTCCTGGCAAAGACTCTAAAATCAATTGTCACTGCACCTTTTCTGCCCTTGACCTCACTTGATTCTGTCCCTTTTTGCCCTTGTCGGTTTCCTTCTTCCCGTCATCATTGCGCCCCCAAGGCGCCTTTCCCGGAGACTTCTTGGCCTTCACCCTCAGGTTCCGGTCGATCGACCTGCTCCGTCCCGCCGTCGTCGAGCCAGTCCTCCTCCGAGTCTGCACTCCAACTCCTCTCCTGATTCATTGGGTTCTCCTTCTCCTCCTGGTTCTCCCCCTGTCACCTTCACTATGTCTGGTCCAGGGCCTAACGCTGGTGGTGCTCCAGGCCCTAATGTCGGACCTGCCACTAGCGGAACCGCCACAAGAACTACCTCGGCCACACCCTTGCTGTCGTACATTGCAGGCCTCAGCCTCCCCGATTTCAATCAGTTGATCAACGACCCTATCCGCCATGATGTTGGTTGGCCTGCTATGCCAAACAAGCTCCCCTCCGACATCCCTAAGTTCTAAGGCCTTGCTGGAGAAGATCCAACCAATCATTTCCGATCTTTCCACATGTGGTGTTCCTCCAATTCCATTACCGATGACTCCATCCGTCTTCGTTTGTTCCAACACACGCTTACCGGCGAAGCTTCTAAATGGTATGTTGAACAAGCCACCTCTTCCCATACCACCTTTGTGACCCTTTCCCAAGCCTTTTTATCTTATTTCCAGCTCCCTCTCTGATACGATACTGGCACGGAGCTCTTGACTTCATTCAAGCAAACCTCTTCAACCCACCTTTCTGCCCATGTTCAGGAATGGCGACGAAGACGAAGCTTATGTCGAGCCCCCCCTTCGAAGATCGGGTTTATATGGACTGGTTCCTTCACACCCTCTTAGCTCCTATAGGCAAAGATGTCGCCTCCCACTTTCCTCAAACTGAAGAAGCCGCCCTCCAAATAGCCTTGAAATATGACCTGATCTACTCTCAATCTGGTTATGTTTATACCGTTCTTCCTGACCTCCCCAGGCCCGGCGGCGCTAACGCCCCGGGAGCATCTCATTCTGCCGACGGTATCATTGGAGCCCTTTCCCATCCGTACGCTCAACCTCCTATGGGCTATGGTCTCCCTCAGGGAGGGGCCATCACCTCTAGCACTCTCCCCCCTCCCAGTAGCATGTATCCAAGATACGGCATGCCTCCTCATTTTTCCCAACCTCCTGCTTACCTCAATGTTACCCAACCCCACCATTACCCTTATCCTTAGCCTGGTGTGCCAGCTCCTCCAGCATATGCGCTTCCGTCTCCCTTGCCTCCTCAAAACCCGCAACAGCACTTACAGCCCCCTCCAGGGCAAGTATTTGCACAGCAGGGCGCAACTAATTCCCCTTCTTCTCAAAGAAGGCGGAGAGGTAATCAAAACCAATCTGCCCCTGGTACACGTGGACCTAATCCTAGTGTAGACCCTAACACTGCCAACCAGCAACAGGGCACTCAGCCCAAGCCGGACAGGCCGCTTCACACAAATAAGCCTTGTTCGTGTTGCGGTGTTTATGGTCATTACACCCATGATTGTCCCCTCTTACCCCAGATGCGACAGATGTGGGAGTCTCAAGCCACATTGCGCGGACAACACACCTCCCCTCATGTTACTCCTAATGTGGCCACTACCCAACCGGCTGTGTTTATTGATCCTTTCCCTCAGCAAGGATTCACGGCTACCCAACCGCCTGACAGCCAGGTCGCCACTCCCCCTTCCCTTTCTGGTTCCTCTGACTACCAGATCCTTATGATGCACTTCGATCCTTCCCCGACCGTCGACCTTCACCTTCAAACTCGGTCTCTCCAGTACCCCAAGCCTCCTGCTCAGTCTACCCCCGAGCCTCCTTCTTCAGGTTCTACAGAGCCTCTTTCGACATCCAGTTGCCCCTTACATATCCCTCAACCCAAAGTTGAGGTCCATACCAAGATTCCTAAGGGACCCCTACATCGAAACGCTGCTTCCGGTCGAGCTGCCCATTCATATAGTATAGTAGATGATTTGGCACAATCTCCTGCTGCCATTTCCACACTGGAACTCCTCCAGTCATGCCCTTCCCAAAAGAAGGCTCTAATATCTGCCGTGGGCGCTGTAGATCCTGCTGATGACCAAATGATTGTTTTCGACGCCACTCAATCGGACCATCCCCCTCTTCTTGCTTCCGTCACCTTCCAAATCCCAGTCAAAATCTGGAACGCCAACGTTTCGCGATGCATAATTGATGAGGGGGCATCCACCTGTGTGATGTCCGATTCGGTTTGGAAGCAACTCGGATCCCCTGAGATGGCCCCTTCCAAGATCACCCTTCGAGCGTGGGATGGCCACGCCTCCCAGCCCATTAGCCTTTTCCGTAATTGTCCTATCACCCTCGTCGGTAAGACTGTTTGCGTTGACGTCGAAGTCATAGACGCCCCGCTAGACTACAACATTCTATTGGGGTGAAGTTACACCTATGCTATGTCTGCTGTCCCATCCGCGGTCTTTCGCAAGATGTTTTTCCCCCATAACGGAAAGATAGTCACCATTGACCAGTTGACATATCATGAGCCAAAATCTTAGACCTCACCTGAGACGACCATCTCTTCTGTAGCCAACAAGCAAACCGTCGATTCCTTGACCAGTGTCTCCCCCGGCATTTACAAAGATTCCTCCCTGCTTGGAACTTTTCCTAATATCCCTCCTCCTCCCATCACTGATCCCAGCTTATCGAATGTTTGCATGATGCAATCGTCTCAGGCTGCCCGTAAATGGCCTGCCTTGGCTAGTCAGCAACCTCCCCCTCGCCCTCCGCAACCCACTCCTAGCCATTCATCTTAGCCAGCCAGACCTCCTCCTTCTGGCCCTCCCCCTACAGCTGGTATCCCTGAACCCCTTTATCCTCCTGGATCGGTTCCTCCTGGCCTTAACCATCTCGGAGCCATCCCTCCTGGTCATTACCCTGCTGGGCAGATCCATTTCCTGGCTCCCCCTCCCGGAGTATATTCTGTCTCCATCATGGCCGCCCTCTCTCTCCCTAACCTGACCTTGGGCATACCGGTCTGGTACCTTGATCCCCCAGCCGCCACCCCTCCTGGTCACCCCAAACCCTACATGGCTTTGACACCGATTCAACCGGTCCCCCTCGCTTCCTCCGTTGCCACTGTGCCCCTAGCACCTCCACAGGACCCTTCTCCTGTCGTGACGGCTCCCGGGAAGAAAGGAAAAGCCCACAAGGGGGCACCCAAAGATAAGACCACCATGACTGACCCAACCCCTCCTCCCCCCGCAAAGCCTTGTGCCTTGTGTGATGTCACCGGTCATGCCACCCATGCTTGTCTCGAGTTTCCCCGTATTCAACCCATGGTTAAAGTCGCGTTCCCCGAGTCTACGGTTCCTGAAGCCTCCATTCCTTCTTCGTCCGTAACCAATAACCCCAAGACTCTCCGCACCAACAAACCCTGTGCTTTGTGCGACGTTCATGGCCATTACTCCCACCATTTTCCTCACCTGACACATTACCGCGCCTCTTTAGAGGTGGTCCGAGAGTATGAGGTTGAACAAAATCAATCCGCCTCTCCCATCCTCGCGCAGTATGCTTCAGGTCATCCTGAGGATCCCCCCGCTCCCATCGACATTCCCCCCCTGATGTTCAGATGACAGAGTCTACTGTAACCATTCTTTACCTATCCTCCTCTGCGAGACACTTGGAGCCTAGCCCCCCTGCATCCTCCCCTGTTGTGTCACCTGACCACCCCTGTTCTACCCACACACAAGATCACTCCACCCGTGTCTCTGTTGACCTCCGCAACCCGAGTCCTCACCATACTTTCGATATCCCTCATATACCACCCTCTATTTTGTATATGATTCATAGTCATCCTTCTCCTTGTACTCCCTCCTGCAGTTGTCGCTTGATGTCTTCTGTGCACTCACACTGCCGTCATTGCCTCTCCTCCCCTCATTTGTTGTCTTGTAACACCATTCCACAGGACCCCCCGTCCACACCCTTTATCAGTTACGCCGATGGTGCAAGTCGTTACTCCCGGAATCTCGCCTCGGCAAGTTGGGCCATCTCCACCCCCTTGCATGCCCTTGTTCTCTCTAATGGGGTCTGCATTGGTTCTGCCACCAACAATCAGGCTGAATATGATGCAGTGTGTGGTCTCTTAGTCGATGCCCTCTTCCATTCCATCCTCCATCTGCACGTTCATTTGGATTCCCTACTTCTTGTCATGCAACTAAATGGTGTTTATCGTGTGCATAACCCTGTGCTGTTTAGACGCTATTTACGAGTGAAAATCTTGATACGTGCATTTGAAACCATAACTTTCAACCATGTACCTCGAGAACAGAATCACTATGTAAATAGTATCGCAAACCATGTTCTAGATTGGAATTTATCACACGCATTTCATACAAGACAATAACATTCATAATCATTAAAAACGATGCATATGCATAATATGTGTCGCAAAAACATGTGTTTAGAGTCCATCTACTCTGATACATACGACATGCCCATAGCATGTTACAAAAAACTCAAAACTGGGGGCACCACCTGCCCCTACATACACACTAGGGGGCACCACATGCCCCACACCTAATCACTATCTGGCGGATCCCGAGCCAATGGCTCTACCCCTGCAGCCTGTAGATCACGTATACCCTGACTGGCCATCGCCATGCGCTGCATGACCCCTCGCCATTCCGAGGGTAGAACAATACATGGCTCTATGTACTGGTCGTCTAAGTCCTGCCACCCGCGCTCTGATACTCCAGTCAGCAACCTTTCGCATCTACGACAGATGTCCTCCAGAAGGGCGGCTGCATCCTCATTTTGCGCCGCTCTCGACCCACTCTGACCGACAGCTCCAGCTGCTGCCAGTCATCACATATATCCAGCCAGTTTTACCGGCGCTATATCTGCATACCAACAGTACATGAATCAGTACCCTAGCTACTATTCAAAAAACTATAACATGCCCATACAAGAATAGCAATCTTTCACTCACCATCGGGCCCCCAGACTCGACCAGGCGGAAGTGGCCGGTCCGGATCTCCACAATAACTCATCCCACTATAGGGATAGTCATCTATGTATAATGGAATCTGATCCCAATGGGCAAAGAACTCAGGTCGAAACACTCGCCCGACCGCCCCTCCTCCTCCTCTGCACAGTAGCCGCCCCCACCGGCGCATTCTGGGCTCTCTCGGACCCCCATCTGGAAGCTGTACCCGAGGCCGCAAGGTCGGGATCTTCTCAAAGAATAAGGTGCACAATAAAGTCCCATACGAGCAATCGTGGTTCACTTGCCGCTTGCAGAGCAACAACTGTCGTTTTAACGATACCAACATCATTTGGGCCCACCCATAGTAGGTCCCACTCAACACACTCTCTACCAACATCATCTGCCCCCGGTGATGTGATGGAACGCCTGGTTGCCTAGGATACGCAGCACAGCTGCGGCCACTGCACAGGTTTCTAGCCTCTCTAGATCCCTGATCGGTATCCGAGTCCCCTTGACTTGGAGACCCGGTCGACAATGTCGTTCCACAAACTCCATGATATGCCGCCCCCGTGGTAATACTGGCTGCATGTTTCCCACCATCCCCAGTGGTGGGAGACCCATCAGGAAATACACATCCTGGACTGTCAGTTTGATCCTATGCCCCTGCACTACAGAGACCTCATGCTCTGGATCCCAATAACTGATAATCCGGGCCAACAAGGGCTCCCTTGCTCTCATTAACGGGTTCTCCAAAAAATTTAGAACCCCAAACCTGGCCAACACACGACGAACACCCTGATCTGCCTGGATCTCTGCCCATAATGTACCCAGGTCTCTCTCTCTCCAGTTAACCCGTAAATCTACCATAACCAAGCACAAAAACCCAACTCCCAGCCATAAAACAGTACCAAAACCCCCTCATCTCCCAGGTCGCAGTTTTCTTCCCAGTTCAGGACCAGGTCATATTTTTTGCCCTAAAACCTGCGTCCCAGGTCACACTTTTTGGCCCAAAAAGTGCGACCCGACCATAGAGATGAAGGAGGGTCTGTTTCTTGGATTTTGGGCCCTAAACTGAACTTTAAATCCATCAAAATGAAAGAGTAAGGTTAGGCCTCTTACCTGCAACTGACGGATCTCGATTCCAACGGTCGGTTTGTCCGCTATGCTCACCGCAATATTTAGGGCCTTCTCTCCTCTCTACATTCACCACAACAACAATAGAAAATGAGTGAATTTGGAGGGAAAACAGCGTTATTAAAAGAGAACCCCTGTTTCTTCTTTCGACTGCTGCGACCACACCGTAGCCCCGTTTGATAAACCGTCTGCATCGTTGGAAAGCTCTCACCGAGCCCTAAAATGAGTATCTGTTACTTTTTTATGATATGATACTTCACCAGGACACATTTTGTCCAAGAAGGGTCACTTCCCCTCTCATTCAAATCGAATTTCCTCACTTCCGACACTTGTACTCGAGGCACCATTTCGCCTCCTTACTTGTCTTTGTTCGTGTCGATTTTCGTCATAAGTTCCCATCTTGTACTCATGTTTTTATGGTCCCCCACTGGGCCTTTACTGTGTGGCAGCACCATCGAGTCGCCCTTGTTTAGAGCATCCAAGTTGAGTCATCATCGCATTCATGGAGTCTATCCTGAGTCCCTTTATACCCCGCTATAGCCCTCCATCCTTCATTTCTTGGTCTCTCTCTTGTGTCGCACTTTATGACCTTCAGTCCCATTGTCCCCTATCCCTTATGATTTTGTGTCAGTCGCTGCCTGGTCATTCATGCCCTTTATGCTCTAACAAGGGAATTCGTCCATTCGCTACTCAGTCCGTTCCATTTCCCTATCATCATTAGTGTCAGTCTATCCGTCGCTCCACTATTTTCTCTCGTGCCTTAGTTGAGGATCTCTCATTGTCTCACTCATGGCGGACCTCCTTCTGTCGACATCAGCTCATTCTTTCCAGAAGCCGGGTCTAGAGGGCGGTGTACCTTGGCTCCAGCTTCCACTCTTGTTCGGTGCCTCGGATCAGGCAAAGGGATCTCTCATTTCCCTTTGACTTGATTGTTTCTCCAGCTCCTTTCAGCATGACCGAGATCTGTATACTTGATGGTTCAGTGATACAGCAGCAACTCTTGATGATTCCCAGGTGTGTGTGAGATGTCTCAACCCTCATGAGGGGGTGGACCTGCAGGTATCCCCCCACATGCCCGGATGACCTCCTCCTTGTAGCCTTCGATGCAGCTCCAGATATTTGATGATGTTGGCCTTATCCACTTGCAACACCTCTTTGATTTGCATGTATCAGTTAGATTTTGTGAGCCCTTCCCCATTTACAGGGGGCATTTGGGTTGTATTTGTATCTCATGTACTCAGATGTTATTGTACAAGTCTTGGCTATTATCCCAGGCACATCATGTACATGGGATTCCTCATTTTATTTTTATCTGGCTCATGATTATGCCGGCTGTACTTTATGGTTCGGTCCCTTGTTCACTGGACACACTATTCTTTTGTACTTTGTCTCGGCGGGCATAGGTATGCCTCCCCCTCCGCCTTCAGTACAGGTACCCTCTCATAAACAAAGACTTGTTGCACCTGCGAGTCTCGTCTCCTCAGGGTCTAGTTCTTTAGCACACTATCTACCTTGCATTTCTCTCTCCGACTTCCCTTTTGTTGTCTAGTGATTGAGTTCTTACAACATACTTTGGTCATATGATTTGCTCCTGACACTCGCACGCTGGGGGGCAATCTGTTACACCATTTTTTTGGTCATCTAACCTATTATCATTAGATGGACCCAAGTATACCATATAAGACCAATTTTACCCTAAGTAAAATTGCTTTCACTATGTAAAATAACTTAATAAACCACATTTATTAGGTTGTTTATGGTCCAAACAGGAAACCCCAAAAGGAAATATTAAACAAACCTATTTTGTTTAATTTTCCTCATGGAATAATTAATTAAACCATAATTTAATTATTATTCCTAGTCATGTTTAACCCAAAAATAAAGAAATTAATTAGATAAACCTTTATTTATCTTATTATTTTCTAGGAATAATTATTTAAATCTTATTTAGATAATATTCCTTGTTAAATATGACCAAATCACCCACAAATAATTAAATAAATCATTATTTATTTAATTATCTTTCAACCACTTCCTTAAATAATTAAATAAATTATTATTTATTTGTTTATCTTCTAACCGCTTCCTTAAAAAGATAAATAAATCATTTATTTATTTATTTTTAACTAATTAATGGATTTGACCCAAGTCAAATACCTTTTCCCTCCAATAGATATAATAAAATATTCCATAAAAAGTGGATCTAGATCTGGTTAACCCATGCACCAAGATCTAGAATGACCCAATATTTTGTTATAAATAGGAGGGTTTTTCCTACCATTCTTCACCTTTTGTTGCCTATTAGATCACTATGGATCTATACACTTGGTCACTCTTTTCTACCATTTGCTGTGTGAGCTCCCTTTGAGTTCCATTCTTTGTGTGGGTTTTCTACACCAACAAGAGAGAGAAATCTTAGATCTGAAATGCTGAGGACTTCCAAGAACCCATCCCACTAAGGAGAATTGGATACGCCTTCTTGTTTTCCTCCCAGGTGCCCAATTAATATAAAAATTCTTTCAAAAATTGTTCTTGTCTTGTCTATTGGTATATGGAGAAAACCCTTGTTTTTTCTGCTTAATGTCTTTCCATGCATAGATCTGGTTTTTGCAGCTCTTTTATGTTCAACTAACCGCAGATCTGAAGATATTGGTAGCCACTTTTATTGTTAGGGCTATAAGTTATGCGTAGCTAAAGAGGTCCTTTTTCGTACACTTCGACAAAGGATTCATACTAACAATATTTGTAGACTGTCACTCTGCATTCAAATTTTTTACTGCTCCTGGCATTTAGAATTTCTACTGCATTCTGGTTTCTCCTGACAGAACTGCTCCTTCTATAATTTTGAAAATTCAGCATTCTTCTCTCACAGCATACATCATTTTTTTAGCAAATTCTTCTATCATTTTTTTTGGCACACAACTATGCAAATTCTTCTCTCCATTGACAGTCTCTCCTCATTGTTCCCCTGCCATCTCACTCCCCTCACACTACCTCTCAGCTTCTGACATTCTCTCATTCCCTCACCTCCTCACCTCCTCGATCCACTCATTCCCTCTCCCCGCACCCTTGCACTCCTCTACTTCCCTCACCACCCCTCCCCCTCCCTTCCTGTCGCTCTCCCCACCCCCCTCCATTCCCGTCACTCTCCCCTGCCCCTCCCTCTCCTTGAAACCTCACACTTTTGTTGCTCTCCCCATCCCCCTCCCCTACGCTCGTTTCCCCCTCCCCTCCATACTCCCCTACACTCGTTTCCCCCTCCCCTCCCCTCACTTCCCTCCCACACAGACCTTGCTCCCCTACGACCCTACCCTCACGCATTTCATGCCTCCCTCCTCCCTCAGCCTGTAATCCATCTCTACGCTTTTTTTTTTTACAGTAAATACCTTCCCCAAAACTCCTCCCTAATAAATACCTTCCCAAAAAACGCCTCCCCCAGTAAATACCTTCCCCAAAAATGCCTCCCCAAGTAAATACCTCCCCTAGTAAACACCTTCCCCAAATAAACCCTCCCTTATAATACCTCTGTTTCCACCCCCCTCCCCCCCCCCCAAAAAAAAACAAAAACAAAATTGAAGTGCAAAATTTAAACCAAAATTGAGATTTTTTTACCGTGGTAGCAAAGTGATTTTTTTTCAAAAGAATGCATTCTCTCATATCTAGTGTGGAAGTTGTTCTCTTCGGCAAGGAGAACTATCCTGAATGGTCTTGAAAAATCAAGCACACTCTCATTGTTAATGAGATATGGAGAGTAATTTATGAAGGAGAAGGAGACCATCCACCAGCAAAGCCCACTTCAGAAAAGGAGATCGCCATTTGGGAAAATAAGAACTGGAAGGCTTATGCCTTGATTGCAACTTCCATAAATTAAGAGTTGAGTTGCCATATTACACTGTTTTCAAATTCCTATAATGCCTTGAGAAAACTAAAAGAACTCTATGACTCACGTTTAGAACTTCAAATTGTTCAATTAATGATTAAGTTGTTTAGCCTTGAATTGAAAAATGACGACCCTCTTGCTTTAGCTTTAGAAGTAAGATCTATCATGCATGAAATTAATAATAATCATATAGAAGTTGACATACCTCTCATAGCATATGTTAATACATTATATCCCACTTACTCACATTACCTTGAGTCATTGCAAGCAAGTGGAAACATCATGAAAATCACCTTTTATTCCTTTGAGAAAAAGTTTGGAGAAAGAGAGAAGGCTTCTGGAAAGATGACAGCTTCTATGTCTTCTGAAGAGGCTGTATGTTTTGCGCATAGGGAAAAAATTCATGCTCAAGATTCTTCCAGAGGAATATGTGGCCGAAGAGGAAGAGGAAGAAGAAATTTTAGAAGGGGGGGAAGACAAACTCAAACTGAAAAATATGATCTTCATTGCATACGCTGCAATAAATACTGGCATGATGCATCTACATGTAAGCTGCCTTGGGATAAAATTGAGCAGCAAAGAAATAAAAAACAAGGTAAAAATCATGACAGAGACAAAGTTAAAGCACCTAAATCCGCTCATTATGTTGTATTACATTGTAACAATGGAGTAACTGAATACTTGTTTGATGTTTCATTTACTTGGAGAAATGATTGTTTGCTAGATTCAGGAGCAACATGCCACATGACATTTAAAAAATATGTTTTTGAATAATTTACTAAAAACGTTGATGGAGTAGTATACTTCACAGATAAATCGAAACTCAAGCCATCAGTGCTTGCCACAATGAAGCTTAAGTTTCCTGGTCTTCCAGACCATCTTCTACATGAGGTTCTATACCTCCATGATTTGAGGAGAAACTTGTTGTCGTTTGTCCACATTCATCAGAAAGGACACTCCATTCACATGTTTGATGGCAAGGTTGAGGTCAGAAAATCATCAAATCCCTCACTTGTCATGGAGGGAATAGCAGAAGGAAGACTCCTCAAGCTGCAAGGTTCCTATGGTCATGCACAAAAATTTGCATTCAGTTCACATCATGATGAAGGTACATTCCCATCAGTTATTTTATGGCATACTATATTTGGACACTTAAACTATGACAGCCTTTGATTGTTGAAGAAAAATGGTGTTACTATATTTCCTACAATTTCTAGGAAGCTTAAGCAATGTGATGCTTGTATTCTAGGAAAGCATAGAAAACAACCATTTCATGATTCACATTCCAGAGCACATAGAAAACTTGAGCTTATTCATTCAGATTTGTATGGCCCCATGCCTGTTTCTTCTGCAAATGGAAATAATTATATGATGACATTTATTGATGATTACACTAGAATATGTTGGGTTTACTTATTGAAGAACAAATATGATGCTTTTCAAACATTCAAGAATTTTCATGCATGGATTCAAAATGATGCACAAACTCATATTAGTTCTTTGTGAAATAATAATGGAAAAGAATACACTTCAAATGAATTTTAAAACTATCTTCATCAACATGGGATCAAACATCAAATAATTGTGCCCTATAATCCCCAACATAACGGTGTAGCTGAAAGAATGAACAAGACAATTTTAAATATGGTTAGCTCCATTATGTTTTTTAAGAATGTAAAATTGATGTTTTGGGCTGATGCAGTTCTATGTGATGTATACATAAAGAATAGGTGGCCTTCAAATTCAATCATAAACAAAAATCCTTATGAAATTTTGCATGGCCACATTCCTTTGGTAAAGTGTTTCAGGGTCTTTAGTTCCACCTATTACGCTTTGATACCTAAGGTAAAAAGGAATAAAATTGGTGCTAGAAGTCAAAATTTTATCTTCTTGGGGTATTCCAATACCTCCAAAGGATATCATCTCTATGATGAAGTCAATAAGAAGTTTGTAGTAGCAAGAGATGTCATATTCGTTGAATATTCCAAGACTGACAATGTTGTTGAGAAGAAACTTAATATCCTGGATAGATTCACACATGCAAAGTCTTTTCAAGAATTTGATAATCAAATTCCACATCTTGAAGGGGGCATTCCTATACTGAATCAATCTATGGAATCATCTTCTGAAGCACTCTCTCCCCCACATGAAGAACCAACCATGGATGACACCTTGAATGATGTGATTGACAGAATTTATAGGTTGAATCTTGATTCAATTCCACCTCAGTCAAATGAGTAGCCTGGGCCATATCAGAAAGGTCCCCCAAAATAGCTAACAAAGATACTAGAATACGTTCGTCCCGATGAGGTTGGAAAGACAGGAACAAGAAGTTCCACCATACAAAATTGATATGACATAGATAATTCTGATTCACCTATTGATATGGATATTTCTTATAACTATGAATTGAATTTGTCTACAGATCACAAACCAACTTCCTTCAAAGAAATCGCTTCTCATGTTGAATGGAATGAAGCGATGAAAAATGAGTATGATGTCTTCATAAAGAATGGCACTTGGAAGCTAGTTGATCATCCTTTGGAAACAAAACCAATTGGCTGCAAGTGGGTCTACAAGAACAAGTACAAAGTAGATGACTCTCTTGGCAAGCATAAAGCTAGGCTTGTGGCAAAAGGTTTTGCACAAAAAGAAGGGGTCGATTACGAAGAAAATTATACCCCCACAGCAAAATGGGCCACCATCCGGACACTCTTTTCTCTAGCAGCTCAAAAGGGATGGAAATTCCATCAGATGGATGTAAAAACCACCTTTTTGAATGGAGATATAAAGGATAAATTTTTTATGTCCCATCCAGAATGATTTGTTGTGAAGGGCCAAGAACACAATGTATGAAAACTTATAAAATACTTGTATGGCCTCAAGCAAGCACCGCGAGCCTGATATGAGAAATTAACTGAGCATCTTCTAAAACTTGAATTCAAATATTTTGATCTTGATGATGCAGCTTTGTTTTTTAAGAAAATTGGAAAAACAATTGTATATCTTGTGGTGTATGTAGATGATATTTTGATGACAGGGAAAAATGAGAGTTATATTGCATCCATAAATAAGTAATTGAAGAAAGGTTTTGAAATGACTGATTTGGGCTATGTTCACTATTATCTGGGTATTGAAGTAACTTAACATCCTAAATTTATATTCCTTTCTCAAAATAAGTATATTGGAGATATTTTGAAATTTTTTGGCATGGATGAATGGAATCCCTTAACCACTCCAATGGAACAAAACTTGAAGCTCACATCCATTTTAGGGAAGGAATTTGAGGATGCAACAAAGTATAGACAACTTGTAGGAAGTCCTATATATTTGAATACCACAAGACCAGACATCTCATTTGTGGTTGGAATCCTCTCCAAGTTTATGAAAAAACCATGTGAATGACATTGGTCTGCTGCAAAAATAGTTCTAAAGTACTTGAAGTGGACTCAAATATACACAGGTAGGTGACTTCAGCTTGATCGGATACTCTGACTCAGACTTTGGTGGGGAAAATGAAACTGGGATATCTACTTCAGGTTATACCATGAGTCTTAGATCAGGATTTTTCTCATGGAGATCATGCAAACAGTCAATTCCAATAGATTCCATAACCGAGGAAAAATATGTGGCAGCAGATGAAGAAACAAAGGAAATTGTGTGGCTTAGGAAAATCCTAGAAGATTTGAAGATGAAACAAATGCATTCAACACCACTCATGATCGACAACTCTTCTACAATAAAGTTTTCCAAGAACCCAAAGTTCCATGATTGAACAAAGCACATCAATACAAAATACCATCTGATTCGACATCATGTTGAGGAAAAAAATATCCATATACATCATTGTTCCAAAAATGGGCAAACTGCAGACATCTTCACCAGATAGCTTGGAAGAGAAAATTTCGAAAAGTTCAGAACGATGCTTGGACTCACCAACATCCCTTCAGATTAAAGGGGGAATGTTGACACCTAATCCTAAGGGATTGGGTGATATTGTATATTATTGTAAATTAGTAAATAAGGAAGGCCAAGAGATATTAGGAAGTGAATCCCAATATTCTCACCTCCATGTATAAGTACACACACAATATCCATCTAATTCATCTTCAGTTTTGCGAAGTTACCTCCTGGCCTGACAATATTTCTCATCTTCAGATTTTTAATGGTAGCCAAGAAATGATGAGTACAAAGCCACAAGAAGAAGAAGATTGGAACAAGTATTTGTTCAAACATTATTGAAATTACTTGGAAGCATATTTTAGGCTTTGATAAGTTGTATAACCTTCACCAACAACTCTTATTTTGTGTTATGATCAACTCATCTTGTCAAAGCTTCACATTTGGAGGTCTTCTTCATTCATTAGTTTGTGAGTTCTTGAAGAAACTATTTGTTAGGTCCCTATATGACTAGTATAGTCCCTTATTGTTGTTAGTGTAACCCCCTTATTGTTATTATTGTACCCTTTTAACACCCATTTTTTTATTATTGTGCCCTTAAATTATTATTGTTAGGTTGGCTAGGATTACATTGTGGCCCACTAGGATTACATTATGGCCCCATGGAATCCTATATATAGAAAGGAGGTTTTGTAAATTGTATCATCCAAGAATTGTTCATTTATGTAATGTAGTGGAGGTTTCCCCCTCGAAGTGGCTCATTTATAAGGCGTTGATATCTATTTTCTTCTATTTTTGGAGCTGGTTACACAACATTTGGTATCAGAGCTTTGGATTCTAGGGTTTCGCTGCTCCAAACAGGTCATTGTGGCATTTTCACTATAAAGTTTTTTATACGAAGTTTCAGAAGCTGAAATTTTTAGGGTGTGAAGCTGAAATCCTGAGGAAGCTTTTCTAAAAATTTCAGAGCTTGGTTCGCAATATTTTTGGAGATATCATCTGTGGAAGTTAGGTCTTTTTTCAGGCTCCTAAACAGGTCATCGTGGAATTTTCGCTATAAATTTTTTTGTATGAAGGTTCAGAGTCTGAAATTTGTATGGTGGGAAGCTGAAATCCTAAGGAAATTATTCAAAAAAATTCAGAGCTTGGTTCGCAATAGTTTTGGAGATATGATCCGTGGAAAGTAGTGCTTTTTCAGGCTCCTGAATTTCATCTCAAAGAGGTGATCGTGGGAAAAGTTCAATAACTCTCTCTCTGGGCATCGGATTGGAGTGCCATAAAAATTGGTCGCAAGTAAACAGACTTTAGTTTCTTGGCTATCAATTTGAGAGACAAAATATGGAACAGTGACACGTGGAAATTCGTACAAGTTAGCTCTACTGAACCAGTCCATAATTAGGTCATTGTGGGAGATTGGACACAACTTTGTCTTGGAGAATCCAAATCAGGTTAGACCTGTGGCATTCAAAATATAATTCAGAGGGGTATTTCATTGCTGAATTTTAGATATTTAAGTGCTGCAATCACAAAGATAATACAATTTTAATATCGAGCTCCTCAAAAGCAAGAAAAAGGTGTGTATTTTTTTTCCGAATTGCATAAGTCTTGTTTGAAGAATCAATTTGAATTGATTCCAAGGGCATATTGTAGAATAGATATCAGTATTGGGTTCTAAAAGATGCCCCGTAAAAATAATTCAACACGCATTAAGCCTTCAGAAGGCTCTACTATGACTCATGAAGATGAAGAATTGCAACATGATCTATCAAAATTACAAGAGCAAGTGCAACAAATTTCACTCTCGCAAAGAGCAACAAAAAATGAAATGGAAGTTTTGAAGAAAGGCGTGGAAGCTAATATGGATGGCGTGCAAGCTAATATGGATGGTGTGGAAGCTAATATGGATGGCATGGAAGCTAGCGTGGAAGCTAAGATGGATGGCATGGAAGCTAAGATGGATGGCATGGAAGCTGGCGTGGAAGCTAAGATGGATGGCATGGAAGCTAAGATGGATGACATGAAATACAACATGGAAAACATGAAGAAACATCTAAAAACAAACATCGAAGGTTTGACAAAGTTGATACAAAAAATGTTTCCTAATGGTGAAAAGATAGTAGAAGAACCTCATGATGAGAAAAAAATCAATGTTAATCATGATTTCATAAACTCTAATGTTGGCGGGAAGAACCACCATATTCCAAAAATGGATATGAGGAAGTTTGATGGAAAGGATCCTGTAACATGGATACTACAGATGGAGCAATATTTTGATCTCCATAACGTGCAAAACACACAAAAGGTACGCATTGCAACTTCACATTTAGAACAAAATACATTTGTATGGTATCGATGGCTTTGCTCCCGTAAAAAAATTGTCACTTGGTCAATTTTTACGGAAGAAATGATAGCACATTATGAGGATATAAAGAGAAACACCTTCTTTAGCCAATTGATAAATCTCAAACAAAAGGGTTTAGTGGGGCAGCACATTGAGTAATTCCAAAAATTGAATATAAGGGTAACTGATATTCCAGAGGAACACATGATCGATCTCTTCATAGGCACTTTAAAGGATAATATCCAACATGAAGTTCGCGTTTTGGAACCAGATTCATTAGAGAAGGCATTCAGGTTGGCAAGAAAAGTTTAATGTAAAATAATGGCGACAAGGAAGCCTACCACTCAATTCTATAAAGAAGGAAGTGTTGCTACGTCTAGATTTCCACAACCTACAAGGTTGACACCACAAAAATTGGAAGAAAAAAGAGCAAAAGGGCTTTGCTACAGTTGTGATAGCAAATACACTAAAGTTCATAAGTGTGCTGAGAAGAAATTATTTTACATAGATTGTGAAGAGGAAGAAGAAAATGAACAAGAATAGGATATACACCAGGAACCAGCTCTAGAAGAGGAAGAAATGAATCCGACCATATCGTGTAATGCACTGGCAGGATTTACACTCCTCAAACTCTCAAGATAAAAGGACAAATCAAGAAGACAAAGGTAATAGTGTTGATTGATTAAGGTAGCACCCATAATTTTATTCATTGTAAGGTAGCCAAGGAATTAAATTGTTTCCTATACCCAGCACCAGAATGTCAAGTGATGGTTGCAAATGGAGGAACTATAAATTACTCTGGAAAATGCCATAATATCAAGCTAACCATGGGGGAATATGTATTGACTAGTCCAATGCTTTCCATTCCTATGGGAGGTGCTGATGTTGTACTAGGAGTACAATGGTTACAATATTTGGGGACGGTAGCTTTTAATTTTCAAGAACTTTTCCTGAAATTTTTTTCAGAAGGAAAGGAAGTCGAATTACGGAGTATTGAAGGGAAGCCGGGAAGGATAATAAACTCTAATGTCATGAAAAAGCTTCTAAAGAAATAACAATGAGGCGTAATTGCACAATTATGCTCACTAGAAGTTCCAACATCAAAATCATCTATTTCTGCAGATCTCCAACAAGTCTTGGACAATCATTCCAAGGTGTTTGAAACTCCCAAAAGGACTCCCACCTATTCGTGATCATGATCATGCTATTCATTTGATTCCAGGAAGTGTTCCTCCAAACATCAGGCCTTATAGATATCCTTACGTCTAAAAGAGTGATTGCGGAAATGTTAGAGGCGGGTATAATTCAACCTAGTCAAAGTTCTTTCTCTGCTCCTGTAGTATTGGTACACAAGAAGGATGGATCATGGTGAATGTGTCTGGATTATAGGGAGCTCAATAAGATCACCATTAAAGATAAATTTCCCATTCCTATGATTGATGAATTATTGGATGAATTACATGGAGCAATTTATTTTACCAAGTTGGATCTTCGTTCAGGATATCATCAAATTAGAATGAAGACTGAAGATATTCCAAAAACAGCATTTCAAACTCATGAGGGTCATTATGAATTTTTGGTCATGCCTTTTGGCTTTACCAATGCACCTTCTACATTTCAAGGGTTGATGAATTCCATTTTCAAACCCTTCCTTAGAAAATTTGTGCCAGTATTTTTTGATGATATACTAATCTACAGTAGGTCTTGGAAGGATCATGTTGAACCTGTTGACAGGGTGCTCAAACTATTGCATGAGAAACAATTATATGCCAAAACATCCAAATGCTTATTTGGAGTACAAGAGGTGGAATATTTGGGTCATATTATATCTCATGAGGGTGTTAAAGTAGACCCTAACAAAATTAAAGCCATTAAGGAATGGAAATTCCCCGCGACCATAAAGCAGTTGCGAGGATTTCTCGAGTTAACAGGGTATTATTGCAAGTTTGTTAAGAATTATGGGAGAATAGTAGCACCTCTAACAACATTATTGAAGAAAGATGCATTTTCATGGACTCCTAAAGCAACTAAGGCCTTTGAACATCTTAAAGAGGCAATGTGCCTAGCCCCGGTCTTAGCTACGCCAGACTTCACAAAAACCTTTATTGTGGAATGTGATGCCTCAGGAAATAGAATTGGTGCAGTTTTAATGCAAGAAGGAAGACCCATTGCTTTTGAAAGTAATCCAATCAAAGGAAAGTATTTACAGAAACCTATTTATGAGAAGGAAATGTTAGCAATACTACATGCACTAAAGAAATGGCGAACTTACCTAATGGGAAGACACTTCAAGGTAAAAACTGATCATGATAGTCTTAAACACTTTTTGGAACAACGACTATCTTCAAAAGAGCAGCAAAAATGGGTCACAAAGATTTTGGGTTATGACTTTGAAATAATCTACAAAATAGAAAAGCTTAATGTTGTTGCAGATGCACTCTCAAGAAAGAATGAAGAGGTGGAAGCATTGCTTTGTGCCATTTATATTATCCAAATAGATTGGATAACTAAAGCAAGAGATGAATGGAAGAAGGACAAAGATGTATGGACACTCATTCAAAATTTGCAGCAAGATCCTAGTACATCTGATACATTTAGTTGGAAAAATGATTCCTTATGGTACAAAGATCGATTATATCTTTGTAATAATTCCCAACTAAAACAAAAGATTCTTCTAGAATTGCACACTTTTCCTTTAGGAGGACACTCAGGATTTTTAAAAACTTACCACATGGTGAAGAAAGAATTTTTTTGGGATGGCCTTAAATCTGATATTCAAAAGTTTGTGGTGGAATTTTTGGTTTGGGAGGAGATTTCAATGGATTTTATCACAGGTTTACCTAAGTCCGAAGGAAAGAATGTCATCATGGTGGTAGTTGATAGACTTACCAAGTATGCACACTTTTGTGCATTATCTCACCCATTTAAAGCAAGTACATTTGCTACTACATTTATGGACAGAATTCAAAAGCTACATGGAAGCCCAAGGGTTATTGTGAGCAACAGGGATCCCATTTTTACTGCAAATTTTTGGATGGAGTTATTTTCTTGCTTGGGTACTCAATTGGCTCATAGCTCATCTTATCATCCTCAATCTGATGGTCAAACTGAGATAGTAAATAAATGTTTGGAAGGATATCTTCGTTGTTTTGTATATGATAAACAAACACAATGGGTCAAGTTGTTACCTCTCGCTGAATGGTGGTATAACACTTCCTTCCATACTGCAGCAAAAATGACCCCATTTATGGCACTTTATGGATATCATCCACCATCCATCACATCATCTTTAGGGGAAAATTCGAAGGTTCAAGCAGTGGAAGATCACATCGAGCATCAGCAAGAAGTTCTCCAACTCTTAAAGGATAATCTGAATTTGGCACAAAATCGAATGAAACAACAGGCAAATCAACATCGCAGCGAGAGAAGTTTTGATGTAGGAGATTGGGTACTTTTACGGCTACAACCATACAAAAAAATGTCCCTCAAGCAAGCTAAGAAGGATAACAAATTATCGCCAAAGTACTATGGTCCTTACAAGGTGTTGCAAAAGATTGGTACTATGGCATACAAATTGGAGCTTCCTGCTTCTTCGCGAGTGCATCCAGTTTTCCATGTTTCATGCTTAAAGAAGGTTATGGGTGAAAATATTCCAGTTCAAACAATATTTCCAGAACTTGATGAGGAAGGAAAAATCATATTGGAACCTGAAGCGGTTACGGAAACAAGAACTCGATAACTACGGAATCGATCAATTTCAGAGTATCTCATCAAGTGGAAGAACTTACCCACTGAAGATTCTACATGGGAGGATGAGAATTTTATACAGAAGCACCCAGAGCTACTCAAGCGTTGAGGACAACACTTTTTTGAAGGAGAGAGGCATGTTAGGTCCCTATATGACTAGTATAGTCCCTTATTTTTATTAGTGTAACCCCCTTATTGTTATTATTGTACCCTTTTAACCCCCATTTTGTTATTATTGTGCCCTTAAATTATTATTTTTAGGTCAGCTAGGATTACATTGTGGCCCACTAGGATTAAATTATGGCCCCATGGACTCCTATATATAGAAAGAAGGTTTTGTAAATTGTATCATCCAATAATTGTTCATTTATGTAATGTAGTGGAGGTTGCCCCCTCGAAGTGGCTCATTTCTAAGGCGTTGATATCTCTTTTCTTCTATTTTTAGAGCTGGTTACACAACACTATTTGATAATATTGTTGAAATAGGGTTGCTATGCATGGATGATAATAAGACAATCATTATGGGCTGCATTATATGATCAATTCCAACCATACAAATGGGATGAAATTCACAAGGATGGAAATTACATTCTATAGATAGGGTAAAAATCTTGATGTGTTCTTCACAATATGGTATTCTACCAAGGCTTGAAAAATTTGAGCACAATTAATTAGGGACAAGAAACTTGTAAGTTGTTTCTAATTTATTGAAATATTTATATTTGAAAAGACTTAAAATAGTGACAAGTACTTGGATATGCTACTATGTGGGCATCCATTATTTTCACACAAGTTGCATATAATAAATAATGAAGGCTTTTTTTAATTAAAAAAAGAACATATCAACAGGCACCACTTCTACCTCTAAAGCATCCATGAGTAGGCTCATATGTGAATAATTCAAGTTGTTTGAATTTCAAAGGAGGATGGATAACTCTTTTTTCTTACTCTAATGACACAAAAATAAGTGTAGCAACAAAGAGTTATGTAACTATATTAACGATCTTGAAAAACAGAGAGAGAAAAGTGCATGTTATTAAGATAGAGGGTCAATATTTCTCTCTTGGAGCTTTGCTCAAAGATTTAGTTGAAATGACAGAATAAAGGAACACAAGGAACCAATTGGATTATGAAGCTTTGCAATGCTCTTTTTGCATGATGACATGCAAAATCTCTAGTGTGGGGGAATGTTGGGCCTCCAATTTGTCATAATTTTTTTGATGAAACCATCTATTTTCTCATCATTCCATTCACCCATTGTCATCATTTTTAACCATTTTTCTTCGTAAATGTACCAAATTATCGGATTCATTTTTACATGGTTTATTATTATTATTTCCATTATTTTTAATGAATTAAGGAGAATTATGCATGGTTTTACTGATGATAGTTTTGCCATTGCAATTTTCCGCAACTGTCTCCATGGTTGAGATAGTTGAACCACTCTAAAAGGAAATATGGCACATGTAAATTTTTTTTAGATGTTCAAATACGGATTTTTATTCATCAAAATCCATGCATCTCGCATGTGTAGACCTCTAGCATTATATCAAGGGAAAAAATTATCATTTATGATCAATCAACTTCAAACGCGTTTTCTGAGCATATGAATGATAATTTCAAAAAATGAAAACATGGGTTTTATTCGGAACGGGCCTAATTCAGTTTGAGTTCAGAAATTTTCTCAAGTTGGTTTCCATTTGAGATATTTTTGAATTTCTTTGGAGCCTTAATTTGTAGATTATGTGGATAAACGATTTTTTCAATGTTTCATTTAATGCATAGTCAACAGAAAGGGTTGAATGAGCTATTCTTTAGCAAATCTGTGGCATAGAGATAAGTTTGATCATATCTGGGCTGATATTTGATCCAGAAATCCATGAAATTTTATTTGATTTTATCTCATGACCAGAACTCAAGCAAAAATTTTTTGAATTTGTTAATTCTCTCAAAATTATATAAATTGCAGTCTCTTTGATGATAGGAGAGATCAGAGATGTCAAGGATGATATTAATTTGTAATTGTTTTTTCTTATTGAAGGATAAGAAGTTTATTTATTTCATTGAATATAATATTTTATATGGCACAAATTTGAATAAAATTGGTGATTTAGATCTCATCTCTTGACCCGAGTTTTCAACACCTTGCAGTCCTTAAGAGGGACCCCTAGAGATCTGTGAGAATATTATAGATGCTTCCCATTTATTTCATATTCTCATGAATGGTTTTTTTTACATATACTAATTTTTTATGCTTATCATAGATTAAAAACTCATGTTTTTCATAGATTAAATGCTTATTCTTTCTTAGATTAAAATGTTCATGATTCCATAGATTAAAGTTTGTAAGTTTTAGAACAAAATATCCATGCTTTCATAGGGTAAAATCTCATGTTTTCTTAGATCAATAATATTTATGTTTTTTTTTCTAGTTTAACATTAATTTCATTTCCAAAAACTTAGGACTTTCATAGTTTATATTAAAAAATCTAATTTCCTTTTGAAGTTTCCAATTCATTTTAGTTGTGCATAAATATTGAAAGCTAATCTCCTAGCACATATGGTGTATTATACTTCGCAAGCTCACGTACCCGGATTGAAATATAAATGCAAGTAATTTAACAGTCAATTAAATTACCCAACAAGGTGTTTTCTTGATGTTGTTACTCTGTTCTCCTATCGCCACTCTTTTTCATTTTGAGTCATATTTGTCTTAACACCATTGAACCCCATAGGAATTTGTCCCAGAGACTTCACGGCCTTAAAACCCATTTTATTTTTGGAAATCCTCTCACCCCTGCTCAGAAAGTAAGGGTCCACTTACACAATCATCCATTGACTCCACATATAGAATCTAGTTCTTTTAATTGTTCTAGTTCTTCCTATGATTCTGCATCTTCCGAACCTCACATCACTTCCATGTCAGGTGCTAATGTGGGTGTTGGAATCCTAGGTGGTAACTAAGGTTATAACCAAGGTAACCCTATAGGTGGAACCTTTTTATTTATGGTCACTAATCCACCCTTTCTTCCCTATGTGGTTAGTTTGAGCCTCCCCGCTTTAAGCCAACCCATCAAAAATCCCCTTCTCCATAACTAGAACTGGCCTACCATGCCTACCAAGCTTCGCTCAGACATTCCAAAGTTTAAATTTAATCTTGAAGAATACCCCACAAATCATGTTCACTCTTGTCACTTGTGGTGTTCATCAAATTCCATTACCGAGGACTCCATTCATCTTATTCTTTTCAAACACAACTTTACTGGAGCTTCTTCCAAGTAGTATGTGGATCAACCACATGCCTATTATTCCACCTATATTACTCTTGCCAATTCATTTCTTTCATATTTCCATTTACCTCTATGATATGACATTGGTACTGAAATATCGACTTCTTTCCATCAAACTTCTACCACTTGCCTTTCTGACCATATACAAGAATGGAACAAAAGAACGAGCATTTTTAAAGACCCTGAGTTTAAAGACCATGTGTATATGGATTGGATTTTGATAACCCTTTTTCCACCATAGGTAAATATGTCGCCTCTCATTCCCTTGGACCGAGGAAGAAACTCTCTAGATAGCCTTGAAATATGATTTGATATATGCCCATTCAAGCTATATTTATATTATCCTTCTCGATCTGCCTCATCTTGGTCCTACTAATGAATTGGGGGAATCTCATGCCATTGAAATTATCATTGGATCTCTTTCCCACCCCCACCTATCACTATATCCTAAACCTCCTATGAGTTATGGTCAACCCCAAGGGTGGGCTAATTCCACTTACACCTATCCCCCTTCTGATCCTTCGTGTGTCAAGTCTTACCAAGGTATAATAATTCCATACACATTTTCCTATTTGCATAATTTGATGGCAGTGCCAACTGTTTCTCAACATGGTTAGAAAAATCTTTCCACAAATCCTTATTACCCTTATGCACCACCTAGCACTCCAGCACTAGCACCTCAACCTTCTATGCCTCCACCTCCTCTTCCAAAACAACAATCGACTACACAAAGTCAAATGTATGCTCAATAAATCACTACCATTCCCCCTAACCCCAAGAAAATAAATAATTGGAATGGTAGCCAAAACAAGCAACCTAAAGGTAATCAAGGAAACCAAGGTAGACAACCTAATACTAATCAGGGTGAACATCCTAATCTCGCGACCCCGCAACAGGGTGGATAGCTCAAGAAAAACAAGACTCTTAGAACCAATAAACCTTATGCTTGTTGTGTGACATATATCCATTACACACATGACTTCCCCCTTTTACCTCAAATGCATTAGGCATGGGAAGCTGAAACAACTACCTCTAAAGGGCCTCAACCCATGGCTCCACCACCTCCTTCTTATTCTTCGTAGTCGGAAGTTATTACCAATCCATTTCCTAATCAAGGATATATGGCTTCCCAACCCACCCAAAGTCCTCTAGCCCCCTGACCTTCACAACCTAGAAATAGTACTCATCATGTTCTAATGATGAATTATGAAGATATCAACCTCCAGAGTCAGTCCCACTTGTATGAAAATCCTCTTGATAAGTTAGTGACTCATTTTCAACCCAAAATTTCCAGTGAGGATCTATCATCACCAAATGGTACCTTATAGATCCCTTACTCTAAGGTAGAAGTTCACCCTAATATCACCAAAGGTTTATTACATCAAAATACATCTTCTTCTAAATCTACCCACACATATAGTATAGCAGATTACTTGGCACAATCTCCTTTCACCATGTCAATGCTAGAAGTCCTCGAGACGTTCCCATCCTAATATAAAGATCTACTTTATGGTATAGGCACTGTGGATCCTTCCTGTTACAAAAAATCTATGATTTCGAGCAGGAGTATCTTCCCTAGACCTATTGACATAGTATAGAAAAATAGAAAGAAAGTACTATAAATTTGTCCTTAGAAAAATTGGAGAATGGAAAGATACTTACGTGTGATCTGCCACAACCTATTCTCTCCTATTGGTTTGTAATCTTCAGTCGTAGCTCCGATTGCTATAATTTGAACTTGCACAAACAATCAACACAAGCCAAAGTTATACGACATCTATGTAGCATTATCCAATCACTATATTCAATTAATCATCATAACATTAAAATATATGAATGTAAACATAACATAACACATATAGGAAAATGGTATACGCTTTGCATTAATATGAAAGGATAGAGTTTACAACCAAAAATGGAAGTTGATCTTATAGAGATATCCCCAATTTCACTTGTCCTTCCTTGCCACAATGTACACTTCAAGATCACCCAAATGCATGGGAATGATAACTCTATTATGATCAAAGAAACAACGTAAGGGTATGATTAGTCTCCAAAATCCAACGCTTATCTTGTGGATGGTAGTAAATATATAGGAGAGGATGGTAGTTTAGGAATTCTTATCCATTTACCAATCTAGGCTTGAGATCCACTCTTGATGGGAGGATGAGATAGGATTCAAAGTTCTTATCCAAGGTAAATGGTTGTAAAAAATCCTAGAATCTTTTGGAAGAGGAAGCTTCGATATTTTTTTTATTTTTCCCAAATTTCTAGAATCATCACACCACTAACACGGGAAACTATGCTCTGATCAAAGTAGGTGGAGAACTGAGCAAAATGTTGTTGATCATAGGTACCTAAAGGGCTAGTGTGTGTTAGGTCGTAAAAAAATTGAAATGAAGCAATCAAGGTTATAAAATGAGGGATTTGGGAGAGTCATACTTAGGGCTTTATTGATGACAATGTGTCATGGATGTTGATTGATCCAATTTTTAGGCTTATTGAGCATATGTGACAAAATGGACAATAACATATTTCCCCCTAAATCACAAATTCATAAACAACAACTAATGATTGAAGTACTTTACCTTGTGATAAGTTCGTATCAAGAACAATTGTTCGGATCATCATATGTTACACTACATTTTCATTGTGATATATTTGTTGAGGGAGGCATACCCATACTTAGGACGTAAGCTAACATTACATGTGCAATGATAAAAAATTTGTGTCTACTAATGATGAAGCATGGATGGTATGATTGGATGACTATATGGTCATAGCCGTCATGCTTTGTAATAATGAAATAATCCTAAAATCGTAGCCTGGATGGATGGAACTACACCTGGGGTCTTTTATCTCGTTCACTGTATCATCCAATGTACGAGTCTAACATTGTGACTAAATTAGTTAGAGTTGAACATGGCATACACCATATAATTAACGAATAATGATATAAGTCATTCAAAGACATGAGAGGAACCACTGATGATGTTAATGGCTCTCAAGGTACAATAATACAATCTGCATGGTGTGAATGAATGAGTTGAATTCAAACACCAAACATATTATATCAGTCAAAGGTCAATGATGAAAATTTGTTTTCGAGAGAGGGGAAACTTTGGAATTAATGTATACAAGTCCCAAGGTACCTAAGGAAAATTTTCTACGTGAAATTATTGGATAATATGTTGATGTCGACATGAAGTGACCCATTACAGGAGGGCCTTGATGTGTTCCCCATCAATGACATGAAACAGGTATCATGGTTTGATTCATAATGATATTTATGAGCAGAAATAATGGAATAAAGGCTTAAGAGTATCGTAGTATATATGAACAGAATGACTTCTCTTGAACACATCGGCGTCACTGAATCGATATGGCAACATTGACCCAAAACTGAAAGCGGAGGTGTTAGTGTGAATTTTTCTAGAAAGTGGACAAAAAATACCTTACTGAATCAACGTGTTATTGATGGCATTAACAATATATATGGTCATATAATTCTTCATAATTGCAATAGAAATTTAGAAGAAACCTGCAAAATAATAGATCTGTATAGCAAAATACATTAAACAACAAAATATTTAACTAATGTAAAATCCCATAGCATAGACAAAGAAATTTAAAAGAAATAATGATATATTATGTTTACTATATTACACCTGGTGAAGGAGACTCATATGATGGCTAGAGGTCTCCCTCAAATGGGATGGGTTCTGTTAGCCACATATAAATTTTTTGACAAGCAAACAGGTGGCTAAATTGTTCTTGAGCCTTCAAGGAATACATTTCCTCTGAAAACATATCATCCTTGGAGCCTGCTTGTGTCTTTTTTCCTTTGAACAATCTTCACTACTGTTTCCATGAGAAAACCTTGTTGTTCCATGAAGAAGAATGCTAAAAAAGGCCTCCATTTCCCCCTATTTCATTCCCACTAAACCCCTATTTTCATCACCTTTTTCCCCTTCCGCAAATTCCTCCAAAATCCCTCTTTAACCTTCTAAATCATCCTTATAAATCCCCTTTAAACCTTACAAACACCCTTTGTTTGGCTTAAAAACCCTTTATTCCCTCTACCGAATCCCTCTTTTGGCCTTAAAAAGCACTAAAATTAATCCAAAAAACCACTTTTCCATATAATAGGCTTAAACCCCTTTCGGCCAGCCCCTTAACCACTTCCCCTCCACATAACCCTCGCTCGAGACCAAGCGCTTAGGCCACGGGCACTTATCGCAATCAGAAGAATCACGATGAGTGCATTTTATTTGTTAACTTGATTTTCCCTAATGCGAGGTCTTTTACTCTATAGACCGCGGGTGCGTTCTCGATCATTGATCTTTCAAAGATCAGACGATCAACGCTAATCCTGTGCGCCCCATCACCGCTCTACGTTCACCCCTCTAATTGCACATGAACCGTCGATCTGTCTCCAGATCCAACGGCTATCGCGTAATCGCTCGCCGCTAATCACACCAATTGCATCGCATCCGACCCCTCCCAATTGGCGAGCCTCGATTGAATCCTAGTCATTCATCCATTTGGATCCAACGATCCAGATTTCATCGCTCTCCGCTCACTGCACCCGCCTTTCTCCCCTTCCGATTGGATCTCCGCCGTTAATCCTGTTGGATCCAATGGTCCACCTTTCTCCCACCCATTAACCTGACCCTCTGCCTTCGCGTTCCATCTGAAGATCTTGACCATCCATTCTTTAGATCCGACAGCTAGGATCAAACCCGCATTTTACTATTCACCGCTTAACCAATCGCGCATCTTTCCATATCACGCTGCCACCTGCACCATCCGATATTTTACCCCTCCATCTGACGGCTGAGATCCATGTCACGTGATTTTAATGTCCGAGCTTTAACGCTTGAGATTTACGTGATGTAAGTGGTTTTAAAAGGCCACGTGTCGCGTAGCGACATATATCACATTTTTTCAGGTGGATTTCAAAACCGTTTTTCTGTGGCGCGACACCGATGGTTTTCCTCCTGAAGCCACCTTTCCTCCTTTTGTCCCTGCAACCTCCTTCATCTAATCTTAGCCATCCGTTGATCCAGATCTACGACCTACATTACATCATTCCCTTGCCCATATATTTTTCCATCGGGCTTCCATAGAGCTCCATCCTTAAAATCCCCGCCGTTGATCACCTCCTCCGATCCAACGGCTCGTAGTTAATCACCCTCTGCCTACCGGGTCCCACATCGCAGGTTCTGCTTTCATTCATTTCTCACTATTTTCTTTGTATTTTCCCAAAGTTAAAACATTTATGTTTTAACACTAAAGTGTTATTTTTCCGCCCAACTCACTATTAACACCTCCATTTGCGATTCTGACCGTTGATCATCGTTTGTCCCTCTAATCCAACAGTCTGCAACTTCTCTTACCCCAAACCTTCATCAGCTCCATTTTCCACCATTCTTTCACAGTTTCCACTGTTGCGCCATCTTTCCGTAGGCCTCCACAGCATTCCTTCCACCTCCCTTGGATTTATTATCAGGTTTATTGCATTTGTGCAGGGTGTACAGGGTGGTAGATGCACTTTGTCTCCACAGTCACAGTCTCTGTGACTCAGAGCACAGAGAGACCACCATAACTGCGGCAAAGAAAATTAGTGAAAGAAATTAAAGGATCGAAGCCCATAATTGAAGAGTTAACGCCATAATCCAATGTTTAAGGGATGAAGACGCAGTTTAAATATCATGAATATTATTAAAAGGCTTAATGAAGTCTAAGCACATGAAACAAGCCATATCTGTGTTTCAGCATCAGCAGTACATTTTCTTAGAAAGGACACCTTTCGACAGAAGTCTCCATGCCTCCTCGAGCTCCTAAAAGCCATTTCACTGACAGAAGCTTCTTAAAGACTGTCAGCACCACAGTTATGGAAGTATGGAGACCTGCAGACTTTCTATCCATGTCATTTATTCCAGAAGGCTACTCAGAGTACCAAACAGCCATAAGTACTTCACAGAGCACATTTGAGGTCAAATATCGACCTGAAAAAGACTCCTAGACCATACTACAGAGTAAATTCAGCGATGCATAGCCATTAAGCAGTCTGGGCTCGATCTTCTGCCTCGACTCTGTCTTAATGAGTCAATTTAATTTACATCTACTTCTACTGTCATTCATCCTCCCATAAGAATCCAAAGAACATATTGTAAAGGTTATTGTTGTTGTTAGTGTAGGGACTCATTCGACTATTAGAACAGTTTTTGGGGGAGAGTAGTTGAGTAGTTTGTAATTTAGTAGGCTGGGAGGAGAAAGTTGGGATTGTATCAGCTATTGAGCTCAGTGTACGGGACTAGTTTGCACATCAATTAATCAAGAAAATTTCACAGGATCCTGGTCTATATTACGGGTGATGCTTCTCTTATTGAATTTTCTTATTTCATTTTAATCATACCATCCATTTATTCTCTGATAAGAATCAGTAAATCAGGCTTAAGATATACCCCTACATGGTACCTTAATGCTCACTTCTCTTCTTATCCTTGATGTTTTCTGCTGAATAGTGAATCTAAGAGCAAATTCATGCAATTTAACCAGTTAAAGATGTTGGTCTCGCCCATGCTTACTGATGTGTGAATTCGGGGTTTTCCGCTTAGATTTTCTTGTTGGGCTTGAGCTGGAAGAATTGGGATACCAGGAATTTAGTGTGAACCCTATCCACTGGGGTCATTTTCAAAAAAATTGGCCTTTCAAAGATCTCTTAAGCTAGTGTAAAAATCATTGAAGGTTAAAAGTCCTTCTCTGATCTTAGGCCTGGTTATGTGTTTAAATATTAAGTGTTTTTCCCCTTGAGAGTATGCCGAAGCAGGCCTGGAGTTAAATGACCTCTGACTTGAACTTGAGCTTCCCTTTGTGTCTCTCCATTTCTCCCCTTAATGTTCCGTTCCACCATCTATCTAGAAGATCCTTTAGTATAGATTACTTGCCCTTTTGAAAGCCTTGGCTAATTGTTTTGCAAGTAATCCCCTTTCATGACTCCATAGCCCAATGGATGGCACATTCCTAACCTATCCTATTTTTCCAAAACATCATGTTGCTTTACTCCTTTCATTCCATAACCTTCTCAGTTAATGGTCTCAGACCAACGCAAAAACCAACCAAATAATTTAAAACCCCCCTTGTGCTTCATACATAGCCTAATACCTCATTTTGAGCTTCAAAGATATATCATTATTTTCTTTATGGAGAGATCCCTCTCCGGATCCAAGAGGGCTAGATCCTAGGGTCCCAAAGTGGTTGTGATGTTGTCCGGTCTTTTCATCTTGCCAACCTAGCCAAAACACTGGAACCCCAACATAATGGCGACTCTGTTGGGGAACAACTCAGACCAATGCCTTTAGATTGGTATCTCATTGCTGATGGTGGACAACAGCCTACTTCAAACATTCAAATTCATCCACCTGGTGAATCCACACTCCATAACTCCTAACAGACCAAATTACTCCACTGGTATGAGACTCTGAACTGGTTGGGAAGATACAGTGACCTCTTCTTACAAACATGGATCCAAGCATGGAAAAAGAGGCGAAGCTAGATGCTTTGTCAGATAGATTAAACATAATAGTAAACATGTTTGGTGAAGTAATATTAAAGGTGTATGAGGCTAATTTAAATGCAAATGTTGATTATTTAGAGCAGCTCATGCCTTTTCTAGAACAAGAATAAACTCAAGATCTATAAAATGAGCAAGACATGTATGATGCTCAAGAATCTATAGAAGATGAAGAAGAAAGTGATCAAGAACTGCCTGATTTCTTACCCATGTCTTGTACTATGCTGATTAGAGAAAATCGGGGCTTAATGAAAAAGGCTAATAGGGAGTGCTACATTGAGGAAACAAGTGACCACATGGAAGATGTAGAATCTGAGGCAAAAGAAGAATCGGCACGCATAGAGGCCCCCCCTCTGGCTGATAATTCATCTTAGATTCCACTAGAAGAGTGGCACCCTGATCATAAGGAATTTCTTGAATTAGAAAGAGATCAGGAAACATTAGAAATCCCTCAAGGTTTCCCTGCTAGCACAAGTTAAGACTCTGCAGAAGAGGTTCAAGAAGATATCCAACCTCTAGATCAGTTAGTGCAAGAAATAGAGGACTGTTGTTCTTCTGTCTATGTTAAAAGAGAAATCTCTCCATTGACAGAAGAAGAGATGGACCGAATATTAAACACGTAGTCCACCTCTAAAATATTTTATAGAACAGATACTCTTGCTCATTCATCTATTGAGTTTGATGATACAGATCCAGAAAACTCCTCTGTGGATCAAAATGAAGAAGGACTTGCTGAGGATCTGACAGGTTTGATTGGTGACATTGCATACGATTCTGATTTTCCTAGTTATGATCTGTTTGATGATGATTGTTTCCAAAGGGAATCTGAGCTTGCAGGACCATCATCAGTAGATTCATGGGAGGAAGATCAGGACCAGAAAATTCAGATAAGCAATGAACCAAGTTAGCCTATCCATGACACTGATGAAGAAAGTTATGAAAGCCTAGTAATAGATGAAGATTCATGGAATTTTCACTCTGTTACACCTCAAATCATCAGTGATTATTTTCATGTGATTGGAGACTAGCAATCCTCCATTTCAGAGGATGAGGAGGAAATCAAAGAAGAGGATTTTGAGCATTATGAAATTAAGGAGCCTTATCTTGAAAAAGAGGAAGCAATAGAACAAACCCCTACTCAAGAATACATGGATCTTTTCATAGAGCTCAGCCCACCAGAGCAGTATATATCAGAGCTCCAAGAGGACACAGCTGCAATATATTATGAGTCCTCCAGTTCAGATGATGAAGAAGATTAAAAAGATTCTCTTTCTCAAGAGGGTCTTTTTCTTGATCCAATGGAAGAGGGAGAAATTCTGGTTGAAGCCTGCCTACCAAATATTCATAACCAGGTATCATTTCATGATCCTTATGTTTATTTTCTGCAAACATTTGAAGAAGGATCAAAGGTATTTTTGAGCAACATGTTACAGACAGCAAGAAATTTTTTAGAAGCTGTTGTTAAGAAACAAAGAGAATGGGAGTGGCCCTGCCTATCTAGCATGCTCAAGGAGATGAGCAAGAAATACCAGTCATGGGATCACTTGATGGACTGGTTGTATTGGAAGAGAAGGTTTATAAGCTAGACTTATAAATATTTCAAGTTAGAGTAGGGTAGGTAGGAAATCTCAATAAAGCTCAGTCAGTGAGAATTCAGTTAGTAGTTTTGAATTTCTGCAAAGTTTTCAGTCCATGAGCAGTTTTGTCTTTATGCCATGGTCCACAGCAAGCCAGACAGTCTAATCCTAGCTTGATTGTTTTTCAATTTTTGTCTTAGAATGTAGAGAAGAAATCTGCTAGACAGTTCAATCCTAGCAGATATAGTTTAGGTAGAGAAAGTATGAGACCAACAGTTTAATCTGGTCTCATGGAGTAATAAGGGTAGAAGTAGAGTATTTTTATTTTCCTGTTTGTAAAAATTGATGATGTAAAGGGTCTGCAAGTCTAAATGCACCCAGAAGAAATTTTTTTAGGACTATAGTATGGGTAGGTAGTTGTTTGGGAGAGCATTTTTGCTGATATAATGTCTTCATGATTTGTGGTAGCTGATCCAAGAAAGAAAATGGATGTGTCAAGTACCAGGCATTTGGCCTACTCCAAATATTATTTTCTAAATTCTTGACACCTTCAAGAAGATGCCATCCCAATGTGGAGCCACTGTTAGCCACCTATAAATTTTTTGACAAGAAAACAAGTGGCTAAATTGTTCTTGAGCCTTCAAGGAATAAATTTCCTCTGAAAACATATCATCCTTGAAGCCTCCTTGTGTCTTTTGTCCTTTGAACAATCTTCACTATTGTTTCCATGAGAAAACCCTGTTGTTCCGTGAAGAAGAATGCTCAAAAAGGCCCCCATTTCCCCCTATTTCATTCCCACTAAACCCCTGTTTTCATCACCTTTTTCCCCTTCTAAAAATTCCTCCAAAATCCCTCTTTAACCTTCTAAATCATCCTAACTCCCCTTTAAACCTTACAAACACCCTTTTTTTGGCTTAAAAACCCTTTATTCCCTCTACGGAATCCCTCTTTTGGCCTTAAAAAACACTAAAATTAAGCCAAAAACCCACTTTTCCATATAATAGGCTTAAGCCCCTTTCAGCGAGCCCCTTAACCACTTCCCCTCCACATAACCCTCGCCCGAGACCAAGCGCTTAGGCCACGAGCACTTATCGAAATTGAAAGAATCACAATGAGCACATTTTATTTGTTAACTTGATTTTCCCCAATGCGAGGTATTTTACTCTATAGACCACGGGTGTGTTCTCGACTATTGATATTTCAAAGATCGGATGGTCAGTGCTAATCCTGCGCGCCCCATCGCTGCTCTATGTTCACCCCTCCGATTGCACATGAACCATCAATCTGTCTCTAGATCCAATGGCTATCGTGTAATCACTCGCCGCCAATTAGGCCAATCGCATCGCATCCGACCCCTCCTAATTGGCGAGCCCCGATTGAATCTTGTCCGTTCATCCATTCGGATCCAACGGTCCAGATTTCATTGCTCCCTGCTCACTGCATTCGTGTTTCTCCCCTTCCGATTGGATCTCTGCCGTTAATCCCGTTAGATCCAACGGTCCACCATTCTCTCGACCATTAACCTAACCCTCTACCTTCGCATTCCATCTGAAGAACTTGACCGTCCATTCTTTAGATCCAATGGCTAGGATCAAACCCGCATTTGACTATTCCGCTTAACCGATTCCGCATCTTTCCATATCGCGCTGCCACTTGCACTGTCCAATATTTTACCCCTCCATCTAACGAATGAGATCCATATCGCGTGATTTTAATTTCTGATCTTTAACGCTTGAGATTTACGTGATTTAAGTGGTTTTAAAATTCCACGTGTCACGCAGTGACATATATCGCACTTTTTCGGGTGGATTTCAAAACCGTTTTTCTTTAGCGCGACACCAGTGGTTTTCCTCCTGAAACCACCTTTCCTCCTTTTGTCCCTACAACCTCCATCATCTAATATTAGCTTTCCATTGATCTAGATCTATGGCCTACATTGCATCGCACCCTTACCCATATATTTGTCCATCGAGCTTCCATAGAGCTCCATCCTTTAATCCTCGTCGTAGATCGCCTTCTGCGATCCAATGGCTCAGAGTTAATCGCCCTCCGCTCGTCGGGTCCCACATCATAGGTTCCACTTTCATTCATTTCTCACGATTTTCTTTGTATTTTCCCAAAGTTAAAACATTGGTGTTTTAACACTAAAGTGTTATTTTTCCGCCCAACTCACTATTAACATCTCCATTTGTGATCCTGACTGTTGATCATCATCTGTCCCTCTAATCCAATGGTCTGCGACTTCTCTTACCCCAAACCTTCAGCAGCTCCATTTTCCACCATTCTTTCACATTTTCCACTGTTGCGCCATCTTTCCATAGGCGTCCACAACATTCCTTCCACCTCCCTTGGATTACTTATCAAGTTTATTGAAATTGTGCAGGGTGTACAAGGTGGTAGATGCACTCTATCTCCATAGTCATAGTCTCTGTGACTTAGAGTGCAGAGAGACCACCATATCTGCGGCAAAGAAAATCAGTGAAAGAAATTAAAGGATCAAAGCCCATAATTGAATATTTAACACCATAATCCAATGTTTAAAGGATGAAGACGCAGTTTAAAGATCATGAAGATTATTAAAAGGCTTAATGAAGCCTAAGCACATGAAACAAGCCATATCTCTATTTCATCATTAGCATTACATTTTCTTAGAAAGGACACCTTCCGACAGAAGTATCCATGCCTCCTCGAGCTCCTAAAAGCAATTTCACTGACAGAAGCTTCTTTAAGACTGTCAGGACCATAGTTATGGAAGTATGGAGACCTGCAGACTTTCTATCCATGTCATTTATTCTAGAAGGCTACTTAGAGTACCAAATAGCTAGAAGGACTTCACAGAGCACATCTGAGGTCAAATATCGACCTAACAAAGACGCCTAGACCATACTACAGAGTACACTCAGCGATGCAGAGCCATTAAGCAGAGTGGGCTTGATCTTCTGCCTCCACTCTGTCTCAATGAGTCAATTTAATTTACATATACTTCTACTGTCATTCATCCTCCTATAAGAATCCAAAGAACATATTGTAAATGTTGTTGTTGCTGTTAGTGTAGGGACTCATTCGACTGTTAGAATAGTTGTTGGGGGAGAGTAGCTAAGTAGTTTGTAATTTAGTAGGCTGGGAGGAGAAAGTTGGGACTGTATCAGCTATTGAGCTCAGTGTATGGGACTGGTTTTCACATCAATTAATCAAGAAAATTTCACAGGATCCTGGTCTATATTACGGGTGATGTTTCTCTTATTGCATTGTCTTATTTCATTTTAATCATACCATCCATTTATTCTCTTATACGAATTAGTAAATTAGGCTTAAGATATACCCCTACATGGTACCTTAATGCCGACTTCTCTTCTTATCCTTGATGTTTTCTGCTGAATAGTGGATCTAAGAGAAAATTCATGCAATTTAACCAGTTAAAGATGTTGTCTAGCCCATGCTTACTGATGTGTGAATTCAGGGTTTTCCGCTTAGATGTTCTTGTTGGGCTTGAGCTGGAAGAATTGGGATATTAGGGATTTAGTGTGAGCCCTATCCACTGGGGTCCTTTTCAAACAGATTGGCCTTTCAAAGATCTCTTGAGCTAGTGTCAAAAGCATTGAAGGTAAAAGTCCTTCTCTAATCTTAGGCCTGGTTCTATGTTTAAATCTTAAGTGTTTTTACCCTTGAGAGTATGCCGAAGCAGGCTTGGAGTTAAATGACCTCTGACCTGATCTTGAGCTGCCCTTTGTGTCTCTCCATTTCTCTCCTTAATGTTCCATTCCACCATCTATCTAGAATATACTTTACTATAGATGACTTGCCCTTTGGAAACCCTTGGCTAATTGTTTTGCAAGTAATCCCCTTTCATGACTCCATAGCCCAATGGATGGCACATTCCTAATCTATCCTCTTTTTTTGAATCATCCTGCTTCTTTACTCCTTTCATTCCATAACCTTCTTAGTTAATGGTCTCAGACCAACGCAACAACAAACCAAATCATTTAAAACCCCCCTTGTGCTTCATACCTAGCCTAATACCTCATTTTGAGCTTCAAAGATATATCATTATTTTCTTTATGAAGAGATCCGTCTCTGGATCCAGGAGGGCTAGATCCTAGGGTCCCAAAGTGGTTGTGATGTTGTCCGGTCTTTTGGTCTTGCCAATCTGGCAAAAACACTGGAACCCCAACAGGTTCTTTGGTTTTCCTCTATGCTTCAATATTCTAGATATTTCTCTCTCTTTGATGTGTGAAACCCAAAATATGTGTTGAAATCATATGGGAGCTCAATGGAAAAAAGAAGATAATAATGACGATGACAATGATCATAGTGAGTAATGGATGGAAAACCCTTTCATTTATAACAAAATATTGGGTTATTCTAAAAAATGGAAAATAATAAAATATTATCAACCACAATCTAGATCTAACCACTTGGAATATATTATTATATGTTTTGGAGGGAAAAGATATTTAAATTGGTTAAATACATTTATTTATAAATAATAAACAAAAAAATGATTTATTTATTATTTCAAGGAAGTGGTTAAGGAATAATAAACAAATAATGATTTGTTTAATCATTCCTAAGTGATTTAGTCAAATTTAAAAAGGAATATTAATCAAATGATTATTTAATTAATTATTCCTAGAGAAAAATAAATAAGCAATGATTTATTTAACTATTTCTCATGATTGGATCAAATGTGATAAGAAATATTAACTAAATAGTGATTTAATTAATTATTCATAGAGGAAAACCAAATAAATAATGATTTATTTAACTATTCCTCACGAGGTTTCTTGTTTTAATTTGAAATAACTTAATAAAATATGGTTTATCAATTTTTTTCTATAGTGAAATAAATTTTACCATGGTAAAATTGGTCTTACATAGTGCATTTAGATCCACTTAGTTAGATATGGCTAAGTGATTTTTTTTGGTGATAACATATTCCCCCCAACATACAAGCATTAAGATAAAATCTTATGAACGAAATATGTTGTAATAACATAGTTACTAGATGCCAAAGGGGAATCAAAGAGAGAGAGAGAGAGAGAGAGAGAGAGAGAGAGAGAGAGAGAGAGAGAGAGATAACTGAAGCTAAGAGATGAAGGACATAGGGGGAAAGAGCTACTAACTGACATAATTCTCATTTTCTTTGGGAGTACATGATCTCAATGAGGCGAGGGAGGCATACCCATACCCGTCGAGATAATTGTGTACAAAGAATAATGATGAGACCAACAATGTGGTACTGAGCTACAAAGTACATGATACATGATGTGTATGCATCAATGGGACAGAAAATAATACAATGGATCCCATATACATAATGCGCCTGGAAAAAGAAAGGCTAGGACTGAATACAATAACATCTGATTATATGAGACATAATTCCCCTCTATATGACATGGGTAGGGGGGACCACAACCAAAGAATTCATGTTGAATAGGAAGGGGCTTTGAAAATCTGAATGAGATATGAATGTTGTGGGCGCTGCAAGTGGCTAGAACCGAACCCATAAAATCTGGAGAACTGCATCTAAGACTAGAGCATAATTTGAGGTCATCTAGGTATGTGGGGGGCTACATTAAGGGGCAACCCCTCATGAGTTCTAAAACATCTCACACATGTCTGGGAATCATTGGTGCAATATGTTGGATTGCCAAACCATCAAGTGTACAATTCTCAAATGTGCCATAATGAGCTAGGGTTGAGCACGTGAGAAACAATCAAGTCAAAGGGAAATAATGGTTCCCTTTGCTTGATCTGCAACAATGATCAATGATGAAAGTTGGAACCAAGGTACACCACCCACTACAAGAAAAAAGGACATTGGTGAGAGGAGAAAAACGTCACCATAAGCTCATTGGTGAGGGTCAAAAGAGCCTTCATCACCAAAATTGAACGTCACCAAAGGTGGCGTCACCGAAAGTATAGGTGTTGTGGTGACATTCAAGGTTCATCACCAATAATGATTTATAATGATGGATAGTGACCGTCACCATTTCATATGAGCAATGTTGATGGACAATAGCCTCTATCACCAAAAAACTAAACATCACCAAAGCTAGTGTCGCCAAAAGTATGTGTTTTGGTGACATTCAAGGTCTGTCACGAATATTGATTATAATGATGGATAGTGACCGTCACCATTTCATATTTGGTGAGGGTCAAAAAATGTCATCATAAGCTCATTGGTGACATCAAGGTATATCATGAACAATGACTATAATGACAAACAATGACCCTCACCATTTCATGTCAACAACAATGATTTATGGTGACAGACCTTTCATGGTCATCACTATTGATGTGCATATATGGTGTCGTTCGTTGACCATCACCATTTCATATTTTGGTGAGAGTCAAAAAATGTCACCATAAGCTCATTGGTGATGGTCAAAATAGCCTCTGTCACCAAAACCTGATCGTCTCCATTCCATATGAATATCAGGGCATGATGGAATCGAACCACCACTGTCCTACTTGTAAAAGAGGGGCTCTTCCATTGAGCTAGCACCCTTTAAAGAATTAGACTTTTAAAAATTATATCTTGAAACTTTATAGATTGTAAATTCTACAAATTTCAATAAATTAAAGTCTTGACAATATTTTACTAAACAAGAAAAACATCATCAAATATGCAGGTCTCTACCAAATGGTTATGGAAGTTATGAAAAGTGGGTGGAGGGAAAAATAGTTACGTATAAGATACTCAATATGTTTAGTTTAATACTCAATTATAATTGAAACTCTAAAGAAATTTATAGCCTACAAATGACCTATAACTCGCACATGCACCAAATATTGCAAAGGAAATGTCACAAGTGGATAACATATGGAAGAAGAACATTGATAAAGATAGATGCAATATGTTACAGGTTGAATGAAAGAAAAGTCTCAACGTGGTTGTTGTTGGGTGAATTTTTATAATTCGGACCTTTATCTTTCCTTTATCTCGTAAATATTCAAATTAAAAATTAGAAATTTTAGATATCTAAATGATATCTAAAATTTTGTGAAAATGTAACATGAATCTCCAGGGAACCATAGGGAAAAATAAAATTAAAAATTTATATATATATCCCCTTCACATAAAATGACATGCGATTTGGAATTTCACAAGTCCGCACTCAAAACATGACAGCAACCAACAAATAAAAAATATTGAAACTTATCATAGTAAGAGTATCTCTTTTCAGCAGTGAAAATCAAACAATAATAAAGTAATTAGTTCACTTTAAGAATACAAAACATTGGAAAAAAACAATGTGTTCAATTATCAGCGAGTACAAAATGGACTTACTTCTAATGAAGTAAAAGAGTTTATACTAAATCACAAATAAAAATGGCCAACAACAATGTGAATTTTTTTTTCAAAATCTTTCTAACTGTCCAAACATAAAATCCCCCCCATCAGTGTTTGTAAGTGAATTTATCACCTATAGAATTTAAGATTCCAGTTCTAACCCATGGATTATAAAATACTAAATCATGTATTATTTGCAATGTAGTGATTTATGATAATTGTGTCAATCCAAGAGCGTTGAATTGTAATGACCCCATTTTGTCGAATGTGAACATGCTTTGAAAATTTTCTTAGCTTGAAGCCCAAGGCAAAGGCCCCACTATTGAATGGTCATGAGTCCAAATGGTAGGTAGTCTAGGTTTTAATGTTATGCTTAATTGTTATAAAACCAAATTATAATAAATAATATAATAACCTCCAAAAATATTGCTTGAGGAGCAACACAAGAGCTAAATCCAAAAGTGGAAGAGTAAAGGGTGTCCTTGGGAAGGTAAGATATGTTACTTAATGTCGAAAAAATGACCAAAAACATCAACAAGACAGCTCAATTCATAAGTGGCAGTACAAAGTGGGATTTCAAAGGCCACCCCTTTAAAATCAAGAATCGGTCCTACTTAAAATATCTAAGCATGACTATCACAATGCTAAGAAGAAGAAAGAAAAAGCTCTGGAGCCAATTACAGGATAAGCCTCAATGCATCAAATTCCCACTGTCAAACAGAGGGTATTCCTCTAAAGTCAAAAGGGAAGCTATCCTACTATCTCAGGCTCTGGATATAAATTTGGGTAAAGGAGATGGATCTGGTCCGGTGGATGTCTCTCTTTATGGAAAATATGGACCTCTACATGGATCTAGTAGAAGGGATTTTCCTACAAAGCTAGCACAAGTTATCTTGAAACCCCATACGACAACATCGCATGGGATTTCTTATCAAGGGTTGGGGTGCCTCTTATAACCCAATATATCATTTTTTCCCTATGTCACCTTCATAGGTTCTATCTTTTAACCATGTTATATTAAAATCTCTTTAATCTACCCTGTTGATCATATGTTCCAAGTCAAAACTCAAAATGTTACATGGAAGACACATGATCCTCATGCATGGGAGACATAACATATAATTTTTTCTTGGAGACATTCTTTCCTTGTCATTATTACATTCTTCCTCATGTTGTGAGAACACATGCCTCTATAACTGGAATTCCATATAACCAACCCAAGAAGCCAGTGATCTTGAAATATGTGTGAGCCTTTGCTAAGCTAGAGGGGTTGTGGCAGAAGTGGAAGGAAGGCATTGTGTTTGAAGAGAGGGTTGTAGAGTAAGCAACATGGAATCTCATTACTCACTTGTTTAAATCAATGTAAACTGGAAATGAGCTAAGGTATCTTTGAAATCGCATTATCCACTTGTCCGATTCATCACTGCAATGAGCCAAGGTATATGAATTTCAAGGATTCCAATTCCCAAAGAGAAACCTGTAGCTAAAATTCTTTATGCCAACACTGTGGAACTAGAGGGGATGGATTCAATGGAGATCATAACCTTGTGTTGTGTTTTGATAAGTGGAAGAGGTTTGTCACTATTTGAACGTTGGGTGAGATACCTAAATAAGCTTTCAATGAGGGAAAGAATTGTTGGTGTCTGGTTGTGGCTATATTTTTTAGTATTGTGGGTTGGGATTGATGAGAAATAAATCCAACAACCATCCTTCATCCTTGTGGTTTCATAAACCAGTTTGGGGGTGGCATTTATAGAATATTCCTGTGGTTGGGCAGTTGATCAATCATTTTTCACCAATTTTATGGATATATTCATGGCAGAGTTGAGGGATTATCATCATTCTCATGCCAGTTTGTCAGCAAATAATACCACTAGACCTCCACGAGGATATTTGTGTTTTTAGCATCATTTCCAAACCCATCCCTTTTATTTTAAAAAAATTACCCACAACCATTATGAAGTAAAACAATAAGTGGTGTCACTAGATGATGTAAAAAGTATAATTTTGGAAAAAATTTTAGAACCATATGACATTATATGGGTCAATGGTTCAATTCTATGTTATACTTGAAGACTTGTGTTTGTATTTGCTAAGAAACTATATACCTCCTCACACAAAATTTCAGCAAAATCGTATAAATATTAAACGATTAGATGCCAATATGTTCATGAAGATTCATATTAGAGATTGGAAGAATATTTGATCTTCCATAACCAAAATGGAAAAAAATATGAAGGACAAATAACAACAATAAATATATTATATCTAGACAGTATCAATGTAGAACTAACCTACTTCACAATTTAAGTATTTAGTAACTCTAATTTCCTTCATCGTCAATGGGGTATTCGATAGACAATGATCAGGTGTGTTGTTAAAGCACTCCTAGATGTTAAGTCACTGGTTCAATTCCCGACCTTATTTGGGTGTTATTATTGGACATGACTATGATGTAGCCTCGCCAATGTCAGCTCACAAAATATAAAAAATCTTCATCAAAATTCAGTTTTCACCTATTCCGAGGAATGTAGAAGGAAACATGACCTTTGTAACAAAGATGGACTGGTCTAAGATTCAAACTATAAAATTACATCATAGAAAATTGATAAAAACAAACTAGGTGCCATGCATGATGATGGCGTTACATATAAAATGAAGAAATTGTAGTCTATAATTACAGATCATCACCAAATTCCATCCACATCATCACTGATATTCAACAGAAAGACAAGAAAATTTGAGTAGCAAAGCAACCATAAGAGGTTGTGTTTAAATCAACCTTATTCTCTATATGGAAAAGTATAAAGATGAACCGAAAATCCTCTAAAAGAATAAATTAAATATAATGTCCCTTTTAATATGTGATATTTATGTTAAAGGAGATGCAGAACTAATTAAAAAACTCAATCCAGTCCTTCAAAGATAGCCAAGATCTCATAAGTCTACAAAACCCTCGGTTATGACAAGCAATAAAAATAATTGAGGCAAAGTAAGAGATAGATGATGTTGCTAAGAAAATTTTCAGTGACAGGTCCATAGTTTCTACGGATATTACTTTTTTGGACTATAATATTTGTCTTCATGGATATCCTATATGCAACATACTTTAGTAGCTCCTTTCAATTCTCCACCGAAAATCCCGTTTTCTTGGTTATGGAATTTTGTTGGTACTTACTACTGTTACACTAGTGTTTTGAGGAGGTTCTAACTTCACACAATCCACATTCAACATTAAGTGGGGAAGGTCCAATATTATAGACTAATCCTTTATCTTCCTCCCCTCCTCTCTATCTTTAGGGAGGATATTTTTCATAGGGAAAACCCTATGTTGAGATGGGTATTCATTAACCTTATCACTTATTTTCACCGTTTGAATCTTGAAAATTGGAGAAGTGATTATAAGCTTGAAAGGAAACCTAGAGAAAAGGATTTTTATAGAAATGATACGTTGTCAAGTGGTGCATTTCATTCTCAAGGGAGAATGGAATCTAATGAATATATAATGACATAACCCCCAAGATGCATTAACAGGGATACTAAAGACAATATATCAAATAATTTGGATGGTAACTTGAAAAAAGAGTAGAAAATTATCTCAAGATTTGTTCTTGACACCTCTTTCAAAATAATGATTTTATAAGGAAAAATAGAATCTGTTATGAATAAGAATAGAAAGGCTCACGAATTGATGATAAGGATCGTTCAACTTCTCGCTTTGAATCACATTATCACCCAAATTTTCCAACGGGAGAAATGGACAGGTCAAGAAAACATAAGTTAAAAGGAATTAAGAGGTGAATTCACAGAGAAGCAAGAGAGCATTGTGAATATTTATTTGTTTTAGTTGCTTTAAACTGTGGTATTCATGGTGGGATTAGTAAAAAATATTTCATAGTTTCACAAAAGACTATACTTCAAGCAGGAAGTGGTAAATCAAAAGTCATTAATATTCCCAAAAGGGGTTGTGGGATTCCTTGGAATTGGTCCAGAATACATGCTAGAGGCAAAAATATATTGGATTTGGGCTTTCAAATTAAACCACACAAAAAATTGAAGGAATTGCATCAAAAATCTATTACAATTATCAAAGGGTGTTTTCTACTACATTAGAAGCATCTAATCATTCTATTTATTCTTTAGATTTTGATTCTGAGTCACTTCCCCTACTAATGGAGCCAGGTGGGTCTCATACAATTACAAATACAGATACACAAGGAAGAATTACTTTAGGTGAGCTAGATCTCTATGCTGACCATAAAATCTATCTTAGAAAAAATATTTACATGGTTTCTGAAACAAGATTGATCGATCATTATGGACATGGACAAGGTATTATGAGCAATGGTTGTTTTAGATATCAACCCTAGGTGTAGGAACTTGTCTCAGAAGTATGTTCCAAATACATTTGGAGAATTGGTTGGAAAAAATTTAGTAGCTCGAGCTCTCATGAATGATACAGTGAGGAGAAAGATTGCCCTAGTTTATGTGTTCCATGGTCCTCAAGGAGCGGGTCAAACATCATTTGGTAGAATATTTTCAGCAACCATGAACTTCCATTCTCTAGATCTTTCACAACATTGTGGAATCTATTGTTCATGATTAGCACAAAGTCTTGGTAAGAATTTAGATATAAAATAAATTGGTGGCATTGGCTTCCAGGCATTTGATATTTTTCAGATAGCCCTTGAAAATGTGGTTACTTATTCCCCATCCTCGCATTATGGAGTCTTTATAGTCGATAAATGTGATACTTTTTCAAGTGATGATTGGAATAAATTATAAAAAGTACTTGATGAAATGCCTTGGAATATAGTATTTATTATCACCACTTAGAACATAAAATTCCTACTCCATATAAAATTCAACTGGAGAATATTTGTTTTTTGTAAGCTTGGTGGGACTACATCTTCATCATGTCCAATATATCACCCTAATCGGGGGGGAATTGAACCGGTGACTTCACATCAAGGATTGGCTTTACAGAGAACCCAATCATCGTTTATCTAAGACTCCATGGAAAACTCAAGAATTATTATAGTTGTTTACATATTTAGGGTAGAATAACAATAACCTTAGATAGGTCTTCTTAACCCTAACAATAGAATTAGAGATGAAGAGGAAGATTCTGAAATTTTTTGAAATCCATCATTGCCAGCCTTCACGTATGGTCTACCCATTTTTATTTTTGAAAAGTTTTCACATATTTGAAATCAATCATATACAAATAGAAGTGAGATTATGATAATAATATTTCCACCACAGGTGAACAAAAAGGAATTTGAGAAAGAAAGAATGAGCTCTGCCAAAGTCATAATTTTTTCAATCTATCAATCAAACTTCTAAAGATAAAACTGCTAAAGCATGCAACCCAACAGGGAGATAAGGAAGGGATATGAGAGCATCATGATAAAAAGAAACAACCATCCACACATAACAGACGAGTCAACCATAAGAACCACCAAGATTCACCAAAAAAATAGAGTACTAGACTAAAGAATCTCTCTATTTTTGTGTTTATCTTTGCCCATTTTGATCCATCCACACACAGTAGACTAATCAACCAAAAACACCACCAAGGTTCACCAAAAATATAGAGTACTAGACTAAAGAATATCTCTAATTTTGTGCTTATATTTGACCATTTTGAGCCATCCACACATGGATCAACCAAGAGCACCACTAAGATTCACCAAACAAATAAATGAATAGACTAAAGAATCTATCTGATTTTGTGCTTACCATTGCCCATTTTAAGCTTTTGGCAAATTAAAATATCACAAATTTTGTTTTTTGGACCATGAGTCTAGTCCTCATTGTAAATGTGGATGTAAACCATAAAAATGCAATTTATTTGCATATAGGGGAACAATTGGTACTTTTGTTTCTAGTTAGCCTAATTTAGAACAACAAAACTAGGGAAAAATCAATGGGAGAAAATATTTTTATTTCTCATTTTGATGTAGGATGTAAACCTTTTGGATGAAGACCTGTTACAATAAAGACCTTTATTGTTCCATAAAGAGGAAAATGAACTTAAATGCAACAAATATGATTTATTTATGCAAGTTTTGGAGGCAAGAAAGATATTTAATTAACAAAAAATTTAAATCATACCTTAAGCATGCCATTTCTAATTGATGATAGAGAAACATCAACATGAAATATAATGGCAGTGTTTGAGGTTGAACCATATACTCAGTGTAACAAATTCCACGTCGCCCTTAGAAAAATACGAACACTCATATACATCTCGTCGCCTACCATTTATATCCAATGGTGAAAAACATTCTCCTGCAATTGTTCACACCCGAAGATGCAGTTGTTAAATAAATAAAAATTTGACAAAAACAAAATTGATATAAGCATAAAACCAACAATGAAAGAATATACACATGGATTCATGAGTAATAAATTAGTTGAGTATGATAAGAGTATTCCAGAACTGTACACATGTTGAGGAAGCCAAATATATATATATATATATATATATATAACATAGGAAGCATAGCTGTGGTTTGCCTAGACTGAAGACTATGCTTATATATAGAGTACAAAGTTGTGGGAAGAGTGATAAAAAATGGCCAAGTGTCCAATAACACAATAAAGTGGATAGGAAATCAATTTAGACTAAGTCACCCACAAGAGATCATGTTCACTAAACCAAGTCTCGTCAAAGGAATTTCTTTCTTCAAAAAAAAAAGGATAGAGATTTTGGACTCCAAGTTAACCCCCCTAATTGTCATAGCGTCTGTAAGATCTACTTGACATAGAGGAACAAGCAACCTTGAACAACATATTAAGTTTGTACATGGTTTCAAGTTTGATTGAACCTCATTGAAGTATGGCATCATCTCAACCACCCTATCTCTTTATTGTTGAGTGTAATGGGCCTAAAATGCTAATTCCCAACCATCAAAATGTGACTGTTTCAAAGAAGAAAGAGAGAGAATATTGTGGCAAGGGCTTAGGGATGGTGTCAAAGATGCTTGAACATAGAAAAATAGGTTTTCTTGATTTGCATTAGAAGAAGTTAAAATGATGTCGGACACATCAATAAACTGCAATCAGGTGATGTGGCCAAAAAGAATCACCTGGTAGAAAAGAAACCACAAGCTCACACCTACAGATGCCTTGAAGAAATGGAACAAAAAAATGATGTCAGCTATTTACACCAATGTCATGGAATCAACAAAGACTTGGCTTCCTTGGGACTTTGTGAGATTCAATGACTTGGGAAAGGCTCAACAAAGATGAGAAACCCTTAAAATATAGTAAATTCTATGCACAAAAAATATTGTGAGTTTGTGCTGAGTATGATCATTGGAAAGTTTGTGGTGAGTCTTGGAAAGCATCAGAAGTTTCCCATGAATCTAGCGAGTGGATAGTTTTGTGGCTCGGTCTTAAGTGAGTACTCACCCCAGCCAACACTCCGCAACACTCATGAGTCTTAGCTGAGTCAATATACACTAGTTTAAAGACTCCAAAGGTTCAAATGGCACTGCATAAAAAAATAAATAAAGATTACGAATAACTTAGATTAAGAAAACAATGATCTAAGAGATACATAAAAATTGAAACAGGATGCACATATTTGAAAATATAGTTTGCTAATGTTGAAATGGAAGAGGAAGATGGGAAGATAAAATAAAAATCTATAAACTTGCATGGTTAGTGAGTGCAAAATGCACAGGTACAAGATGACATGGACTAACGCAAACACAAGTTAATAAACACAAACACACATGAAAACTATAATAGTGCCTTAGAAACAAGTGAATAAATATCATATCTCCAATCTCGGCCTCTTGATATTATAAGTTTTTGTAAATTCCATTTCTGGAGACTACATTATTAAGTTGTTGGAGACTTTTGGTCACTCTATCACCTAAAGCTACAGTGCTGAGGGGCATGGAACTAATGCAACATCTCATTATTTTTGTCACATAACTGCCATCTTGTAATATTGGATTTCTCGCTTGCAAAAGGCATTTTACCATAGCAACTAAATCTTCTCTAGCAACAGCCTTGGAATGATCACCTAGTGTAGATCTTGTTATCCTATCTATCAAGCTTACCACTAGGCCTATGTCATTCACAACCAAACTCAAGGCCTTTGGGGAGATTGAATTGATCTGTGCAATTCAGAACAAAGCATAACATCAAACAACCTTACATGAAATATACATCTCAACATGCAACCAAATATTAGTTAATAGTCAATTTTCACAATATTCACACTAAATATTATGACTGTGTTTATATTGCATAAGTGCAAACCTTAACTAGAAAAAGTGGTCCAAGCATGCTAGCATAATATAGTTCTAGATTTAGTTCAAGTATTTCATAAAGTTACTTAGCACCAGGAAAGTGATGACGGAGACTTGGTAATTAGTCAAACCTAAGAAAGTCGATCAAAGGCATATTAGAATGCTCATAATAGTCAATATCACATTATGAGATTCTTCAGTTCTAGTATAATAATAAGAGAAACTGACACTATATGTTAATTTTGTTGGTGACACAGAACCAATCAAGTCTCTCATATTTAGTTTTCTTGAGCCCCAATTGAGAACTATGACTACAGTGGCATGTCCTTATGATGGGATTTTTTTTCCATATTAGTACTCCCTTCATTGAATGCCAATCCACCAACAAATAAAATGAAAATAAGGAACTAAAAAGAAAACATAACCAATCCTCTAAATAGAATGGGGTACATTAGGTAGGGTTATTCAACTTTTATTATTGTAATTTTTTACAATATAGACTCCCAATTCCATTCCTTGATCACTATTTTCTACCATGCATATGTAGTGTGCACAATCCAATGATCAGTAGCTCATTCTCCCGTGTGTAACACAGAGATGGTGAATTGGAATAGTACTAAGGGAGTCTGACACTTCATTGTCAGTTTTTCTGGTGATTGACAATTGATAAAGTATAATATTTAGATTTCCAAGATCCTAAATAAAATCTATTTATTCAGTGGAATTTCACTACGATGGGATTATTTTCCATATTAGAAATCTCTTCCTTGAATACCATCCATCAACACATAAACTCGAAAATAAGGAACTAAAAAATATACATGATCAATCCTCTAGATAGGACATGGTATATTTGGAAGGGATTTTCGACCATAATTATTGTAATTTGTTACAATTAAGACTCCCAATGTCATTCCTTCATCATTATTTTCTTAGTTGAAAATGCACAGTGCAATCACTAACAATCATCCTCTAGTATGTAACATAGAGATGGTGACTTCAACTCCAAGATAAATCTTCAAAAGAAAACAAGAGTATCATCATCCCTGGGATTTGTAATGTAATAAGATAGTAAATCTACTGCAGGTTTTCTAACCAATCCCTAGCTCTATGCTCCTACTATATAAATTACTTGTCAGCCAAATTTTAATAGTAATAGTGACCATTCAAACATATGGCTAAATAGCCTGAGCAATAGCATTAGTTTTAACTTTTTAACTTATTGTTCCTTTACATCCTTGGAGAATTTCTGCACTGCCTTTTACCTAATTGCTTGCAATGAATGATAATTGTCTTTGGGAAAAAATATGCATTATAATGTGACTTGATGGAGGATATCATTGCCCACAAAACATAAACCCCAGGATTCCCATTACAACATCTAATAGAAACTGTACTGAATTACCATAATAGTAGTACCAATAATGATGGCATTAAATTTATAATATTGGTTGCATGTCTATTATATCAGCAATGAAACAATGAATTCCATTTTTTGATACATTGAAAGGAACGTTGCATGTTTTTCTATACAAACACAAAAGGATGTAAACATAAACTGTACTGACATGTAAATGGAAGACTCAGAAAAATGCATCTATATTACGTTATTTGAAACAAAACTACTCTCTACGAGCTATGGAATCTAAACTTTGCATACGTTAGGCAACTTACACTATTAATGAATCAGTAGCAACTAAAAAAAAATAGACTTTTCATGACCAATTTTTTGAAATACTGGGAAAAAATTAAAAGGAAATAAACCAACAAAGATAGATTGAGATTTTCATACCACTTTTACCAAGCGCTCCAAGGGGGGTTTGGTTGTGCTTGATTTTCATTCTATTAGGGGTCCAGGTGAAACAATTTGGTGTCGATCCTAGTTGATAGTAATATGAGCTAGGCTAGGAGGAAAGTCAACTAATATTGATGAGGTAGAAATTATAGGTGTGAAAATATCTAGAGATTCAGCATGGTTTCGTATAGGAGTGGGCTATTGAAATCCCTCATCATTTCTAGAATTTGAAATTGAAGAAACAAAAGGTAAAACAATTTGATGTCCATCCTGGTTGATAGTATTATGAGCTGGGCTACGAGGAAAGTCAACTAATAGTGGTGAGGTAGAAATTCCAGGTGTTCGAATAGCTAGAGATTCAACTTGTTTTCATACAGGAGTGGGATGCTGAAATCCCTGAGCATTTTCAGCATTTGAAATTGAAGAAATGGCATAAGATTTCTTCTCAGCATCTTCTGTGTGAGGTGAAGAAAGTGGGAGAGTAGAGGGTGAGGGAGCCATAAATGGCGAGGTTCCAGGATGCACGGGAGTTACAAATTTGGAAACTTGAAGTGAATATGCTACTGTACTTTTTTGATATATCTATGGATAGAAATGTTGCAAAACGTGTGGAGAAACAACCTGGAGAAGTTGAGGTGAAGAAACAGAAAGTATTGATCCTGTCTTAATTTTCTGCTACAGTTTTTCATAAACTGAATTTTGACTTAACTGATGGTATTTTGGCATAAATTCTTATTTGATAGAAGACTAATTTGTCCTCGAGTCAATATTCAACTCCTTAATTTGTTAAAGTTGTGGCATTTGTTCTTCCTAAAACTCTACCTGTAATTGAACAACTTATTGTTGCTATATTTTCTGTTGTTGTAGTAGTAGGGGGTGTTGAATATGTCATTTCTGCTACATATTTACTTGTGCTTGTAGCATTTCTTGTTGCTTCAAAGCATGGTGGTGATGTTGTAGGGAATTTATATTATTTTTCTATAAGGGATTGATCCTAGTTTGTTCTATGGAGTTAATACTATTCTGCTGAGAAGGAGAATTATTCTGCTGAAGAGAAGTAATATTATTATTTTGAAGATGGTTTACTGAACTCTAATATAAGGTATCTACACTAGTTCCTTGCATTAAACTTATATTGGCAGTAGACTGCATTGTAGTACGAACATTTCGTTGTGATGTTTGTACACCATATTGTTGTAAAGGCATGGAACCATGTTGATGTAATTTTCCTAAATGGGAGAATGAAGTAATACTAAAACACAATATAAGAACTGCATCAAAGTAAAAAATAAGTCTAAATACACAGTAGAATGCATAGAAATAGCTAAGACATTTTATTATATGGGAGGTAAAAAACAAGTACAACAGTGCTAAAAATATGAGACTCTCAAGCCAAAGAGATGGCCTAGAATGATCCTGAAATGATCCCACAAGAGGGACTATGAAACTGTTGAACTACTGGAAGTTAAACTGCATTGTCCCTATTGCAACTGTTGTGACTGCAAGTGCCAGAAATATAGAAATTCATATCTAGGCAGTATGGGAGCTCTGATGATGCTGAAAACAAAGATCTGGGCTCTATGATGGATACCCAAGAAAACCCAGAAAGGGGTTCTCGGATCTCTCAATCTAATAAAACCACTCTCTTAGGGCTTCACATATACACTTTTGGGTATGAAGATCTGATGCATAATCTGATGATATGATGGCTACAATGATGCACAATCATATCTATGCAAGAAGGGTTGATCCCTTCACTAGATCCTTGGGCTAAGAGCTCAATATCTAGCTCCTCCAATCTCCTCCACTGAAAATAGCTGCTCGATGACCAACATCTTTAGAAAATTTTACTGTAAGAGAGAGCCTCAATAGCCTGCTCCTAGATATGCCAATTCAGCTCCTGAGTGATGGAAATAATAGATCCAATGTTAGGAGACGATCCCTCACAAGATTTCCAGCTGAAATATTGGAAACTTCCTTCCTTCAATAGATATACAGGATTGGACTGCACAATCCTTGAAGGGACTGCTACTGCATGGAGGTAAAACCCAATGGCCTGAATGTAAAATATAGCTCTGCTACTCCTGGAAGACTATATGTGAAGAAAAAAGTGGTAGGATGAATCCTCCACCAGTTTCCTAGATGAATGCTAGAAACAACCTCCTAAAGATGGCACTAATGCCTGATAAGGAATAGAGCTCACTAGAAGAAATTCCCAGAGTAGGCACACAAGTCCCCTATTGGTAAGGGTAGGATCCCTGCTCAGGAACACCCTGTGCTAAAAAACACTACAAACTTTTCTAAACAGCATAAAAGAGTGCATGAAATCACTTGACATATTCAGATCTAAGCAGATCAAGAATAATCCAAGTATCCAAATTTGCCTTCTATTGTGCCTTCACCTTCATTATATAGATCTTGATCCTTCCGTAGCCTAGGCCCACTCCATAAATATGTTGTACATGTGGACATAAGTCTCCATGGTTGACTGCATTGTTTCTCCATGTCCTCCATCATGTTCACATGGGGTTATCATTCTCTCCATCATGTGTGCATTAAATGCATCACTTCCTCCACTAACTTATCATAAGTGATTTATGATCTTACTTTGAATGCACTATGATCTCAGTTGACCTCTTCAAATATCTTCATGATTTTATATTTAAGATCCATGATCTTTTTTGACTGTTTAATCCTCCATGATCCATCTCATAAATGATACATGATCTCCACTACTTTAATATTAATGGAGCTGCTCCACTACTCCATGACTTAGGTCTAGATCTATAATATCCACATACACATATCAAAAGTGGATTTTATTTACCTTTGAGGATTATGGGTCCCCCCACCATTTTATTTACTTAATTAATTAAGTTTATTAAGACTCTAATATTCCAAATAAAAATGTGAAAATTTTGGAATACTACAGTCCTCCCCAGAAAAATGTTGCTTGTCCTCAAGCAACTAAAAAAGTAGATTCTAGAGAAATATACCCCCCTCCCAATGGCATCCACACAAGGAAGGTCTCCCCATTTTCTGCAATGAGTTTTGTATTCCCAACACCAAATTTTCCTCTCTAGAATGTCTAGAGTGATCTCTAACTGTGTAGCTAGATGTCCCTCCTCAATCATGAAGCTCCAAGTGATAGCTATAAGTTGTCCAACATCCTCCACAATACATGAGTTACATAAAGATAGATGTTTCCTTCAACAAAAGGAAAGCTCCAACTCACATAGTATACCTCCATCCCATGCTACATGAAGTAAAGATAGGCTTTTCATGCCTCCATTATTAGCCCTGTTGGACTTGTTGGATCTAAGCATCATCCCAACACTGTACAAAAGAAGAAGTAGAGATATATGGGTAGACAAAGATGTCAAACCATATTCTCCCAGTAGTAACCAATGCAGAAATGATCCCTGCTTCCACACCACACCATCAAGATACCAAGTACGGTTTCCATAATCTCCAAGTAAGAGCCATCAAAGAAGTTCATCTTACTGCCATCCTCCAACACTATCATGAAAAGTAGGGGAGTATGTAGGACCAAAGTCCCCCAATAAGAGCCAAAACAACAAGATCTCTTGCTGCCTCTTCACATCATCATGTGAATCATGGAGCAACAACAACATATTGAATGACATATGGGATGCCATATCAACCCAATACAAACAAACTCCATTATCACATATCATGAGAGTATTATGCCATATTATAAACAAAACAAAACACATAAACATGGGAGATGTCATGTGATGGCCAAACTCTCTTTACCAAAATGAACATGCCTTCTTCTGCTTCATTCTGTCATTGATACACAAGGCATGAGTCAAGGAAATATGAGCCATTGGGTGCTAACCATACTCACCCAAGAGAAATCAACGTAACCATGCATCATTCTTCATTACATGAGTGATTTCAGGGCATGGATCAAAGAATTAGGAGCCTTTGGGTAGTAACCAAAATCACCCAAGAGAAACCATCATAACCAAGGTTATTTTTGGCCCATGTCACATATATGAAAGTGGTCATGCAACCCCTTGCTTATCATCCTCACCCACTCATCCCAATGTGGATGATGAATGATGTGCATAAACATGGTATCCTCCCTTTGTAGAATACCATCCACCTCAAACTGATGAAGAACTTTGCACTCCATGACATGTTGAAGCACACCTCCAATGAGATCTCTTAATGAGATTCTCTTTTCATAAATGGCCCTCCAAAACCAATGAGGTTCTAGATCTACTGTAGGTAGAAGTTTCTCTTTGAGCTATGAGATGCTCATTGATAAAGTGCCATCTAGAAAGGAGAAAATATTCCTCATCTCAAGATGTCTACCTTTATCATCTTTACCTACATTGCTTCATGAGTGAAGCTACCTTAAAAATGATCCAAGAATAATGGGGCCCTTTCATCATCACTGCTACTAAGTGATAGCGTTGTAGATCTGCATGGTGATACATATGTTGTCTCATGGCAAGGCACAATGCTGAACTCATAGCTAGTGATTGTGCATAGGATCATGCTCATCCCATCTTCTAAAATTCTACACTTTAACTCAAAGGGTTGAATGTATCTCATCAATGATGACCTGGGATAGCTCTTCATATCCTCCTTGATTAGATCAAGGGTCCTCTGCAATGTGATATGTTGTTGCTTAAAATCAACATGTTTTTCTAACCCTTGGTTATGCATTGGTCATGATGGAATTTCCCCATAAGTTTCAATAAGAGGTACTGAAACAATATGAGATGGAAGTGGATGCATACCTTGGATCAACTGATATGTGGGAACCTCTTGCAATACCACGAGAGTTACTTCAACCGAGACAATGGTGTCTCCAATTACAGGTAAGAGTGATGGTTGTTCTTCTATCCATGTACCGGCATTGGAATCTACTTAATCTTCCTCATGCATATCCTGAATCATGCATGGGACTCTATATGTCAAGAGCTCAAGACTATCTTGCAAATATGCAAGTGTCTCTTCTCTGGATAAAAGTACTTTTGCAGTTGGTGATGAATGTAGTGACCCCTTGTCAAGAGTGACAAGAATGACATCCTCCTCTGTTCCCTTAGGAAATGTCTCTTTGTGACACATCTCTGGTTTTATCACATCAAACTTCTTTCTCAACTTGTGAAAGAAATATGAATTATTATTCACCTTTGCATGTTCCATGTGACCAAACCACCAATCATTGGCTTCACTTGGAAGATGAAGTGCTGCAATTTGAACAGCCTCTTTTTTAGCTAAAGGATGTAGCCTGAAAAATGTATCTAACTCTTTCCTCCAAGCCTTAATAGTGCTTGATTAAGATCCATAAAATGTATGCAAATAGAATCTATTGTGCCTATTTCTTCTATTGCTAATAGAGGGTCCTCTTTATTCTTTGATTTTGAATAATTGCTGGAGAGTTAGCTTCTCCTTGAATGCTCTAGATTTTGCTTTGTACTCTTCCAGATATAGACTGAGAGTCTCATGAGTCTCAAGCTCCATTTTCCTTCTTTCTTCATGACTATACCATTCACCTTCGTCAAAGAAAGTGAGCATAGTAGATCTATGAGGAGAACTATGATTCTCCAGTTTTATTTTTTGTTGATATGAAGTGCTTGGAAATTCCTTATAAAATATTCTTCTTGGATCCTCCTTTTGCCTTTCCCTCTTCATTTGATTGACCTCCTTGGAGATATCCTGTAGGGATATAAATAAAAGAGCAGCAAAACTACAATCCTCCATCATGATAGATCTATTCTATCTACCTCTTATTTTGATACAAAAGATGAAGTGTCCACAAGTTGAGCCAAAGATCATGCTCTAATACCACTGTAATATTCCCAAATGGGAAAATGTAGTAATACTGAAACACAATATAAGAACTTCAAAAAAGTAAACAATAAATCTAAATACACAGTAGAATGCACAAAAATAGTTGAGCCATTTTATTATATGGGAGGTGAAAAAAAAGTACAACAGTGCTCAAAATATGAGACACTCAAGCCAAAGAGATCGCCTAAAATGACCCTAAAATGATCCCACAAGAGGGACTCCTGAACTGCTGGAAGGTAAACTGCGGTGTCCCTGCTACAACTATTGGGACTACAATGGCAAGAAATATAGAAAGTCAGATCTAGGCAGTATGGGAGCTCCGATGATGCTGAAAATAGAGATCTGGGCTCTATGATGGATACCCAAGATAACCTAGAAAGGGTTTCTTAGATATGTCAATCTAATAAAACCACTCTCTTAGGGCCTCACATATACACTGTTGGGTATGCAGATCTACTGCATAATTTGATGATATGATGGTTGTAATGATGCAAAATCAAATATATGCAAGAAGGGTTGTTCCCTTCACTAAATCCTTGGGCTAAAAGCTCAAGATCTAGCTCCTCCAATCTCCTCCACTGAAAATAGCTGCTGGATGAACAACAGCTTCAGAACTGTACTTTAAGAGAGGGAGGCCCAATAGTTTGTTACTAGACATGTCAAATCAACTCCTAAGTGATGGAAATAATAGATCCAATGTGAGGAGATGATCCCTCACAGGATTTCCAACTGAAATAATGGAAACTTCCTTCCTCCAATAGATCTACAGGACTGGACTGTGCAATCCTTGAAGGGACTGCTGCCACATGGAGGTAAAATCCAATGGTATGAATGCCTGATATAGATCTGCTACTCCTGGAAGACTAAATGTGAATAAAAAAGTGGTAGGATGAATCCTCCACCGGTTTCATAACTTAATGATAGAAACAACCTCCTATAGATGGCACCGATGCCTGATAAGGAATAGAACTCAATAGAAGACCTTCACAGATTAGGCACATAAGTACCCTATGGGTAAGGGTGGGATTCCTGGTTAGGAACACCCTGTGCTAAACAACACTACAAACTTAGCTAAACAACATAAGAGTGCATGGAATTGTCACCTGTAAATCTAGATCTAAACAGATCAAGAATAATCCAAGTATCCAAATCTACCTTCTATTGTGCCTTCACCTTCATTATATAGATCTTGAGCCTTCCATAGCCTAGGCCCACTCCATAACTACACTGTACATTTTGACATAAGTCTCCATGGTTGATTGTGTTGCTTCTCCATGTCCTCCATCATGTTCACATGGGGTGATCACCCTCTCCATAATGTGTGCATTAAATGCATCACTTCATCCACTAACTTATTATAAGTGCTTTATGATCTTACTTTAAATGCACTACAATCTCAGTTGACCTCTTCAAATATCCTCATGATTTTATATTTAAGATCCATGATCTTATTTGAGTGTTTCATCCTCCATGATCCATCCCATAATTGAGACATGATCTCCACTACTTTATTATTAATGGAGTTGCTCCACTATTCCGTGATTTAGGTCTAAATCTAGAATATCGACATACATGCATCAAAAATGGATTTTATTTATATTTGAGGATTATGGGTCCCTCCACCCTTTTATTTACTTAATTAACTAAGTTTATTAAGACACTAATATTCCAAATAAACATGTGAAAATTTTGGAATATTACAGTTGAATGGGTATCACAATGTTTGATTGCATTGAAGTAATAGAAGGCTGTAAATTCATCTGTTGGAGTTGATTAACATGCTTTTCTTGTTCCTGCATCTGAGATAACTTAGTTTGTGGTTGATGCTACATAAATTACACTTGGATGACAGTCTGATTTGCAAGTTATTGTTGTCCCCATTGTTGTTATGGAGAATATTTTATCTCTTTAAATGAGTTCAGAATGGCATGAATTTTCTTCTCAAAAGCATCAACCCTATCCTCTTTAAACCTTGAGGGAATGTTTCACGTTGCAATGTTTTTCTGCAGTGCTTAAGATTTTCAGATTCATCAAGTTCCATTGGCTAAGAAAACAACAATTCTATGAACATTTATGCCAGAATTAACTAAATACTAATTTTTCATGACCATTGATATTCATTTTGTATACATGAAAAGTTGAAACAGTTTTATCGTCATTAATGGTGGCTACATGGATTGCATTGCCAAAACAAATGCAACGTATAATTGCAATCTCATAAGAATACTCCACTCTATGCTTTGAAGTTTCCATGTCTCACTTGTAATATATTAATAATGCCACCATGTTATTTTATAAATTTGACAAAGGTAAAAGCAACTAGAAGTTAGAACTAAGGAAGGAAAGGAACACACCTCTTTACATTTCGCTGAAAGCTTTATAAATAATTCTTTTATCTTTGGATAATACATATCCTTCATGTTTTCTAGCTGCATTAGGAACTTAACACTTTCTATCACTTTTTTTGTTCCTGAGACACCAAAGATTTGGAAAAGCTTCCAATTTCAAGATAATCTATATAGACTCTCTAGGCCCTTGAGCTAATTGGATATGTTGGTTCCCCTCGCTTATATAGGGAAGAGTATTCTATATAATAATAGTTTGGCTCGATAGTGCAAAGTTATTATTGTAGTTATTACTTCTCAACAAAGAAATATAATATGAATTTTTGAAAAATAGATTTATCAAGGTATTTCAGATTGAAACGGAGGGAAAAAAAAGGCATATAGTACAGGTATGTCAAGGAATCTCTTAATGGGTTGTTGTATTGATTCATAATTGTCAAAAATTAAATGGTAAATATGACATGGCATATTTCCCAATCAGACGAAACTCGAATACTCTTTAGAGAAAGAGCACTTAGGTTAACATATAGAAGACTGGTCATTGTGAAAGAATGGAGATACATATACAATGAGCAATGCAAAGGACATCCCATAGAATTGTAAATTTGAAGAAAAATTAGAATGTGACCTATATTACCCTTTGATAAACCTTTTCCTTCCTGTCAACAACAAATGATTGTCCAGTTTGAACTGAAAACTTCATTGATGCTGGAAAACCCACAATTATCCCATATAAGGGGACATAACATTTTTATTAATTTGAAATATTAGAAGAATATCCAAATGTATCTTTCATCTATGCTTAGATGAAGTCAAATATGCACAATAGATACAACGTGGCAATGATAGATAATCATCATTGACACTTAATAAAGCCTTAACCATAATCTGAATGGGATAAGGTATATAAAATGTAAATGAAACATAGTGGATTTACTAGAAGACACCTCCGAGAGCCCTCGTTGTTGTAAGAGTTTCTTTTGTTTTTCAATAGAAATATGTTGTTGCTGCTAAAAAAAAATCACCAGCTATATAGAGCCTCTTCCACAACTCTTGTTGTGTTTGATTTTATTGTTGTAGAAATGGTATACAAATTAGAGTGTGTCCTATCTTACCCTTTGATAAACCTTTTCCTTCCCATCAACAAAAAATGATTTTCCAGTTTGAAATGACAACTCCATTGATGCTGGAAAACCCACAGTTAGCCCATATAAGGGGACCGAACATTTTTATTAATCTGAAATATTAGAAGAATATCCAAATGTATCTTTCATTTATGCTTAGATGAAGTCAAATACACCCAATAGATACAGTGTGGAAATGATAGATAATCATCATTGATATTTAATAAAGCCTTAACCACAATCCAAATTGGATAAGGTATATAAAATGTAAATGAAATAGAGTGCATTTACTAGAAGACACGTCTGAGAGCCCTTGTTGTTGTAAGAGTTGATGTTCAATAGAAATATGTTGTTGCTACTAAAAAAAATCACCAGCTGTCTAGAGCCTTTGCTGCAGCTCTTGTTGTGTTTGATTTGATTGTTGTAGAAATGGTAAAAAAAATAGAATGTGACCTATCTCACCCTTTGATAAACCTTTTCCTTCTCGTTAACAACAAATGATTGTCCAATTGGAACTGACAAGTCCATTGATGCTGGAAAACCCATTAGCCCATATAAGGGGACATAACATTTTTATTAATATGAAATATTAGAAGAATATCCAAATGTATCTTTCATCTATGCTTAGATGAAGCCAAATTCCCAACAACTAAAGGGCAGTTTGGGATGCTTTTCGTACAATAGATTGTTGAGCTTTTTGAAGTCAACATTGTTGAACAGGTTGTAGAGGAGAGGGTTGATATTGGTGTATAATATATTGTTGATTTGGTTGTATATTACATTGTTGTGGCTATCGCTGGCTCTGTGGCAAGGCCGATTATTGTTGCTGAAGAATTGATAGCTGAATTTCAGAATAGCTTGCTAGTATTGCAAATGATGTTGATAAAGTAGTTGATGTTGTTGGGATGGTGGCCGGGAAAATTTACTTGCAAGGTATTAAGACAAATATTCATTTCCAGTAATGAATGAATGCATTGACCCCAACCCTAAATGTACAGGGGAAATCAGTAATCCTTTTCTAGGATCTAGTGGTTGAGTCTAGTGGCCATCGATGTTTCTCATCATCTGTTCAATCTAGGATCTGGATTTATTATAGTGGTTGTTTTGATGTGTGGCCAAAATAAATAAAATATTGTATACGAGGAAACTTCAAAATGCATAGACTTGGATGGAATCTTGTAGGTTAGAACCTTGACTCTGATGGAAATTTTCACTTCAATTGATTAGCAATTCTCTTCTGGTTTAGCACCATTTCATTCAAAACATTTAATTCAAATGCAACTCATCCATACATCTGATTTTAACTCTTCTCATTGTATACTATTTTTTACACAACATTTTGCCACTGTCCCTGCAATCCCCATCCCGCACATTGGAGGACCATTTCTGTGACTTCTGTATAGTTTCATGCCTTGCAAAAAGGGTCATTACATCCCTTTCCATGATAAGAACATTTCCTCTGTTGAACATTCCTTAAAAATACTATCAAAAGCATATGATTTTGGGGCAGCGCTGACAGGCAATTATGGCCTTGCGCCCATAGAGAAATTATCACTGGGTCTCATGCCCATTGGCACTCTATCTCAGTGGACTACCAACGCCGAGTTGTTTTTGGAATTTTTTTTAAAATAGAAGTGAATTTTCCATTACCAACCACTTCGAGAGTGGAGTCGGCATGGGTTTTTCCACTGAATAACGTCGAATATCTTCCTTTGGCTTCTTGTTTCCTACATTTGGGAAACCTCCCAAGGATAAGGCCTCCCTTCCACCATATGAGGGATCCCAACCTCCTCCTCCTCTCCTATAAATACATCTCTCTCACATAGATGCAGCGGGCTGAACATTTTGTACAATAGCTGAAATGGTTGAATAGCTAAACAGTGTAATATAGCTGGTGTGAGATAGAGTAGAGAGAGACCTATTGTCAAGAGAGATTCTAGGCTTATTGCCTCACCAAGTCTAATTCCCCAATGAATGCTGGAGATGCATTTTGACTGGACCCGATGAAGGAGGCTGCAACGTCAAGGATATTTTGGTTGTAAACTCTTTCTCTATTATTATTAATACACGAATGATGTTTTGGTTCCCGTTTTTCCTTTGATATGAATAATATTGTGTAATAAATTTAGTTATCCTTGACCAATTATATAGTTATGAATGCAAATATTGTTTCGTATGTTGGTATCGTTCTCTGATCCTTGTGCAGGCACTTGAGTACCACCACTAAAGGACCACAATGTTTTAGGATGAAGACCAGGAGACTGCTGCCATAGCTACTTCAACTGCGTTGGAATAAAGGTAGGATATCTATCCCAACTCAGTTTTATTCATTAACTAGGAATCGACACATTATCATGTCCTCTTGCTACTAGACCCACCCTAGGGCTGGAGGGATCATCTCTCTCTGCAAAGGGGATTTACCTACACAAAAAATTGGCGACTCCACTAGGGAATTAGTGTGTGTTTTTCATCTCATTGTTTTTTAAGATTTTTTCTTGTCAAGTCAACTTTGGTGGTTTCATCATTTTTCTACTTTGAGTGAATTGTCTGACTATATTCAACCATCCTGTTCAGTTCCAGAGTGTCAAGTCTGACCTATGCTCAGTGATTTTTATTTTTTCCCATGGTTTTCTAGCTCGGCGCTGCTTTTCTTTGAACAATCACATTGATTGGCACATGTTTCTTTTTTCACATGTGCGCCAACCCCTGTTTAGTGTGGATTACAAATAAAAAGTCGCACCGAATCCTGTAGGATTGAATTTTGGCCTCTTTTATGAGTTGTGTTAGTGTTTCTTGGCTCTGGATTTGGTTTTTACCTTGCAGTTGGTCTAATGAGATTGTTTTGATTCTGTAGTCTCAGTCTTATCAGTTGTTTGTCCATCATCTTATCAGTGGAGTTTGTTTCCCTCGGGTTTCTAGGTGCATTGTGCCATTTGTTCAGCTCTCTCCTCACTAAGCATTCTGAGTTGAGTTCAAGTCACTTTGATCTTTGTCGTTTCAATTCGCTGACTGATTATTTTAATGTTTCTTTCGGTTCTTCGTGTCTTTGGTTTGTTGAATGATCACCTTTGTTTTCTTTTGGCTCTTCATTCGTCACTTTGAGCATAGATTGCATTGCTCGTTGAATCAGTTTGAAAGCCCTTTATTTGTTTGGAAGAAGTGCATCCTTGTTTTGAGTGCATTTTATATTTGTATTACATTGATATCTTTGTTTTAGATCGTTACATTTGTAGTCCTCAAAACTAGTGTTTATTTTTCTTTTTAGTGTAACAGTGCATTTTGTTTCTTATTCATCTAAAAAGACAAAATTTTCATTCTTTCGCTTCATTTGAAAATGAAAATGTTCTTTTGAATTAGTAGCTCTTAGCGAACTAGGAAAGAGTTTTCATCTTATGATTTGGTTGTATTAGGCGAATTAGTGAAACTCTTCTTGTGATTCAATTGATTGTTGCTTTGTCATAATATTCATATCCTTCTCTTAGTTAGCATTCATTGAATGGAAATGATTTACTTTTGCATGTAGTTTGCATTTAGGAATTCGAGATCACATGCGGTAAGGCCTTGAAATCGCAACATTAATTCAAGATCAACCTTAAAATGAGTTCAATCAACATAAGCAAGCATTAAAACCTAACACACATATTTTAGAGGTCTAGGCTAGTGACGTGTTCCGATGTTGTTAAACCTAGTAGCTGTCATTTTCCATCTGGAATTAGACAACACTTGCACGGACTTGTGGTCCCCGTACTGTCGCCTATATAAAGGGAGACCCTCATATGTTGCAATCCTTTATCCATAGGAAGCCGAGTCAGCGACCCTGTAACCGTGATACACCGAACACAAGATTCGGGGAGATTGCCTGCATGTACATCAAGTCCTTAGTCATTTCTCTTTCATTTGATCACCAAGGTGTATATTGCAGTTCACAAAAACTTGGTACACCCTCTTGCTTAGATTACCTAAGTAGTCATTTTGGTCTTTTCGTGAATCTCTACAAGTGAAAATATCCTCGAGCACTTGTCCTTTCACACTCATTCAATTGGAAAGTGACTAGAGTCACCTTTTGTATGTTTCTTGACTCTTAAGATATGAAAAAACAGAGTTTTGTTTCAGTTTCTTAAAAAATTAACTTCCCACGAAATATTCCTGGTTAAAGTTATCTTCCTTAGTGTTTTTTTTTAAGTTTATTTCCAATGGCAACATTTCCAGAGTTTACCAACCAAGGAATCCCCTCCGAAGGGAATCCTGGTAATTTTCCTGCTTTTTGGAATGTTGGTGATCCTTATATGGAAACATTGTCCCTTCTTGGATTAACTGTTGGTTTTTCTGTGTGGTTATTTTTGACCTCAGTGATCTCGAGTGCTTCAACCTTTGTTCAAGAATCCCCTCCACCTGAACAACATCATGTTGGTTCTAAGGTGGGCCTCTCCCCTTCTTCGCCTATTTATTCATCCTCCTCTTCTACTTCACCTGGTGAAAGTCTGGATTCTAGTAACCAGGTGGCTAAGAAGAAGAAGAAGAAGACCAAAAGAAGTCAGATAAACGAGAGGCCAACCCTGTAACTATTGCTCCTACGACACCTTCCATTTATAAACCATCCAATCTTCCATGGAAAGTCAAATTCCTTTACATGCTATGCAAGGGGGACCACCTTCTTCAATATTTCCCTAGCATTCCCAAGGTACTTGAAGTGTGGTCCGACGATCATCCGCCATTGTCTTTGGCTTTTGGAGGTCAAGTTGGTGCCACATCTTCGACTAGTACTGATAAGACTCGTAAGAAATAGGGTAAGATCACGAATCCCTATAATTTGTGTGAAGGGCATCATCCCATTCACCTTTGTCCATACATGGACAAAGCCACGAGCATTTTGGATAACCCTATTGTTTCTGCGTCCTGCCTTCCGGTTGGTTACCAGAAACTTTCTTTGAGTCCTCCGCTAGTTGATTCGAATATCGATCAAGATTCATCTTTGGTCAATCCTGCTCCCCTAGAAATTCAAAATCATGAATCCATTCCTGACCAAACATTGGTCGCGGAATCGGTCGATCTGATCCCCCCTACGGTTCATCATATTTTTTCCATCCAAAGTGGCTCTCATATCCCTCATGTTATTCTTATTTATTCAAATTCCTCGAACTCAGAGAAAGATCCTCCCATACCTGTGGTTCAAGAATCTTCTCCTCCTACTCCCAGATTTGTGGTCCAAGAAGATGCTCCTCTTGCTCCTGTAACACAAGGGGATGACCATTCCATTCCTGTAGTGCCCCCTCCAAGTAGTTTGGTCACTTCTTTCGATTGGAGTAGATTCGAAAGATACCATCTTCATTCTTATGTGCCTTTTGAGATCACGGTACAGGCCTTTGATATGGTTGTACTTGGAATTATTATAGATGAAGGCATGTCTATTAGTATTCTGTCTTCAACTAATTGGCAAGCTTTTGGTTCTCCATCACTTGTGCCTATTATGTAGAATATGTTGGCTATTGAAATAGGAACTAGTCAACCGTTAGGGATCCTTTCGAAGTTTCCTATTACTTTGGGGAGAAAAACCATCTATATAGACATTATGGTTGTCCAAGGCCCCTTGGATTTTATTTTACTCTTGGGGCACGACTATGCTTATGCTATGGGTGCACTAGTCTCTTCCCTCTTTCGTGTGATTTGCTTTCCACATGAATGTCGGATCGTGACCATTGATCAGATTTCTTTCTTTGGTCCTAATGTGACATCTGGTCCGCCATCGTCTCTTTCAGATATTTATCCACCTGTTGTATCTTCCTCGCCATAGGTTAATTACGTGGCCACCTTTTCACTTCCCTTGTCCAGTGATAGTGTTGTCAAGTACCATCTACTGGGGGCATTCGATCGCGATTTCTAAGATGTTGTTCTCCCATCAAATGAGATCCTCTTGGAAGCCATGAATTCTTATTCAACATGATAAGTTGTTGTTAGAGCAGAGTTCATTTTCTTGTGTCAAGCTCCTTAAAAATGAAACAAGTTGTCTCGAGGATAGTCCATTTTCTATGTCAACCTCGTTACAAAAATAATTAGGTCACGAGGATAGTTCTTTTAGTGTTTCATCCTTGTTAAAACAATGAAACATGTTCCCTTTCAATTTGAGTCTTTGATTAGATCTCGTAAGATCTCATTCGAGCCTTTCCCCGATCTCGTTATTTGAACCTTCACTCCATCCACCTTTTATTAGCTGTAGATGGACTGAAGCTTGGGGGGCATGTACCTCGAATTGAGCCACCATGATGGGGCCATGCCCACTTTTCAAGCATATTTTATTTGTGTTTCAAGCTTGTGTAACAATGAAACCGATCCCAAGAATAATTTGTTTTTTTTTCAATCTTGCATAAAATGAATCCTTTTTTACAAGGTGTGCTTTGCGAGCATTTTCCCGCCTATTGGGTCATTTCTTATTATGCAGAATGTCACTCCTTACATCTTAAGGTTGTATTTGCGTGTTCATTTACTAGAAATATATTTTTATTAAATTACATATCAATGTATTCCTAGATGAATGAATGTGTTAACTGATATAGTAGCTAATATTGTATTAGATAAACATTCGCGTAATTTGTAAAAACCTCATCATCACATGACAAGATCCATATAGGAAAATAGATGTATATATATATATATATATATATATATATATATATATATATATATCGAGTGTTTTCATCCACGTGAATCATAAGTTCAGAAAATATGTATGTTTGGGTTACATCCTGAGATATCATGTCTCTCAAAAAATATGCAGAAATAAAAGCCTAGGTGTCTAGTCGGCGTGACACTCATGATAGTGCGTCACTGCCCATACGAGTTGCCTTAATAAGCAGTGAACATGGTTCGACACCCCTGCAGTGTGTCTTTGATACACGTGAGGGACATCATCGAATCTTGCATAGTCCGGGATCCCATGGGAGATTCCCTCCAAGTTGCATATTATTTCTTCCTCCTCACCTCCCTCACCATGAGGGGCCACATCAAAGTCACAGGGAATCCTCTGTGCTATCGGAGACATGCCTGCAGGTATTTCTGGGCCAACATCTGAAATTACATGGATTAATTTCAGAACATGCATAACACAAAAAAAATCATAATGCTCATCAAAATAAAAAATGATTCTTACCCAATGCTTCATCCAAATCCTCTTTTTCTGGGAGTGGGAGATCTGCATCACCGGTGAAGTCCTTGCCAGAATAGGGACAGTCCTCCACGCCAATCAGCTATCGGAGGAGAAACTAAAAGAAATCCGATCTTCAGGACATTTTTTGACCACCCCCTGATCTTGGCATCAAAGATGCCCAACGAACCATCCGTGGCTCCTGGGCTGGTGGTGTCAGAACTATCACTTCCTGACGTTGGAAAAATGGTAACCATTCCAAGATGAAAGGTACTAAGATGGACCCATAGTCGAATTTCTTCAGCTTACCATTATTGCATTTTTTCAACCGGTGTTTTATGTTGATTATTACCACCTTTGCCCAGTTGTAGAGCTTTGGTGCCATGCAATCCAATGCAAGAAGTAATTGTGTTTTTGTGGCCTCATTTAGAGCCTGAACTCCAGCAGCTCGCGTGATGGTGTGTAGCACTACTCTGAGTGCCAGATTGGGAATGGTTTGGATATCCACCTTCCCACTTTTGGATCCTTTCCGTGCTCCTCGGCACACTTTGTCGATAACCATACTTATTTTTTCCATTGTGGGCTGAGTATCTGTCAGGATTGGTACTGCCCCCCTCCGTGACAATCCATTTATGAAATAAACATTTGAGGCTTCAATCTCGAGTTCTTGATCATGAATAATGATTCTTTCCTGATCAATATCCCAGACACTGATCAAGTACTGCAATAGCTCTGGTTGAGCTCTGATACATGGTGCCATGAATAATTTATTAAGCCTGCAGTCCCTGAGAACTTTCATGCATCTCACATTTCCCATGGCTTCCTCATCTTCTTCACCATGTTCTCGTTCTTTCCATTTGATCACCATTTTTTTCTTTCACACCTACAAAACCATCCATATGGTTGTCATTAGTAAAATATAAGGCTTTTGAAATGTTTAAACAGGGCTTACTTGTTGAATTTACAAGTTTAAAATGGTTTTCATGGTTGGCGCGACTGTTTTAAAAACATTCGTGCCAATTGGCGCACTCCCGTTTGATTTTTAGGCTGGTTGGCGTGAGTCCGTGCTCGATACCCACACCGACTACTGAGCCCTAGTTTTTGGAAAAATCCCCCCATAGATCTACAAAAAGGGTTGCAGGTAATAAAAATGATATCAAAATGTAGGGAAGGATATGAGTCCTTACCTGGAATAGATGGATTCACGATTAGCCTTTTGGATTACCCACTGTTAGCTCCACAAAATCACAGTGTAAAAGGGTAAAAAAATTCTCACAAGAGGTAAAAGTGAAAAGTAATTTATTTTTCACCATTTTTAGCATTTTATAAACTTTTCATAACCCTAATTAGGTTTTGAAACATATTTTTCAATTATTTTCTATTTTATTTTCGAAAAATAGGTTTTATATGCGTCTCTTGTGCAACGACAGGTCCTCAATGTAATGACGATGAAGTGACAAGTTTTATTTTATACTTTTTCAGACTCGGTAAAGACACAAAAAAGTCACTCATGGAGTCATCTTTCAGCTCTTTTCTGACTCCCAAAAAATGAAAATATTGTTGAGACTCTTGTCATATTGAACTCGTTAAACAACTACGAAACGATATCTACCTAGTATACGTTTACCCCTTTTTCGGGCTGGGATATATTATTTATGAAAAATGAATACCTTAGCCTATCGCGATTAAGAGGTCCTTGCAGACATATTTTTCTACCTTTTCGGATCTGTGAGACTACCTAAGAACAGGGACCTGTTGGATTTTTCTTTTCCACTTCTTTTCAAACTCTCTAAACATGAAAAGATGTCAATTTCTTCCTTTGTCAGACTCTTTAAAACCTAAATGACATCAAAACCCATCACCATGACGTAACCGAGTTTCTCCTTCCTAGGGCTCATAAAATGTACTAGGATGGATTTGTCTGAAGGAAAAAATTACATGATAAGCATATGTTATCCCCTTCAAGCTTGTTTCTAAAAATAATTGGGGTACTCGCCAGCAATGGTGGGGGGAAATGGAACCAGTTCTCAGTTGTGTCGGTAGTACGTTGCTCTTGAACATGACACTCATCTGCATTCATGTCTGGTTGGGGACATCTCATTTTTTCATTTTTTTCCTCCATGGGTTTGGGTAATCTGTTTTGACCTCTCATCTGCTCTTTGCCACGTCGCCATGACCTCTGATCCCTTGATGTCAAATATTGCCACATTCCAGAGTCATTTTGTCTATATGTTCAAGAGAATTTTCCTTTCGCATTTTTCAACCTCTGATCCTTCTTTTGGTCCTGATTCACTATCATCTTATTTATCTATCTCATGTCAATGATGTGGGAAAAATTATTGCCATCCTTCGACCAGGTCACTTCCTGTCGACTTTATCTCATTATCTAGGAAGTTGATCTAGAGACTCCCTTCCAATTCATTGGAGCTTGCATGCCTTAATGGAAAGTTCTTCGCATTAGACAACAGGTCCTCATCATTGGCCTTCGATCGAGTGATTCCGCGAGTGTTCGACGCTATATCACCATTCACATTCCATGGATTGTACTTGTTGTACCTTGAGGGCCATTGTCATTATTAGTGGTTTCTCTTATGCATGTTAACATCTTTCATCATTGGCTAGTAATCAGGTGGCTTTCTTGCATGTTTGACTTCTGGTCACATATTTGCATGCTTGAATTTGTACTTATTCGGGTCAAGATGGAGCACAACACCCTGGATTTTGTCTAATAAAGTCCAAGCTGCGGGATATTTTGATTTATCATGACTATATGCATGACTCTTATTATTGGATGGCTACGACTATACCTGAGTATATTTATCAATCCTTATTTGTTGGATGGTTGCGTCCATACCTCGGATCTCAGTTTTATGTGTACTCTATTATGGATGGTTGTGCCCATGCCACATGTTCATGTATCTGAGATATTACTTGTACTTGTACTTCCAGGTCTTTCAACGACAGTGTTTGGTTTAAAAGCGTTCTCGTAAAGCATTTCAATCCTCCCTCTCTCTCAGACCTCATGTTTTAGGGGGCATTTGTTACACAAAATTTTTTCACCATCCCTGCAATCCCCATCCCACACATTGGAGGACCATTTCTATGAATTTTGTATAATGTCATGCCTTGCAAAAAGTTTCATTGCATCCCTTGCCATGAGAAGAACATTTTCTCTGTTGACTATTCCTGGAACATACTATCAAAAACATATGATTTTGGGTCAGCGATGGCATGCAGTTATGGCCTCGTGCCCATAGAGAAATTATCACTAGACCTCACACCCATTGGCACTCTGTCTCAGTGGACTACCCACGCCGAGCTATTTTTGGAAAGTTTTTTAAAATAGAAGCGAAGTTTCTATTCCCAACCACTCTGTGAGCGGATTCAACATGGGTTGTTCGACTGAATAATGTCAAACATCTTCCTTTGGCTTCTTGTTTCCTACCTTTGGGCAATCCCCCAAAGGAGAAGGCCTCCCTTCCACCATATGAGGGATCCCAACCTCCTCCTCCTCTCCTATAAATACATCTCTCTCACATAGATGCATCTAGCTAAACATTTTGTTTAATAGCTAAAATGGTTGAATAACTGAACAGACTGATATAGCTGGTGTGAAATAGAGAAGAGAGAGACCTATTGTCTAGAGAGAGTATAGGATTATTTCCTTGCCAAGACTAATTCCCTGACGAATGCTCGAGACGTGTTTTTACTGGACCCACTGACGGAGGCTGCAATGTCAAGGCTCTTTTGGTTGTAAACTATTTCTCTTTAATACATGGCTGATGCTTTGGTTCTCATTTTGCGTTTGATATGATTAATATTTTGCAATACATCTAGTTCTCCTTAACCAATTAGATAGTTATGAATGCAAATATTGTTTCATATGTTGCTATATTTCTCTGATCCTTGTGTAGGCACTTGAGTACCACTGTTGAAGGACCGCGATGTGTCAGGACAAATATCAGGTGACTGTTGCCACAGCTACGACAACTATGTTGGAAAAATGGTAGGACATCTATCCCGACTCGGTTTCATTAATTAACTAGGAATCGAAGCATTAGCATGTCCTCTTGTTGCTAGACCCACCCTAGGGCTAGAGAGATCACCTTTGTCCGTAGAGGGGATTTACCTACACTACACTATTGATGCAAGACCCCAACATTCCTCATTCATAAAGGCTTTCACACATACCATTGTTTTCTCTTTCCAAGGAACTTACTCTATGTACAAATTGAAGTCGATATTGTTGAACAGGTTCTAGAAGAGAGGGTTGATATTATTGTATAATATATTGTTGAGTTAATTGAAGACCAGATTGTTGATCTGGTTGTATATTAGATTGTTGTGGTCGTCGCTAGCTCTATGGCAAGGCCAATTGTTGATGTTGAATAATTGATGGCTGAATTTTAGAATAACTTGTTGGTATTGCAACTGATGTTGATAAAGAAGCTGATGTTGTTGAGACAGTGACTGGGAAAATTTCCTTGCAAGGTATTAAGAAAAATATTCATTTCCAGTAATGAATGAATGCATTGAACCCAACCCTAAATGTGTAGGGGAAATCAGTAATATTTTTCAACACAGAGAGATACCAAGTCATATTGAATTATTAAATTCGACTGGAACATAACCCCTCCTCTCCTAAACATGATTTGAAATTCCTCAATCATACATAATTTTTTATGGATTGATTGGTGGACTAAAAAATCATCAATCAATGAATCCAAATGGAAATCAGAACATCCACAATGAGCCATATTAAAAACACAAACAAAAAACAAAAATATAGGCTTTCAGAGTTGATTGTGTACATCTTATTGACGATATTCTATCTCGAATCCTTGTTCCTCTAGTTGTTGGTATCCATGGCACTCTCGAGTTTTTGAAAGCCAAAGAGAATGTAGAAGAGTAGCTCTGAACATAAAATGAAAAGGGGCATTGGGTGCTGCTTATTATTTTTAATAGCAACGAATGGCCCTGGTCCCAGTATTGAAATACGTTGTAATATTCCAAATTAGCCCAAGCTAATGGGAATATCATATTTTTCCTTATTTCATCTTGCATTTCATGTTTATGAATAAAATGGGAAGGAGGACATGTAAAACTCCTAAAAACCATGAATAAATCAATGCCTATGTAAACAGAGACATATCTGGGCCATGTAAATAATCTCTTGCAGGTGTGAATAGGCTTAAATCACAAGACTGGGTCAACCTTGACCAAATCAGCAGCGCATTCTAGGTGCAATGAACCTCATGGATACACAACACAGTTCTAGATTGGGACTCCACATGTGAAAGGGGCTAACTCATTGAGGTGGTTTAGGGTTTGACAAGTCTTTCACCCTATAAAAGAAGGAGGAGGACAAAAGGAAGATGTTGTTGATGTTATTATTTTCTGAAGGTACTGTCTGCTTAGACATCCTTTGTTGGGGTTTCCTGTTTAGGAACTCCCACCTCCTTCCTTGAGAAGATCTTGGAGGAGTCTTGTTTGTCTAGTCCAATATCCAGCATTTGGCCAAACCACATCTTGCATCTATAGTGAAGTTCTGCTTAGGATTGGGTTTTCCATGTGAGCTGCAGCAAGTGGAACTCTGGAACTACAAAGATCTAGCTTGTATTAGAGCCTCTTCTCAGTGAGTGTCTTTTAACCTCCTGGAAGAGTGCATCCATAGTTTGAGCTTCAGATCCATACATTGGCAGTAGGAAAAATCATTTCCAGGGCCTACAGCGTAGTCCCTCTTCCATGACTGTGTCATTTGCAAAAGCAGAGTTGCAGAGTTTCTTGGCATCATTTTAGAGGAGAAAGATCTCTGGTGATTGGATCCTTCCTTTCACTGTGTTGATCTGTTGATTGGCCAACCAATCCATGTTAGTTTAGATTTGATCTACTATATATTTTATGATTCAAAATTTTCTGAATGCATCTGCAGATCTGTGACTTATATCTCAGATCTACTCACTGTTGTTCATGATTTGCTGAGATCCCCAAGGGGAATGTATAGAGGAGCCTCTCTTGTACACAGATCTGAAATAGATATATCATTTTATGTACATATCTGCTCTAGATCTGAGTTGTAATCTACTACATGCTTCAGCAATGAAAATAATGTTGTTAAGCTTTATTCTGCCATTTCTTATTGTTGTAGCGGCTCATTTTGAGGCTTTTGTCTTGTATATTCATTCTATTTCTATTATACACTATATAAGCTTCATTGTAAATCCATTTTGCTAATGTATAGCTGAAATATGAACCTCCATGTTGGTCTCATTCTTGTAAATTGATAAACTACGTTATTTCTAAAGAAGTCTCTTGCATATAGCTGTAGCCCCTCTCTTTGGGTGAATTTCAGCTAGACTAGTTTGTGGGAGATCTGTTTAACCCACCTAGTTTGATTTTTTTTTGCTCTCCTTTTGGATTTATATCTTAGATGAGCTAATATAATGGATCCAGGGGCTGCAAACTCATTTATGTGCATATATTTCGTAGGAGTTTGTTATTTCAGTATGCTTGCTGTGCTGTTCCAGATTTGGAATATTACAGTGGTATCAAAGCATCAATATTGGAACAGCCTGTGCATTCTTTGAGCCAATATGTATTCAAAGGGAGGAGAGCCTCTCACTGACAGAGAGCAAAGGCATCATGAAATAATATAGGAGAAAAATTATTACACCATTGAAACCCCTCTGTATGGAAGAATATAAGGAGTAGAGTTCTCTAACATTATCTCTCAATCTTTGCATGATCTGGAGGAAGAAATCAGGGGAGGGAGGAATGGAGGACTAGCAGATCCCTTGAGGAGGTTTTCACATGAGGAAAGCCCCACTAATTCATATGATGTGTGTGAGAATTCAGCCACACAATCTATTCCACAACATGGTAGCATGCCTGCTTTATTGTCAAAGGAAGGAGGGAGTAGAGAAACACCAAAGGAGGGATATCTTGGTGAGAATCTCCAAGAATATGAATCTCAATCAGAGAGATTCAAAGAGCATATCAGTTTCCTAGAGTTATGTCAACTCAAAGAAGAAAGATCCTGCAACTATAGTAGAAGGGAAGGGTGCATGCAACACACCTTGGGTAGATTCTCTCTACCTACATTTGATGGATCACCTAAAGACTCAGCCAAGTCTTGGGTAAATATGCTTGACACATACTTTCAGTTGCATCAAGTATCAAAAAAAGAAGCCTTGAGAGTAGTAGTGCTGCATCTTCAAGAAAAGGCTTATGCTTGGTGGTTGTTTGAGTCTTCTTCCTTGAAAGGGAGGAACATCTCTTCTTATGAAAGATTCACTAGGAGAATAGTGGAAATATTTGATGAGAGACATTTTGAGACTTCTTGGGGTGAGCAGATCAAGCCCAAGAAATAGGAATATTTGCATGAGTTGGAAGATTCCATGGAGACAACTCCAGTCCTAAACATTGTTGGAGGGGTTGAAGGTTTGTTGAACCTTGTATCAGAGGCAAAGGCCCCAATTCAGCAAGATCTCTTTTCCCAAAGAGAAGACTTGAGGACTCCTTCCTCACTAAGAGATCAAGACAAATGATCTTTTGATTGTGAAGCATTCTCCACTAATAAGGAGAAGGGAGGGAGAAAGCAAAGAAGATCCTCTAGCGCTATGCAAGCATGAGGAGATCTATCTTCAGTTGGAGATGGAGATGAAGCAATGGCTTCCACTAGAGGGATTCTTGCACCTTTGCAAGGAATTCCAGAGGTTCTTCCATATGGGGGACATGAGTAGCTTGTGTCTTTTCTAAAGCACAATGAGATATAACAAAGGAGGGGTCACACAACTGATCCACTATCTGAAAATGGGGAAAGGGCTCCAATCAGAGGCACTCTTACACCATTAAGAAGGGGTTTCCAAGTTTCATAGTACTTACACACAGCAATTAGAGATGGATTTGCACAGTGGAAGTAGTCATGATATGTTCCCATATATTGTTTACATGGGGATGATCCATGAGACATCATTATCCTATGGTGTACCATCTAGGAGACCACCTAAATCATATTTGATGGAATATGTATCATACATTGATGCTCCTTTCATAGATCCAAGGGAGGAGGAAGCATTAGTAGATCATGCTACAACGCTGAGAGTGTGGGGGAAATATAGAGAAAGGAAAATAATTTTTCCTTTGACATCATTATCCATTCTCACCTCTCAAATTGCATTGAGAAGGTATGCTGCAAGAAGAAAGAATGACACCATCATGAAGCATGAGAGACAAGAATTTGATCAGAAGACAGATTTTCTTTCAGGACACTCTTCTATACATAAAGAGAGATGGTGGTCTCACATGCATGCATTGGAAAAGGCAAAGAGGTATTGGAAAAATGATAGCCTCCCATGGGAGACTAACTTCCAAGAGCTTCCTTCTTCTCTTGAGCATGTGCATAAGCAAGGAGGGAAGTAAGGAAGGATTGGCAGCCTTCCACCTTGTACCTTTGGCATGGGAAATGTCAAGGAGGAGAACAAAAACATGATAGATACTTTAGAAGACACACTATCAGCATTGTCATTGTTGGGCACACTAGATCCCTATTGGAAATTCCAACAGCTGGTGGAATATTGCAAGGATCTCCATACTTGCATGGTTCTGGATGACTTGTTGCATGAGGAGAGCTATTCAATCTTTGATGGAGTCATCTGTAATCGTGGTAGATTATTCTTGTCTAGAGCCTTCAATCTCAAGGGGAAGCTTTTGCAAAGGACTTATGAAGAGTTCCATTTTAGCCACACTTATTCTATGAAGCTCAACAATATCAAATTGAGGAGCTATTACTGGGAGGGCTTTGAAAGGGAACTATATCAGCATAATCAGAGATGCGTGGATTCTGTGGAGTTGGAGCAGCAATATGAGTCTAAGGGAGAATTAAATCAGCTCTCTCTTCCTTCCCATGAAGGAGAGAGTAGATCTATGCATCACTCCATTGATAGGAGGAGAATTGTTGGTGGAGAGCATGCTCTTAATACATGTATTTTATATTCTAACTTCGTGCATTCTTGCACCATGTTTTTGCAGGCCATGACTCCAAGAAGGAGTGTTATATTTTTTCAATCTCATGTCAAATATGGGGCCACAACAATTTTTGTACTTGGCCACTCCCTTGGTGGACAAAGGGAGAACTTGTTTCATGATGGGTTCTTTCCTAAGGCACCAAACATATCTCACACATTTAGCTACAGTGAGATGGCATGGTTTGCAAGTAAGTGGTGGGAAAACCACTTAACACATCTTGATCTGATGCAGGCTGGAGATGCCCTGCACTGGTACCTTATATGGGATTATGACCCACCTCCTCATGTTCCAATTTTTGTTTATGTATTTGTAGTTTTGCTTCCATACATGGATGATGTACTTGTCTTATTTTTGGGATTGTATGGAGGGAGGATAGCAGGCATGTGTGTACCACATGGGATGGATACTCTCTTTGTATGCTTTGCTACATATTTCGAGAGTAGGGGTTCAGCCATGTTTGTTTCAATGGCATTCTTGACACTTTATGGGATGGACCATGAACATCTCATAATGATCTTGGAGAGACAACTCATGGGAGGATGGATTGGTGAACACTCAGCTTATGCAGAAAGTTGTATCTTTGATGGTGTCACCAATGGGGAAGGAAAAGTTTTACAGTACTCACCCTATCATTTTCTTGAGGAAAAGAAACATTTTAGAGGGGAGGACAGTAATATTCCCAATTAGCCCAAGCTAATTGGAATATCTTATTTTGACTTATTTCATCTTGTATTTCATGTTCATGAATAAAATTGGAAGGAGGACATGTAGAAATACTAAAAACCATGAATAAATCAATGCCTATGTAAATAGAGACATATCTAGGCCATTTAAATAATCTCTTGCAGGTGTGAATGGGCTTAAATCACAAGACTAGGTCAACCTTGACCAAATAAATAGCGCAGTCTAGGTGCAATGAACCTCATGGATACACAGCGCAGTTCTAGATGGGGGCTCCACATGTGAAAGCGGCTAACTCATTGAGGTGGTTTAGGGTTTGACAAGGCTTTCACCCTGTTAGTTCCAAAATCCACCTTAGGCTGAAATAAGGCAGAAGAAGGACAATACCAAACCACGCTCAGCCTCGTAGCTAGCCCTACGAGGACAGGAGAGGGCTCTCTCCGGGTCAATCTCAATGAAAATATTCAAAAGGGGCTTGAGATGACAATAAAAACAACTGATCTTAGGCTAGATAAACAAATAGGAAGGTTTGATTTTGATTTTTAGGGGTTTTTGTTGAAGAAAGGGAAAAACAATTTTTGGGCTTGGGGAAGAGGCCAGATCTTGCAGAATTCAAGTTGGGGTAGGGTTGGAAATGGATTTGATGTCTAAGATCGAATGAATGGATGGAACAAAATTCTGAGGAGCTGAAGAGGGAAAGAGAGTACAAGGGTCCTCTTCAAACTGATGAAAACATATAAAACTAAACAAAAGTCTAAGGCAGAGCACCAGCAAATCAATGAATTCTACCTCAAATACTCATTTGTTTAATTCAGAAGCATAGAGAAGGATGACATACATATAAAATTAATGAAACTTAAAATAAAATGAGAATAAAAATCATCAAAACTCAGAAGCCACAAGGATCCCAACAAGTGCTGCAAAACTCTAGTCTTTCCTTTGCCAAAAATTGAAAATGGATGTACAATGAGGTGCCAAACTTTTCCCAAGTATCCAACCCTGAAAATGTCTCAGAAAATACAATATATAGACCATCCTAACCCCTTCCCATGCCTCTAGGGGTTGATCTCATCCTTCTAGGAGCTGTTTCAACCAATTCTAAACATGGAGCTAAAATCTAGGCAGCCAAACAACTTGCCTCTATATGCTAGGAAACTGATCCATTCACTCAATTTTCACTTTTTAGTGAATGAATCATCTAGAAAAAGTAAATACATGCAAAAATTACATCATGGTTACCAAATTACATCAAGCTAGATCAATAATTACATCAAGAGGTGAAACTAGTCAATACTGGCCGAATTTCTGAGCTGGAAGGTGAAAAATAGGCTGAATTCCTCTATGCGCCGCGCTCCAAAGCTCTATGCGCTGTGCTACTTTGGACCTGTTTTTGGAGCACTTCCAGAAGTCCAAATTGAGCTCAATATATCTCTTTGGAAAGCCCTAGATGTCTACTATCCAACCCAAGTGGAATTTTTCAATTTGGAGCTCATTTGCCCCTCCAAAACTTCATTCTCCCTGGATGTCTGCTATCCAACCCAAGTGGAATTTTTCATGGTGTTTTTGGCCCTTTAGGCAGCCCAGAATGTGATGAAATGATTCGGCCATTCCTGAACATACATAATATATCATGAAAAACCCAAAAATGCAAATTTTTCCTCCAGAAGATGTCGCAATCATAAGGGCGCGTCGGGAGGCGCGACGCGTGTGGCGGAAAAACCTGTTTTGCAACCAAAATTTTCAAGATGAAAAAATTTTCTCCAAATTTGCTGAAATTTGGAGTGAAGGTCTCCCATCATGTCTCATGCTCAGCCAAGGAAGCTTCGACCAAGATTCTAAGTGGATCCAGCCTCTTTCGACGTTTCAGTGCCTTTCTCAACCTTGCCTTCAGGATCTTCATTTTTTCTCTGCAAACATGTGTACGGGCCCAATAGTGAGTCTTCATGTGTCTGAGCATGTCTTTGTCCCTATTGGCCTTTTCCAAGAGCTTCTCCAGATGAAGGTTGACGTGCGTAAGGCAAGTCTCTCGCTCAAATGGTGTCATGTCACCTAGTCTCTTCCGGGCCAATTCACGGTCTTCACGGATTTGCCGCAACTCTATAAGTGTGTACTGATCCTCCAATTGTTTATTGCACTGCTCCAAGTAACACTACAATAAAAAAAGACAATGGTGAGGGGCGAAAACGGTCACCATAAGCTCATTGGTGAGGGTCAAAAGAGCTTTCGTCACCAAAAATTGAACGTCACCAAAGGTGGCGTCGCTGAAAGTATAGGTGTTGTGGTGACATTCAAGGTTCGTCACCAATAATGATTTATAGTGACGGATAGTGACCGTCACCATTTCATATGAGCAATGGTGACGGAAAATCGCCTCCATCACCAAAAAACTGAACGTCACCAAAGGTGGTGTCGCCGAAAGTATGTGTTGTGGTGACATTCAAGGTTCATCACCAATAATGATTTATAGTGACGAATAGTGACCGTCACCATTTCATATGAGCAATGGTGATGGACAATCACCTCCATCACCAAAAAATTGAACGTCACCAAAGGTGGCGTCGCCAAAAGTATGTGTTGTGGTGACATTCAAGGTCCGTCACGAATATTGATTATAATGACAGATAGTGACCGTCACCATTTCATATGAACAACAACGATTTTTTGTGATGGACCTTTCATGGCCGTCACTACTAGTGCATATATATGGCGACGTTCATTGACCGTCACCATAAACTCATTGGTGACATCACAGTCCGTCACGAATAATGACTATAATGACAAACAATGACCCTCACCATTTCATATCAACAACAAAGATTTATGGTGACGGACCTTTAATGGTCATCACTATTGATGCGTATATATGGTGGCATTCGTTGACAGTCACCGTTTCATATTTTGGTGAGAGTCAAAAAATGTGACCATAAGCTCATTGGTGATGGTCAAAAGAGCATCCGTCACCAAAAACTGATTGTCGTCATTCCTTATGAATATCAGGGCACGATGGAATTGAACCACCAACCTCCTGCTTGTAAAGCAAGTGCTCTTCCATTGAGCTAGCACCCTTTAAAGAATTAGCATTTAAACTAGAAATTTCCCCTAAAGGTGCAAAGATACACCAAAGGAATAGAAAATATAGGAAAATCAAAAGTTGCTAGAAATAATATGTTCAATATACATAATAAAAAGACAATAAGAATAAATTTTGATATAATCTAACAAAACATGTCCTACGTAGGAGAATAACTGAAAAGCACAACTAGAAATTTGAATCACAACATAACAGTATAAAAGAACATGCAATAGAAAAGGAACAACTCCACAGTTTGAGAAATATGAACAATCCATGGGCTTGTTCTTATATATTGATATAGATAACTAAATAGAAATCTAGATTTATGAAATTCAAGTATCACACAAGAATGTCTTGAACAAATATCAATATGTAAAATAGTATTTTTTTGCATTTGGATTTACCTAGCAGAACCTCAAGAAAAAGTTTCCACAGAAACAACCAATAAACATAACAACATGGACCTTAAACATAACAACATGGGCCTCGGGAGCAAGTATGCAGGGGATAAAATATGAAGGTAAAGCACTAGAGAAGTATTCAAAGCAAATGATGAAAAGCGTATCTAGAAATAACTAAGAACCCTCTGAAGTAAACCACCCATTTATCATCGTGACTAGTACACTTGCAAAAAAAGATTAGAATAAATTATGAACTATTACACCAAAAAACAGTGAATTTTTCCACTAAAATATAGTTTCAAACTAATCAATAGCATGACGCTAACTTCTCTGCAAAAATAGGGAAGTTTCAAGACAATGTATAATAGTTTTCATGGCAATCGTGTTGATAAAACCTTCCAAGGAATAAGACCACAGCAATGAACAGGAGTGTCATCATACTTAATACTATCAAAGAGTGGTCAATAGCAAAAGTGGATTGACGGACCTTCATAACTTGCATTGGTTCCTTATCCTTCATCTAACCCTAAAATTTTAGACCAAGGTTAACATTTTGAAGGGAAATTAAGAAAAGTCACATGATCTTGTGAAATAAGATTTTTATCACTACCATTAACTATAATGTAATAGTTTTGCACAAACAAAGAATCATTGTCTAAAGTGAAGTAGTCAGTGATGATTAAGACTAATTGTGGGCTTAGAATTGTTTTTCCATTTTTTTTTTGAATTGTTAGAATTACCGTACTTAGTAGCAAAGTCATTTCCACCATGGATTGGGAAGTCCACAACAACCACTTATGTAAGTGGGATTGTTGACTATAATCATTTTAACCTTCTCCTTCCTTTTTCTCAGCCACTGAAATATGTGTTGAGAACTTTTTGCTTAAGACATCCCTCATTAGAATGGGCAGAACATTAGTGATAATCATAATATTCTCGTAACATTTCCACTATCATTACAATTGATTTTGGGCTAAAATTTAGACTTATGGGTATCTTTTTCATGCCTTGTAAACAAATGAAGATGACAAGGGGAAGGAGCAGAAGAAGAGGGATTAGAAAACATCCACTAAGAGGAGCTTGAATTTTTGTCAATGATGCTCCATCTTTAGGGATCGCTTCTGTAACTTGCTTTCAATATTCAAGGCAAGCCAGAGAGCCTTGCTCCAATGAACTGAGTGCATGCAAATTCCATCTTGTGTTGAATATGAAACATGAGACACTTGATAAAATTGAAACATTAATCCCCGACAATGAATTTTTCAATATACTAATGAACAATCAATACCAGCAATTTTCAGAGAGGCATCCACCACTAAGTAGCTCCTTCCTAAGAGGTTAGAAACATTGTCTAATAACTAGTTTGTAGAAGCCATTGAAATCACCCAACAGGCACCACATTGCACACAACATGTTGAGTTGTGGGAGAAAGAATCTTAAATTATAATGCACCCTTCTACGAGAGTAACAACATTTTGGAGAAACAAAAATGCCTATGATAAGTGATATACCTGCTGGAGGTATAGAAATGTTGCCAGCAGATCAGGAGGTTGGTCCAAACCCCAAGATATATCTAGGGAACAACCCCAAACCCGAGTAGCTCTGAGGTTATGGCAGAAACGTTGAGAAGGAATGTTAAGGCAAAAGTCTTGCAATCAGACTAAACTCACAGGATAACTACAAACCAAGAGTGACAAAGTTCTGGACAGTTCCTTAGTCTAAAGAGGCTAGAAGCTCATGCAACACTAGAAGGTTATTTTATTGGGCAAAGAGAATGCTATGTGCATCTTGCAGATGCAAACTGCTCTTGCACATGATGGGAAAAGGGGCTTTCAAAAAGATGCCATGTGTGGAGCATCAACACACACAACATTCTATTTTTCCCAATGCACTAACCTTCTACTTGTGGCAAAATAGCACTTGGGTCATAGTGGCAAGGCTTTCAGTAGCAGGCACTTACCAAATTTTCCATAGTTTGCACTATTGTACCAGAACTAGATCTTGTACCTATGCTAAGATGTGAGGTGTTTCCACTGCAAGACATCAAGCAATGTGTTTAGCATTCAGAGCTGACAAACTTGAGAAACACCTTGACCAGGGAAAAACAGCTAGAAAGAAACAAACAAATAATAATAATAATACCTCTAGACGATTATAAATAGGAAACCCTACTATCACTGCACTGGAGGTGTAGGCCTTCACTTTTTTATTTTTCATTATAATTTGCACAAAATCCCTCTAATCTTAGCATGTCACATTTTTGCATTTAGCAACAGTTAAATACTTTTTCATTTGGTCACATATGAATCCCAATGGACAACTAGTATTATATATGCCATACATAACAATTAGTAAGCCAAAAAAAGTAAATGCAATGTTTCAACTGTAACTTCTTATCATGAAATGTTAGTTACAGTAACAACAATGGTATGCCAATTGCATAAGCCATATGTATCTCCTATGGAAAGGCTAATTGTAATCCCCGTGTGAGCCAAAATCTCAATAACTACAACATAAAGAACTAATATGCAGTAGAATTTTTGTGGAAACTATTTTATAAATGGGAAAGGTAGTGAATTATGGAATAGCATATCATGCGTACTACCTATTTAGTTACTTAACCTGCAATATCTACTATCATTTTCAGTTTCTTTATTATTTTGGTACACTTCTCATTTTATCTAGAATTACAGTGAGATAGTTGTCTAATAGTTGGTCATATTATAGTAGGAATGTCATCAATATAGGAAATCTAGGTTTTGACTGAAAATGAGAGCAGGACATAAGGAAAATCATTGCCACAAGGTAAAACTATGATTGACAACTTCTTATTGGAATGTATATTATTTGGAGTTAAATACAAACTATGATTATTTGTGGTAATGCTATGGATGTTTGAGAATAGACATTCAAGAAAGTATTGTCACTGTAACACGTCTACAATGTAGTTGTAGATCCTTTTTCACCTTGGTTTCTATTTTCTACAATGGCTTGTAGTGGTAGCATGATGTGTGCATTAGATATTTTCTTCCAATGTTCTAGTGAACCTGGTATTTTCAAGAGGGTCATAACCTATTAGGAAAGAAATTATTTTTTCATAAGAGGCATTCCTAGAAAAAATTGGTCAAGAGGCCAATCTGAAAGACAAAATTATAATATATATTGTGACTTCTCCAAAGCTTGAAACTTATTCAATGGTTGATACTTCACTAGTCAGTCAATAATGCGACAGCGTTCAGAAACTAAAACATAGTGGTGAATTGCAAGTCATGTTTGCGTTATGCTAGTACAAGCTTAGTCTATTCAGAGGCCTGCCATATGCAACAAAAGATATTTGCAGAGAAGCTTGCCATGTGCACTATTGGAATTGTAGGACAAATTAAATAGTTAGTTTATATATCTTTAGTGATTTTGAATTAGGAAAGAAGCCCTTAAAATGTACATCCATCATAAGACTAGGCCGAGTTCAATCTAGTCAAGTGTGTTTGTTAGTATGAATCCTTTGTCGAAGTGTACGAAAAAGGACCACTTTAGCTACGCATAACTAATAGCCCTAACAAAAAAAGTGGCTGCCAATATCTTCAGATCTACGGTTAGTTAGACAAGAAAAGAGCTGCAAAATACCAGATCTATGTATGGAAAGACATTAAGCAGTAGAAACAAGGGTTTGCTCCATATACCAATAGATAAGACAAGAACAATTTTTGAAAGAATTTTTGTATTAATAGGGCACCTTTGAGGAAAACTAGAAGGAGTATCCAATTCCCCTCAGTGGGATGGGTTCTTGGAAGTCCTCAGCACTTCAGATCTAAGATTTCTCTCTCTAGTTGATGCAAAAAACCCAATGCAAAGAGTAGAGCTCAATGGGAGCAAATGATGGAGATATGTGACCAAGTGTATAGATCCAGAGTGATCTAATAGGCAACAAAAGGTGAAGAATGGTAGGAAAAACCCTCCTATTTATAACAAAATATTGGGTCATTCAAGATCTTGGTGCATGGGTTAACCAGATCTAGATCCACTTTTTGTGGAATATTTTATTATATTTGTTGGAGGGAAAAGGTATTTGACTTGGGTCAAATCCCTTAATTTGTCAAAAATAAATAAATAAATGATTTATTTATCTTTTTAAGGAAGCGGTTAGATAATCAAATAAATAATGATTTATTTAATTATTTAAGGAGGTGGTTGAAAGATAATTAAATAAATAGTGATTTATTTAATTGTTTGTGGGTGATTTGGTCATATTTAACAAGGAATATCATCTAAATAAGGTTTAAATAATTATTCCTAGAAAATAATAAGATAAATAAAGGTTTATCTAATTAATTTCTTTGATTTTGGGTTAAACATGACTGGGAATAATAATTAAATTATAGTTTAATTAATTATTCCATGAGGAAAATCAAACAAATATGGGTTTGTTTAATATTTCCTTTTGGGGTTTCCTGTTTTAACATAGTGAAAGCAGTTTTACTTAGGGTAAAACTGGTCTTACATGGTGTACTTGGGTCCATCTAATGATAATAGGTTAGATGACAAAAAAATGGTGTAACAGATTGCCCCCCAACGTGCGAGTGTCAGGAGCAAATCGTATGACCGAAGTACGTTGTAAGAACACAATCACTAGACAACAAAAGGGATGTCAGAGAGAGAAATGTGAGGTAGATAGTGTGCTGAAGGACTAGACCCTGAGGAGACGAGACTCGCAGGTGCAACAAGTCTCCTTTTATGAGAGGGTACCTGTGCTGAAGGCGGCGGGGGAGGCATACCTATGCCCGCCGAGACAAAGTACAAAAGAATAGTGTGTCCAGTAAACAAGGGACCGAACCATAAAGTACAGCTGGCATAATCATGAGCCAGATAAAAAATACAATGAGGAATCCCACATACATGTTGTGCCTGGGATAACAGCCAGGACTTGTACAATAATATCTGAGTACATGAGATACAAATACAACCCAAATGCCCCCTGTAAATGGGGAAGGGCTCACAAAATCTGACTGATACATGCAAGTCGAAGAGGCACTGCAAGTGGCTATGGCCAACATCATCAAATATCTGGAGCTGCATCGAAGGCTGCAAAGAAGAGGTCATACGGGCATGTGGGGGGCTACCTGCAGGGCCACCCCCTAATGAGGGTTGAAACATCTCACACACGCCCGGGAATCATCAAGAGCCGCTGCTGGATCACTGGACCATCAAGTATACGAATCTCGATCATGCTGAAAGGAGCTGGAGAAACAATCAAGCCAAAGGGAAAGGAGGTATCCCTTTGCCTGATCTGAGGCACCGAACAAGAGTGGAAGATGGAACCAAGGTACACCGCCCTCTAGACCTGGCTTCTGGAATGAATGAGATGATGTCGACAGAAGGAGTTCCGCCATAATTGAGGCAATGAGAGACCCTAAACTAGGGCACGAGAGAAAAGAGTAGAGCGACGGACAGAATGACACTAATGATGATAGTGAAGTGGGAAGGACTGAGTAGCTAATAGACGACTTCCCTTGCTAGAGCAAAAAGGGCATGAATGACATGGCAGCGACTGACACAACATCATCAGGGATGGGGGACAGTGGAACTGAAGGTCATGATATGCAACACAAGAGAGAGACCAAGCAATGATGGATGGAGGGCTATAGTGGGGTACAAAGGGACGCGGTATAGACTCCAAGGAGGGAATGATGACTCAACTTGGATGCTCTAAACAAGGGCGACTTTATGGTGCTGCCACATAGTAAAGGCCCCTAATGGAGGACTGTGGAAACATGAGTACATGATGGGAACTCATGACGAAAATCGACACGAACGAAGAAAAGTAAGGAGGCAAGATGGTGCCCCGAGTACAAGTGTCGTAAGTGAGGAAATTTGATTTTAAGGAGAGGTGAAGTGACCCTTCTTGGACAAAATGTGTCCTGGTGAAGTATTAGATCATAAACATGAAAAAACAGATGCTGGCTATCTAAAGAAAATAAAACATGCATTTCAGAAGGGAAATGCTAAGGGTAATATTTCTTAAGATAGAGTGCATTGCGAGGATTAGGAAGGGGATGGCCTTCGAAATCCTCTAAGAGGTATGCCCCCTTCCCGAGATCCTTACTAATGATGTAAGGGCCTAGCCATAATGAGTCAAAATTCCCATGACCAAGGACATCATGGGCCTGTTCATATACTAGAACAAGGTCGCCTTCGTGAAAAGTGCGAGGCTGGACTTTTCGGTCATACTGAGCTTTGGTGCGCTTTTTGGCTGATTCCATGGTTTGCAAGGCAACACGGCGGTCTTCAGAAGCGCGCTCGAGCATGATAAGTCATTGTTCTAGAGGTTGGGTGTCAGGGATAAGTTCAACGGCCAGATGTAGGGAAGGAATTTCACACTCGATCGGTAAGACTGCCTCCTCTCCAAAAACCAGGTGGAAAGGAGTAAACCCGGTGGCGGTTTTAACAGAAGTTCGATAGGCCCACAAAGCAGGGAAGAGCATGAGATGCTAGTTGGTTTTGTGCTTATTCACCGTTCGTTGAAGCATAGTTTTGAGGATTTTGTTGACTGCTTCAACTTGGCCATTACCTTGGGGGTAATAGGAGGAGGAATATTGGTGCTCAAAACCCAACAGTGAGGATAGCTCACGCCATATCTCATCTTCAAAATGTTTGCCATGGTCAGAGACCAGTTGTTTGGGAACCCTGAATCGAGCTATAACATGGTTAAAGAAAAAGAGGGCAGCGGTAGCTGCCGTGTTGTTGAAAGTTGGCATGGCCTCGGCCCATTTAGTGAAATAGTCGACAGCCACGATGATATACTTATGGTTACCAGCGGATGGCGGGCGACACTCCATAAAGTCGATGGCCCATTTACAGAAGGGGCCAGTTGAGACGACCGGATGGAGGGGAGCTGGTGGAGCTCGCACCTTAGGGGAAAAATGTTGGCAATTGGGACAGTGTTTGACTGCCTCAATGCAATCACTAAAGAGAGAAGGCCAAAAATACGCAGCGCGCATGACTTTCTGGGCAGTAGCAAGATCGGAGAGGTGGCCACCACAAGCACCGCTATGGAAAGCATTAAGGACCTGTTCAGCTTCAGCATGTGTGAGGCAACGACGAAGGACGGTATCAACCCCCCGACGATATAGGTTGTCACCGATAAGGAGGTATCGGGGGGCTTGGTGTTGGATGCATCGGCGAGCCTCACGATCAAGGTGAAGGGAAAAATTTTGGGTTCACAAGTAAGTAAGAATGTAACCATACCATGGGTTGTCGGTAGTAATGGAAAATAAGTGTTCATTAGGAAAATCATCATTAACTGGGGTGTCTTGCGCTCCGGTAGGTAATTCAGAAATGAGCTCAGCGAGGGCTAAGTCTTTCTTACTCTTTGGTGTGACGAATTGGAGGTCAAATTCTTGAAGAATAACGACCCAATGGGCATATTTCCCAGTGAGGATACGACGACTCAATAGGAAAGCCAAGGGGTTGGAATTAGTCACAACCTTGGTGGAGCGCATAAGGATATAATGACGAAGTTTTTGGACTGAGAACACTACAACCAGTGCTAATTTTTCTTTAAGTGAGTAGGAAACAAGGGGTCCTACAAGGTTCTTACTGACGTAGTAGATCACATGCTCAATACCATTGTCATCTTCCTGGATAAGGACTCCAGCGACCGAATAGGTGGAAGTGGAGATATACAGGATGAAGTCCCGATCAAAGTCGAGAGGGCGGATCAAGGGAGTAGATGTGAGAGCCTGCTTGAGGGCATCGAAAGACTTATGAGCATGGGAATCCCAAACAAAAGGGATAGAAGATCGGAGGAGTCTAAGGAACCCATGTGCAGTCGTGGTGTAGTCAGGGACGAACCGTCGAAGAAAATTAGCTTTGCCTTGGAGACTTTGGAGCTGGGGGAGGGTACGTGGAATGGGAAGTTCAAGAATGGCTTGAACTTTCAAAGGGTCAAGAGTGATACCATCCTTAGACACGATGAAGCCTAAGAGACGGCCGACAGGAATGCAAAAGACACATTTCAACGGGTTAAGGCGGATATTATACTTGCGACATCGGAGAAAAATGGTACGCAGATCGTGGAGGTGCTGCGCCCGATGCTTAGAACGTGCAGTGAGGTCGTCTAAATAAGCAAGGATAATGTGAGCTAAGTCGTGGAAACAATAAGACATGGCCCGTTGAAAAGTGGCGCCGGCGTTTTTGAGGCCGAACGGCATGACCCGGTAAGCAAAAGTTCCCCACGGACTAATGAACGCGGTTTTGAGTTGATCGGCAGGACGGATAGCAATTTGGTTGTATCCGGAGAAACCATCCATAAAGGATAGAACCTCATGCCCCGCACACTCGTTAATGATTTGGTCGATGAACGGTGTGGGGAAGTTGTCTTTGGGACAAGCTTGGTTCAAGTCGCGAAAGTCCGTGCAGACACGGATGGTGCCTTGTTTCTTGAGAATGGGAACTGGGTTGGATACCCAAGTGGTGTATTCAATAGGGTAAATAAAACCAACCTGCTTGAGCTTATCGATTTCGGCTTTGATAGCGTCACGTCTGGAAGGATGAATGGGTCGCAACTTTTGACGGACTGGTTTGGCATCAGGCCATGTGTCGATATGGTGTTTGACAATGGCGGGATTGAGTCCGGGCATTTCAGAATAGGACCAGGCGAAAATATCATGGAATTCTTTGAAAAGCTTGGTGTAAGCTTCGATTTCTTCCGGGGTGTAGTGGGCACCTAAGGTGATATATTCTTCGATACCTGGTGTGACTAAAATTTCAATTTTGATGGTAGGAGAGATATTGGCCATGTTTCCTTCTTCGAAAGCATCGGGTGTAAGGATGGGGTTTTTGAACCAATCGACTGCATTGGGGATGAATTCTTTGGTTTCCACAGCAAATTGGTCATGGGACTGCTGCGGGAGGAAGTATGCGCGATGGTGCATATCGTCCCATGGAAAGTCCGGGTTAGTCATGGCTTCCATAATGTCTTCATCGGACTGGAAGATGGGAAGACTGGAGGAAGAAAGGTCACCCGAGGAGGTGGTGGTGTGGGATGGGTCATCAAGAGGAGAAGGGCTCAGATGTGCGATATCAACGGATCCAAGGTCGGCTGAGGAGCCGAGAGGATCGGCAGGTTGAAGGGCAGGTGAACTATCTCGCAAGGATGATGACAGGTACAAAATGGTGGTTGACGACTCTGTTGGCTCGATAGCGGGAGGAGGAATGTGAATGGGAGTAGGAAGGTCCTCTGGTCCTATCGAAGTGGCCTTGAATTGGCGGTACATGTCCAAGGAGGAACGATACTCGTCAAGGCAGGGACAGAGGTGGGTGTAATGGCCGTGAAAATCGCACAAGGCACAAGGGTGGTTTGTGCGCAAGTTTTTGAGTTTCGGGATAGATTCTGGGATAGTGACGTAGAATTCGGGGATGTCAGAGTCGGGGAACGTCTCGTTGACTAGAATCTTGAGGTGCGGAAATTCATGACACATATGAGTGGCGTGACCGATGATATCACACAAAGTGCATTGGATGGCGGGCTTTGGTGGTCGCGGAGGGGTAAGAGTTGTCGGGGCGGCCTAGTCCTGATGGGTTGCCCCCTTACGAGCTTTTCCTTTCTTTTCGAGGGCTGGCACCACAGGGGTAGGGTCCTGTGGAGGTACTTGGGGCCCGAAGGAGGTGAGGGGGACCGGTTGAACTGGTGTCAACGCAAGGTAAGGTTTGGGGTGACCGGGAGGGGTAGCGGCTGGAGGGTCAATGTACCAGACGGGTATGCCGAGGGTCAGGTTCGGGAGAGAGAGGGTGGCCATGACGGGGACAGAAAATACTCTGGGAGGGGGAGCCAAGAAAGGTATCTGCCCAGCAGGGTAATGACTAGGATGGATGGCTCCGAGGTGATTAAGGCCAGGGGGAACCGTTCCAGGAGGATAAAGGGGTTCGGGGATACCATCTGTAGGGGGAGGGCCAGAAGGAGGAGGTCCGGCTGGCTGAGAGGAATGGCTAGGAGTGGGGTGCAGAGGGCAAGGGGGAGGTTGCTGACTAGCCGAGGCAGGCCGCTTAAGAGCAGCCTGAGATGATTGCATCATGAAAATATTCGATAAGCTGGGATCAGTGATAGGAGCAGGAGGAAGGTTAGGGAAAGTTCCAAGCAGGGAGGAATCTTTGTAAACGCCGGGGCAGACACTGGTCAAGGAATCGACGGTTTTCTTGTTGGCTACAGAAGAGATGGTCGTCTCAGGTGAGGTCTGAGATTTTGGCTCATGATATGTCAACTGGTCAATGGTGACTATCCTTCCATTATGGGGGAAAGACATCTTGCGGAAAACCGCGGATGGGACAGCGGACATAGCATAGGTGTAGCTTCGCCCCAATAGAATGTTGTAATCTAGCGGGGCGTCGATGACTTCGACGTCAACGCAAACAGTCTTACCGGCGAGGGTGATAGGACAATTACGAAACAGGCCAATGGGCTGGGAGGCATGACTGTCCCACGCTCGAAGGGTGATCGTGGAAGGGGCCAGTTCAGGGGATCCGAGTTGCTTCCAAACCGAAGCGGACATCACGCAGGTGGATGCCCCCTCATCAATGATACATCGGGACACGTTGGCGTTCTGGATTTTGACTGGGATTTGGAAGGCGACGGAAGGAGGAAGAGGAGGATGGTCCGATTGAGTGGCGTCGAAAATAATCATTTGGTCATCAGCAGGATCTACAGCGCCCACGGCAGATAGTAGAGCCTTCTTTTGGGAAGGGCACGACTGGAGGAGTTCCAGTGTGGAAATGGTAGCAGGAGATTGCGCCAAATCATCTACTATGCTATACGAATGGGCAGTTCGACTGGGAGCAGTGTTTCGACGTAGTGGGCCCTTAGGTATCTTGGTATGAACCTCAATTTTTGGTTGAGGGATATGTAAGGGGCCACTGGGTGACGAAAGAGGCTCTGGAGAACCTGAAGAAGGAGGCTCGGGAGCAGACTGAGCAGGAGGCTTGGAGTACTGGCGAGACCAAGTTTGAAGGTGAAGATCAACGGACGGGTTAAGATCGGAGTGCATCATAAGGATCTGGTAATCAGAGGAACCAGAAAGGGAAGGGGGGTGGCTACCTGGCTCTCAGGCGATTGGGTAGCCACGAATCCTTGCTGAGGGAAAGGATCAGTAAACACAGCGGGCTGGGTAGTGGCCACATTAGGAGGAGCATGATGGGAGGCGTGCTGTCCGCGCAATGTGGCTTGAGACTCCCACATCTGCCGCATCTGGGGTAATAGGGGACAATCGTGGGTGTAATGACCATAAACACCGCAACACGAACAAGGCTTACTTGTGCGAAGCGGCCTGTCCGGCTTGGGCTGAGTGCCCTGTTTCTGGTTGGCAGTGTTAGGGTCCACACCAGGATTGGGTCCATGGGTACCAGGGGCAGATTGGTTTGGATTGCCTCTCCGCCTTCTTTGAGAAGAAGGGGGATTAGTCGCGCCCTGCTGTGCAAATACTTGCCCTGGAGGGGGCTGTAGGTGCTGGTGCTGGGTTTGAGGAGGCAAGGGAGGAGGAAGCGCATATGCTGGAGGAGCTGGTGCACCAGGCTGCAGATAAGGGTAATGGGTAGGTTGGGCAACATTGAGGTAAGCAGGAGGTTGGGAAAAAGGAGGAGGCATGCCGTATCCTGGATACATGCTACCGGGAGGGGGGAGAGTGCTGGAGGAGCTGGCCCCTCCCTGAGGGGGACCATAGCCCATAGGAGGTTGAGCATATGGATGGGAAAGGGCTCCAACGATACCGTCGGTGGAATGAGATGCCCCCGGGGCGTTAGCGCCACCGGGCCTGGGGAGGTCAGGAAGAACGGTATAAACATAACCAGATTGAGCGTAGATCGGGTCATATTTCAAGGCTATTTGGAGGGCGGCTTCTTCAGTTTGAGGAAAATGAGAGGCGACATCTTTGCCGATGGGAGCGGGAAGGGTGCGAAGGAACCAATCCATGTAAACCCGATCTTCGAAGGGAGGGGCTCGACATAAGCTCCGTCTTCTTCGCCATTCCTGAACATGGGCAGAAAGGCGTGTTGAAGAGGATTGCTTGAAGGAAGTCAAGAGCTCCGTGCCGGTATCGTATCGGAGAGGGAGCTGGAAGTACGACAAAAAGGCTTGGGCAAGAGTCTCAAAGGTGGTATGGGTAGAGGTGGCATGTTCGACATACCATTTAGAAGCTTCGCCGGTGAGCGTGCGTTGGAACAAACGAAGACGGATGGAGTCATCGGTAATGGAATTGGAGGAACACCACATGTGGAAAGATTGGACATGATTGGTTGGATCTTCACCATTAAGGCCCTCAAACTTAGGGATGTCGGAGGGGAGCTTGGTTGGCATAGCAGGCCAATTAGCATTGTGGTGAATGGGGTCATTGATCAACTAATGGAAATCGGGGAGGTTGAGTCCTGCAATGTACGGCAGCACAGGGGTGGCCGGGGTAGTTCCTGTGGCGGTTCCGCTAGTAGTAGGGCCGACATTAGGGCCGGGAGAACCACTAGCGTTAGGCCCTGGACTAGACATAGTGAAGGTGACAGGGGGAGAACCAGGAGGAGAAAGAGGACCCGATGAATCAGGAGAGGAGTCGGAGTGCGGACTCGAAGGTGGACTGGCTCGACGACGATGGGGCGGAGCAGGTAGATCGACCAGAAACTGAGGATGAAGGCCAAGAAGTCTCCAGGAAAGGCGCCTTGGGGGTGCAATGATGACAGGAAGAAGGAAACCGACAAGGGCAGAAAGGGACAGAATCAAGTGATGTCAAGGGCAGATAAGGTGCAGTGACAATTGATTTTAGAGTCTTTGCCAGGCGGTGTTAACCAGGCGCTTCTTCACTTAGGGTCAGTGTGTGGTGTGCATTAATTTTAATTTTTAAACCCTTTTCGTTTTGAGAGCAAGAAAAAGTGTGCTGCGTAACTGAAAAGAAATATGCGTAGAACAATATAGATTATTGAAAGGACAGAACATTTAACAGCTAACTATGCATCAATCTAACCCAAAAAGGCAGGTCTCTCAAAACTACTCTAAAAGAGGGAAAAAATCTACTCAAAACACACATAAAAAGAGGTCAATAGATCTAGGGTCGAAAGGGACAGGGATCTAGAGGATAAAGCTGCTGAAAAGAGGTGCAGATCACAGCCAAGAGACAGAGGCAAGGTGGCTGGAAAAAGGAAGGAAATCAGCAAAAAAGGAGGGGGCAAGGGGGAGGCCCAGAAAGTAGGTCCAAACAAAACGACAGGAGGTGATTTGAAAGGAAGAAAGGCTGATTTCAAAGGATCTGAAAGGGAGGTAACAGATTTGGAAAAAAGGAGGCAGAAGCGCTAAAAAATAGACGGCTGAAACAGCTTAAAACTCTTCCACAAAAATTGGAGGGTACTAAAGCCCTAGGGGGCTAGGTTCCCACTTAGATGAGTAAAAACAGATCAGAACTTGGTCAAAACGGGTTGAGACAGAGGCTGGAGGACCCTAGCAGAAGCTGCAGCAAAACCCAGAAAAATTGCTGAAAAAATGGCAGGTCACATTTTCTGACCTGATTTCAGTGCAGGTCGCAGGAAATAGGCTGAAAAGTGCGACCTGGAGGTCCAGGTCGTAGGTTTAGGGCCAAAAAGTGCGACCCCCTGTTCCGGTTGTCTCGGCGGCAGATTTTTAGAAAAGTTGTCGTCTCAGTTGCGGCTGGTGTCGCTTACCTGCGCAATAGGGCCAGAAACACACGGAAGTTAGAAATTTTAATGTTTTAGGGTTTTATATGAGAAAAACAACATAAAAATAGGAAAAATAAACAGCTGAAAAGAAACCCTAGGGTCTGAAGTAGCTGGATATGCAGGAATATGAAAAACGACAGCGGTCGTAATTTAAAACCCGTGTGGAGTTGCCATTTGTTAGTATGAATCCTTTGTCGAAGTGTACGAAAAAGGACCACTTTAGCTACGCATAACTAATAGCCCTAACAACAAAAGTGGCTGCCAATATCTTCAGATCTACGGTTAGTTAGACAAGAAAAGAGCTGCAAAATACCAGATCTATGTATGGAAAGACATTAAGCAGTAGAAACAAGGGTTTGCTCCATATACCAATAGATAAGACAAGAACAATTTTTGAAAGAATTTTTGTATTAATAGGGCACCTGTGAGGAAAACTAAAAGGAGTATCCAATTCCCCTCAGTGGGATGGGTTCTTGGAAGTCCTCAGCACTTCATATCTAAGATTTATCTCTCTAGTTGATGCAGAAAACCCAATGCAAAGAGTAGAGCTCAATGGGAGAAAATTATGGAGATATGTGACCAAGTGTATAGATCCAGAGTGATCTAATAGGCAACAAAAGGTGAAGAATGGTAGGAAAAACCCTCCTATTTATAACAAAATATTGGGTCATTCTAGATCTTGGTGCATGGGTTAACCAGATCTAGATCCACTTTTATGGAATATTTTATTATATTTGTTGGAGGGAAAAGGTATTTGACTTGGGTCAAATCCCTTAATTTGTCAAAAATAAATAAATAAATGATTTATTTATCTTTTTAAGGAAGCGGTTAGATAATCAAATAAATAATGATTTATTTAATTATTTAAGGAGGTGGTTGAAAGATAATTAAATAAATAGTGATTTATTTAATTGTTTGTGGGTGATTTGGTCATATTTAACAAGGAATATCATCTAAATAAGGTTTAAATGATTATTCCTAGAAAATAATAAGATAAATAAAGGTTTATCTAATTAATTTCTTTGATTTTGGGTTAAACATGACTGGGAATAATAATTAAATTATGGTTTGATTAATTATTCCATGAGGAAAATCAAACAAATATGGGTTTGTTTAATATTTCCTTTTGGGGTTTCCTGTTTTAACATAGTGAAAGCAGTTTTACTTAGGGTAAAACTGGTCTTACATGGTGTACTTGGGTCCATCTAATGATAATAGGTTAGATGACCAAAAAATTGTGTAACATCTCCTCCACGACATTTTGGGGACAACCCAATAAAAAAGACACTTGAGATAGACCCAAAGCATCAAGAATTATATGATTATATAGAATCTTTAGAAAGAGCAGCCACGGGTCCTAGCACTTCATCCACTTAGCCTCACACAACAAAAGAAGATCTAGTCCAATCATTGAAACAAGAAGTCTTTGAGTTAGAAGTTTTAAATAGACACATTAAAAATGAAAATGAGGCATTAAAGGAACAAAGCAAATTGGACAAGATCATTCATGACAATACCATGCTACATCTGGGACTATGGTAGAAAAAGAACAGGAAATTGAAGAAGAAATGCCAGAAGTTAAGTAGAGCATTGGTTAATATCAAATTCAGATGCTTGATGAAGAAGCCCAGGATGTTAGCAGCACCAAGGAAGAGGAGGAGAGGACTGGATGTACTGGCTGAAGTATCAAGGCATATGATTTTCATGAGAGTTTAGGGGTTTCTATGTTACACAGCATTTGTCACTGCCCCTACCATTCCTCCTCGGCCCCGCACAATGGAGGACCCATTTTGTGACTATGGAACATTGTCATGCCTTGAAATCATCATCAATGCATTCCTCTACATGAGAGTCAATTGCCCTAAAGACATCTCCTTGCAAAGAACCATGAAAACATCTCCTTTTGCATTGGCGCGGGCAGACAGTTCATCACTCGCGCCAATGGGGAAAATCCTACAAAGGGGTCACGCCAACTGGCGCTCTGTCCCAGAGCAGCAGTCGCACCAGCCAATTTAAGAAGTGTTTTTTAAATAAAGATGGCAGAAGTTGTGTTTCAACCAACTCAGAAACCATTGCCTATCTTGAGTTGGGAGGTTTGGCTGCGGGAGTTCCATGGAAGAGAAGTGGTTTGCCACCTCCCATGGAACCTTCCTTGATGATAGGGCCAATCCCACAATAATAGGGATCCCAACTCCCTCCTTCCCCATCTATAAAAGCTTGCCTATTGCCATTGCAAGCTAGTCTTGAAGTGCCTAAGCTTTGAATCTCCAAATTCCCAAGAGCCTTTGTGCTGTAAGAGCCCTCTTTCTTCCCTTAAGGCCGACTCAATTAAGGAGACTATCTTCGAGAGACTCTAGAGAGGCTTGCCCTTTCCCTGGCGAGCTTTGCGAGACGTGAACGACTGGGGACCCTTCCGAAGGAGACCGCGGCGTCAGAACATTGGTTGTACTCTCTTTCGATTGTTATTTAATGAATGATTACGGTTATGGTTCCACTCTGTTTTCACTTATGTTAATAATGAGTTATATCCTTTCTGACTGATATATAGTTGCGTATTCTGGATTTTATGCTTGTATTCGTGTTGTTTCTTGCATGTGAAGGTGTCCATCCGCGGAGATCGTGGGGGGATCGTGATCTGCCGAGGCTGAGGAACAGGAACGCTCTCTTCTACGGATCATAGCATTGGATTCCAGGTAGGCCTCCATCTTTGGTATTTTATTTGTAACTAGGAACTTGCGCTGTAACATTTGATGATTGTTGCTAGACCCCTGCTGGGCTAGTAGGGATCGCCTCCGTCCGCAGAGGGGATTTACCTCCTCAACAATTTGGCGACTCCGCTGGGGATCGTCTAGATTTCACTGTCTCATTTGGATTGTCTCGTTTTGATTGTTTTATAATTTTCCTTGCTTGGTTAGCCTTCTGGGCTGGGTTCTTTTGCTGTTTTTTGCTTCTTGGTTTGCTTAGTTTACATTGATCTACTTCTGGAGTAGTTCTTTTTTGTTTTTTGGCTAAGAAACTTGACTGGCGCGCTTTTTAGCTCGACAGTCGCGCCAATTGGCGCATGTTGCTTTTGTATAGCCCGCGCCAATTTCTTGCTGGCGCCAGTTGCAGCCTTACAGTCGCGCCACTCCTGTAGGGTATTTGAGTTTGCTCAATTTTGAGCTCTCTAGGTCTGGTCAGTGTTTTTCTTCTTGGTTTTCCGACTACCTGAGTGTGTTGGGGTCCTGTTTGACTGGGAATTTGCCTTCGTCCTTTGGTTGTTTGCTTTTATCTATCAATTTCACGTTTTAAGCCCTAGGGCATCTAGTGGCTTTGTGTATTGAGCCCTCCTTGGGAGTTTTGGTGTTTCGTTCATCCAGTCAACTCTCTGATTGCTCCTTCGCATTCTTTTAGTAGTTGTTCACTATTTTGTTGCGATTTTTGGGTGATTGCTCGTTTCTTCATTCAAATTTTGTTTGGTCTTGCTTTGGGCCTAGATCACACAGTCCATTGGAGCCTTTGAGTCTTTTTCTTGGTTTTGAGAGATTTTGGTCGATTTGAGATCTGGTTGTTTGTGTCATTGAGTGAAATTTGTTTGTTTTGCTCTTTCAATATCATTTCTCAAGTTGCTTCTCTTTTATTTTCAATTTGTTTAGTGCATCTAGCTATCAAACATTGAAAATTACAAAAAAAAAAATCTCTTTTGCTTTTGGTTGATTAGTGCAAATTGAAAATTTTCGATTTTACTAGTAATTAGTGATTGGAATGAAAATTTTTTGGTTTCATTAGTTGCATTAGAGATCTCATTGTTTGTCTTCCGATCATTTTGTTTGTGTAAAGACTCTCAACTCTTCTGTAGCTAGTTTTCATCGAACAAAATGGTGTACTGTGGCATGTAGCTTTGCATTTAGGAGTTTTTGGAACAACACATTCGTTAGGGCCTGAAAACTGAAACCTAATTGAAGATCAACTTTAAAATCTATTCAATTAACCTAAGGCAGCATTGGAATCTAACGAAACATATTTAGAGGTCTAGGCTAGAGACGTGTTCTGGCGTCTTTAAACCTAGCAGCTGTCGTTCGCCTTTTGGCTTTAGACAGTGCTAGTACGGACTTGTGCTCCTCGTACCGTCATGTATATAAAGGGAGACCCCTCTAGGTTTTCAATCCTTTATCCACAGGAAGCCGAGTCTGCCTCCCTATACCCGTGATACACCGAACACAACATTCGGGGAGATTTCCTGCACGTACGGAAAGTCCTTGGTTGATTTCTTTTTTCATTATCAAAACCAAGGTGTATATTGCAGTTCACGGTTATTTGGTACACCCTTTGTGCCTAGTATTCCTGAGCAGTCATTTGGTCTTTTTTGACTCCCTAAATTTGAAAAGACCGTCAAGCGCTTGTCCTTTCACGCTTGTGTCAAATCTGAAAGAGATAGAGTCATCTTTTATCGTTTCTCGACTCTTAAAACATGAAACGGTGAAGTTTCTTATTTTTCAATGTGGTAAAAACTAATCACCCACGATTATACGCCCTGTTAGATATTGCTTGTTGACCATTTGATCGTGTGTCTTGACTCTTTTTCAGCCCGTGTGTGTGTTTGCTTCTTTTTCTCTGGTAATTTGCCACAGTGGCGGAACCTTCGGTTTCGTCTACTGGTAGTCCTTACACGGACGATTCTTCAGAGGCTTCCCAATCCTCTGCTGAACTGCAGCAGCCTATTGTTTCCGAGTTTCCTGACGGGGGACAGGTTCTTGCTGAGCAACCCTTTGGAGGACCAGTTGAGTTCAATTGGCCCTTTTCGGACCCTGTGTCTGAATTGAGATTAGGAGCTGATTTCCTTTCTCTTACATCGGGTTCGCCTTTTGTTGCTGCTGTATTTCCTCCTAGTCCTCGCTGTCTCTTACGGGATTTAACGGCAGGATCAACCATGAGTGATTCTGGTGAGGAAATCCCAACGTCTGGTGAAGACTATCAGCTCTTCCCACGAATATTGTTTCAGGGAGACAACTCTGAGCTGGCTGAAATGTCAACAGCCAGTCCCTGTTTACCACAGGGATACAGATCTTTGGGTCAGATCATTTCTGCCACAACCTCTATGGGAGTGTCAGCTCCTTCTCCGAGGCCAACTGCTACTACGCCCGGGGTCTCTCCTCAGACGCCCGTTACTTCTGTTCCCGTCCGGCCCACTGTCTGTGTGGCCGCCTCTTCTCCTGTTGTCACAGCATCCGCTGCAAGAGCTGTGCCAACTCCTGAAGATGTTTATCTAGCGACTCCTATACTGGAGATCATCTCTCCGGAGGAGTATCGGTTGTCTTTGCAACAGCCGAACGCCGAGGTTGGACCATCCTCCCAAGATCCTAACCGCTCTTAATTTTCGCACTATGCACAGGATGGTACTCCCATGTATGCTTTCCTAGGTCAGTATGATGAGCACGGGGAGATTTTGCGTCTACCCGCTCCTGAGGCTTACCTCTATGCTCAAGGTTTACCTTATAACCAGGCTTATAACCCACAAGGACAGCCTTTCCAAGGCCAACCTGCGAGCCAACCTGGCTATCTTTATGATCCGCAGGGGCAGCCCATGCAAGGCTATCCTGTCGGCCAACAAGGGCCATCGTACGGTCTGCAAGGACAGTATTATAGCCCTTCCGGTCAACCTGCTCAGCCTCAGCCGGGGTATCAACCGGGACCGGTCTATGGTGCTGGGGGGAAAATCCAACCTTCTTTACCTATGCAACCGCAGTATCTTGTTGTTTCTAACGTTGCATATCAGTCGGGACCATCCTATGGTTCCGCTTCGGGTCAAACCGGTTTTCAGTAGGCACCTGGCCCTGTTCCACCACCAGGCCAACCGGCCCATCCAGTACAACTTGGTGTTCCGCCTCCAGGCCAACCGGCCCATCCGGTACAACCTGGGGCTCATTCACAACCAGCCCAGCCTACTCAACCGGCGCCACCTGTTTATTCGGGTCAACCTATTCATAAAGGGCCGCCCTCTCATTTGGGTCAACCTATTCACTCAGGGCAGCCCGCTCATTCTATTAACCCTGCTCAGCAGCCGACTCATTCAATGCCGTAGCCAAATCAACAGCTGCGCCCTACTTATCAGGCTCCACAGGGTTCCACTTTTCAGCAGCCTACTCATCCTTAGGGTGGTTATTATCCTCATGGTCAATCTCAACCGAATTATAACCACCCCAGAGGCTCTCAGTATTATCCTCCTCCACCCGGTTTTACCTATACTCAGCAGCCAAATCCAAACACTTCTTACACCAGGCCGACATATAATCAGGGTCCGTACCCTGGTTATCAGGCCCCACACTCTGGTTACCAGCATCCAAATCAGTCTGGTTATACGACCTACACCCCCTACGGTCAGAATCCTACGGGACAGAACCCATGGGGGCAAGGATATTCACAACCATTGTGGAGTATAGGTAACGGTCCTCATCCTGGGTCTGGCATGCCGGTCAATCCGCCATTGCCGTTCCTGGCCACCTTGGAGTTGCCGGATGTTTCAAAGTTGACCAATGATCCAATTTTACATAATCCATATTGGCTTCCGGTTCCCACCAAGATACCAGGTGATTGCCCCAAGTTTGAGGGAAAAGTTGGAGAGGACCCCCAGGCGCACGTGATGACGTATCACCTTTGGTGTTCGTCTAACTCTTGGGTCGACGATTCGATTCGCCTGCGCCTCTTCCAGCGTACTTTAACTAGAGCTGCTGCTAAGTGGTACATAGAGCTATCCCGCGGCATTTTCCAAGATTTCAATTCTTTAGCCATGGCTTTCCTCATGCACTTTCAGTTACCGGTTCGTTACGAAGCAGGGACGCACCTCCTGACTTCTCTGAAGCAAGATAAAGCCACTCACATCTCTGATCACATTCATGAGTGGCGGCGCTGTCGTAGACTGATCAAGTTTCACATACCTGATCAGATACTGACTCACTGGTTCACCATACCCTTTGTGAATAAAATCGCTCAGGATATTGCGATGGGAGCATGTGTGACAGAGGAACAAGCCATTGTGCGTGCCCAATATCTGGATCTTGTATATTCTCAGTCTGGCACGCTTTATGATATCTTGCCTGATGCCCCGCGGTCCGGAACCTCTAAGGCTCCGCCTACCCCTGTGGTGGATGGTGTCATTGGTTATGTCTCTCAGAATTCGAAGAAATCTTCGAATGGGAATCAGAAGTCTAATTCTTCCAACAATGCTCCTGCTAATCCCGCCCCCTCCGATTCTGGTAAAACCGCGGAAGTGAATGCCGTTCAGGCCAATCCTACGGAGAAAACTTCCAAGGGGAAAAAGAAGGGCAAAGGCAAATCTAAATCTGATGCCCCGAAGCCAGAATCTAAATCTTGCACTGAGGATGGCTCTCAGCGTAAACCGAAGTACCCTTGCCTCATTTGTGAAGGGGGCCATTATACTAAGGATTGTCCATGACGATCCGAGGTTAGTCAACTTCTCAAGGGCCCTAAAGGGACTCCGGCTGTTCTAAAAGAGCCATTTCCATCTCAGCAGACCCAGATGTTCGAACAGCCGTCACCATCTGCACCGTTTGGGTCTCAGGTTTTCATGATGAAGAGTGTTGCACCTATCTCTGTCGCTACGCGGTCGAAGGATTACAACGAATCGCGGCAGGCACCAGGGAAGGCAGTTGCGGATGGACCGCCTCCCCTACCTGCCTCCGGTTCGTTGGAAATTGAGAAGCCTACTCCTGAACCCGTTATGAAGCCATCTTCTAAAGGTGTCCTTCGAAGATCTTCTTATAATCCGAATGCTCGTGCTGCTCAACATTACAGCATTGTTGAGGATTTGGCACAGGCGCCGTCTGCCATGTCTGCGCTAGAATTTCTTCAAAGTTGTCCTTCGCAACGGAAGGCTTTACTGTCTGCGATCGGGGGCATCGATCTCGCCGACTCGAGTCTTCTCACCTTCGATTTAGAGAATTTCACTCCCCGGCTTCCACATCAAATCGCTCTTATTATTCAAGTCGGGATTAACGGTCTAAAAATTCATAGGGCCGTCGTGGATGAAGGTGCATCTACCTGCGTTATGTCCTCCGCTTGCTGGAAGGCCATCGGCTCTCCAGCCCTTTCGTCATCCCCCAATGCCCTTGAGGCATTTGATGGTCGGGAATCCAAACCCCTGGGTGTTCTCGAGAGTCTAGCGATCACATTACAGGGGAAGACTGTCAACGTGGAAGTGGAAGTAGTTGATGCTAAACTCAACTACAATATACTTCTTGACCGCAGCTGGACTCATGCCATGCTCTGCGTGCCATCCACCGTCTTTCGATTTCTTAAGTTCCCTCACGAGGGAAAAATTGTCACGGTGGACCAGTTGTCATTTTTCACCTCTACCTCTGAGAACAACGTGCCATACCTGGATCAGATTCCGAATCCCCCCGACAGTGTAGGACCTGGTCTCTTCAAAGACCCAGTCCTCATGGGTATTTTTCCCTCACCACCACCGCACACCGCTCAAGTCAACATGATGTCCAGGTCTGATGACCCCTGGCTTATTCCTACGCCTGAGCAGGTGTTTGAGTTCAGAGAATCAATGCCCTTGACGCCAGTAGAGATCAGCTACTGTGAAATTGTTGCCGCATCTGATCCTCCACTTCCTCAGCATGCTCCTTTGAGCATGGCTCTCGGCGTCTACTCTCAATCCCCCTGGCTTGGTCAGGCTGATTCACCTGATCCTCTCAAAGAGAATTTTCCTTCCGATGAAGCCATCATTGAAACTATGTCTCTTGAGGAGCTGCCTTGGGGCGATGGACATCATCGCTCCTCTTTTATGCCTAGATTGGGGGCAATGACTGACTGTCTGGAGCGTTATTCTACTCAGGTTTCTACGCCTCCTCTTCAAACGCCCATTTTGACGCACGAGGTTTTTTCGGAGGGTAACCTGAGTAACATTACTCAAACCATCCCGATCAACATCTCCGTTAAACCGGGGATCGTTGAGAATATTCATGTGGGTGTGACTTGTTCTCCCGATGAGATTCAAGTCTATACTGAGCTTTTTAAGGAATTCAGAGATGTTTTCGCGTGGTCCTACGAGGAAATGCTGGGGATTGATATCAGTATCGTAGTGCATGAGATTCCAACCTACCCAGGTGCGAAGCCCGTGCGCCAACGCTTACGCCCCATGCATCCTCGGAAAGCCGCCGCCATTAAGGCAGAAGTTGAAAAAATTCTGAACGCAGGTTTTATTTATCCCATCCCCCTCACAGAATGGGTGTCTAACATTGTCCCTGTCAATAAAAATCAGGTTACGATTAGAGTCTGTGTTGATTATCGCGACATCAATCGCGCCTGTCCAAAGGATAATTATCCCACTCCGTTTATAGACCAGATCATCGACGAATGTGCTGAAAGTGAGATCTATTCCTTGATGGACAGTTTCTCAGGATATAATCAGATCAATATTGCACCTGAGGATCAACACAAGACCACATTCATCTGTCCGTGGGGTACTTTCGCGTATAAGAAGCTCCCGTTCGGCTTGAAGAATGCTGGAGCCACTTTTCAGCGTGCGATTTCCTACGCTTTTCATGACATTCGCCATATCGTTCAGCCTTATCTGGACGACTTGCCAGCCCATTCGGCTAAGCGAGAGGACCATCCTGAGCATCTCCGCCAGATCTTTCTTCGTTTCAGGTGCTACAACATCAGGCTCAATCCTCATAAATGTGTCTTCTGCGTTGATTCTGGCCGTCTTTTAGGATTCATAGTCTCGAAAGACGGAATTCGCCTTGACCCTTTAAAGGTCGAGGCCATCATAAATCTCCCATCACCCTCCTCCCTATATCAATTACAGAGTCTGCAAGGGAAAGCGAACTTTCTTCGGCGCTTTATCCCGAATTATGCCGAGGTGGCCAAAGGATTCACTCGTTTATTAAAATAGAACGTTCCCTTCCATTGGGAAAAAATCGCTCAGCAATCCTTTGAGAAGCTGAAGACGTTGCTTGTCAATGCTCTGTTGCTTCATCCTCCGGACTACCACCGCGACTTCACTTTATATCTTGCCGTCGCATTTAGCACCATAGCCATGGTCTTGGTGCAGGATGACGATGACGGTGATGAACATGTTGTTTATTATCTGTCACGGAACCTTCTCGATCCAGAAACGCGTTATGCTCATGTCGAGAAGTTGGCATTAGCAGCAGTACACGCTGTACAGCGCTTTCGCCATTACATCCTTTTGCGTACGATAACAGTGGTTTCAGACTGCAACCCTATGACGTATATTCTTTCTAGACAATTACTGGGGGGCAAGTACTCCAAATGGATTCTCATCCTGTAGGAGTTTGACTTAGATTTCACTACCGCTAAGTCAACTAAATCACTCGTCTTCGCGGATCTGATATGCTCTCTCCCTACAGACTCTGCTCCCTCACACTCTGAAGACCATATACCGGATGAAACGCTTTTCCTCATCAGTACTCATGACCCTTGGTACGGTGACATAATAGTGTATCTTCAAACCTCGACATTTCGGTCTGAGTTGGATAAAGCTGCCCGCCGTCGGATTCGGCATCAGTCCCAACCCTACCGTATAGTAGGAGATACCTTATACCGCATTGGAGTAGATTCGGTGCTCCGGCGATGCCTAACCTTGGAAGAGGCTGAAAAGGTCCTAAATTACTGCCACAGTGGCGCCTGTGGTGGACATATGTCCGGGTATGCTACTGGCCAGAAGATTCTGTGAGCAGGTTATTTTTGGCCTTCCATATTCAAAAACTGTATCACTGCAGTCCGTAAATGTCATGCGTGCCAGATATTTCAGCGCAAGATGCGCGCGCCTCCTTTACCCTTGCATCCCGTTATTACCGTTGGCCCTTTTGCGAAATGGGGCGTGGATTTTATGAAGTGTAACCCTCACTCGGCCGGGGGGCATGCGTATATAATTGTCGCCGTCGACTACTTCACCAAGTGGGCCGAGGCGATGCCTACACTAGCTGCTGACGGGAAAACGGCTGCTCAATTTATATTCAACCACGTTATTGCACGGTTCGGGGTTTCTCAAGCCATCATCACTAATCACGGTACTCATTTTCGAGATTATATGATGGCGGAGCTGACTTCAAAGCTGGGCTTGCGTCACGACAGCTCAACACCTTATTACCCTCAGGCGAATGGTCAGGTTGAAGCAGTGAACAAGGTTTTGGTCACTATGCTTCAGCGAACAGTTGGTATTCACAAATCCAATTGGCATCTCCAACTGTTCTCAGCTCTCTGGGCATACCAAACATCTGCAAAGAGTGTAACTAGGTTCACACCATTTCAATTGGTGTATGATCTGGAAGCAACTCTTCCGGTTGAATGCGAGATTCCTTCGTTGAAATTAGCTGTGGAACTTTTACCTAATACTTCTGCTGAGGAAGAACGTCTTCTGTATCTGGAATGGTTAGATGAAACCCGTCGTCTGGCTGCTTTGGTTATCGAAGCACAAAAGAAGAGGGTCAAAACTCATTTTGATCAATCTGTTTCTCCTTGTTCCTTTATCGAAGGAGACCTCGTCCTCCTGTACGATCAAGCACATGACAAGCTTGGAGCCGGTAAGTTCCAGCCTATGTGGCATGGGCCCTATATAGTAAAACGCGTTTTGAAAAACGGGGCCTACGAGCTTATAGATTATGAAGGAGTTCCGCTGGCGCAGCCCAGAAATGGGCTGTACCTCAAAAAGTACTATGCCTGAAGTGATTTCTTGGTGTGGTGTGTGTACATAGGTGTGTTTTTCATTTGTGTGCATGTATGGTGTGGTGTGCCTTGTAAACATCTTTCTGCTGATCGGGTCTTCCTGGTTGTGCAGATGTCTATTCATCCATTTGTTGGTTTCGCGGATGGTGCCTCCCGCAGTACTAGGAATCTGTCCTTAGCAGCCTGGGTAATCTATGATCCTGCTGGTGAGCTGGTCAACCTGCAAGGAGTGTGTTTAGGACGTGCTACGAACAATATCGCAGAATATAGTGCTGTGTTAGAATTATTAACCAAGGCAGTAAACTTTCGTATCCGTGAATTGCTCGTGTATCTAGATTCGCAACTTGTAGTATTACAACTGAACGGACACTATTCGGTAAGAAACCCGTCCATTTTACGTCTGTATCTGCATATTCGATTACTGGAAAGGAAATTTGACTACATTACATATCATCATATACCCAGGCATTTGAATACATTAACAGATGCAGTAGAAAATTTGGTATTAGACAGACATTTGCGCAATTTGTAAATCATCATCACATGTAAAGAAAGATCCATCCATAAATAGATATGCATATATATATATATATATAGATATCGAAATGTTTACATAGAGTGTGTCACATAAAGTCAAAATATACATAATCGTCTTAAGTACATCCGGAGACGATACATCTCTCAAAAAATAGGTGTGGTATAATCCCTAAGAGCTAATCCGCATGGTGCTCATGATAGCATGTAACTGCACGCACTAAGCGTCTCAGGATTCGGTGGATCCGACTTGGAACTCCCACCGTATGACGCTGGTATGCCATCGGTACGTCCGCCAGCCGAGCATAGTCCGGGATCCCTCGGGCAATGCCCTCGAGATTCTGGATCAACTCCTCTCCTCCGGTGCCCTCTCCCTGAGGATCAGGGGCGAGTTGAGTCCTCCGTGAGATTGGAGACATCCCAGCTGGTCTCTCAGGTCCCACATCTGCATACATATATAAAATGTGTTAGGACGAATGTGTATTAACAAAAAAACATAAAACATAAAAATAAAAAAACATGAGGTCTTACCCAACTCCTCGTCCCAATCATCTCCTTCTGGTAATGGGAGATCTGGGTCTCCGGTGAAGTCAGTTCCTGCATATGGCCAGTCCTCCACTACAATCAACTGGCGCCGTAACCACCTAAAGAACTTTGGCCTCTAGGACATCTGTTGGCCGCCTCCAGCTTTGGGCATTAGTGCTGCCCAGTGAGCCATTCTTGGCTCTCGTGGTATCAGATCTGCTACTATGGCCCGTCGGCCCTGGAAGATTGGTAAGCGTTACAGAATGAACGATACCAGGATGGAACCATAGCCAAACTGTTTCAGTTTAGCTTGCTTGCATTTGTGAGCTGTCTCTTCATGTTTATTGTTACTGATGTGGCCCAGTCGAACAGTAAGGGACTCATGCATTCTAAGGCCAGCAGGAGTTGGGCCTTTGTGGCCTCGTGCGGTGCCTGCGACCCTGCAGCGCACGTGATGGTATGTAGGACAACTCTCAATGCCAGATCGGGGATAGTGTGGATATCCACCTTTTTTCTCCCTGATCCCATTTGTGCTCCTTGGCACACTCGTGCCATCACTTCTTCCATCTTCTCTCCAGATGGTCTGCTCCCAGTCAGGATGGGTACCGGACCTCTGTGAGACAATCCGGTGATGAAATACACATCAGAAACCTCCAGCTCCAATACCTGATCTCGCAACTTGAACACTTGTTCATGTTCGTCCCAAATACTGATCAAATACTGGAGGAGCTCGGGCTGAGCTCGTAGACAGGGTGTAAGGAAGAACTTCTTTAGCCCAAAGTTTCTGAGGGCATTCATGCAAGCCTCACTTTCTATGGCCTGTTCATCCTCTTCTCTATGCTCTCGTTCTTTCCACTCAATCACCATTTTGCTTTATTTCCTGCATCCATATGGTCATTAACCCTTGATTAGATCTCTGGTAGGCTTCAAATTTCATTCAATTTGGCTAAAATCTCGAATTTTTAGGCGTAATTTTAGGTTCGGCCGCTGGCGCGAGCCCTTTGCATAAAAAAGCCCATTGGCGCGGGTCTGTGCCCGATACCCGCGCCAATGAGCACGGCCCTAAAAATTCAAAAAGTGGCCACAGAGGGCTGATACATAAGGGAAAGCTATTGAAAAATGGATTGAAATGAAGCACAGGGAAGCACCTCTTGCCTGTAGCAGACGATAATCTGAATGGTCAGACGGATCTGTCGCAATCACCGTCAGAAGTTTACACTCCAAATGGACCACTGCTACTTTTTACCAAGGTAAATAGTAAATGTAATTTTATTTTTACCATTTTGGCATATTTATAACTTTTTTGACATAAAATGAGTTTTAAAAGTTATTTTTATCGAATATTTTAATATGTTATGTCGAAAATGGGTTTTACGCTTGCTTGATATGTGCAGCAGCAGGTTTTTTGCGACTTTTACGATGGAAACGAGTTGTATTTTATACTTTTTCGGACTCGGTAAATATACGAAAAAGTCACTTTGGAGTCATCTTTCAGCTCTTTTCTGACTCTCTAAACATGAAAAGATTGCCGAGGCCCTTGTCGTTTCGATCTCGTTAAATTGGACACGAATCGACATCTACCCAATATACGTTTACCCCTTTTTCGGGCTGGGATGGATTGATTACGAAAAAGGAATACCCTAGCCTATCGCGACTAGGAGGTTTTCTCGGATATTGTTTTCTACCTTTTCGGATCTGAGGAACTATTCACGAAAAGGGACCTGTGGAGTTTAATTTTCCGCTGTCTTTTCAAACTCTCTAAATATGAAAAGACGCCGATTTCTTCCTTTGTCAGACTCGTTAAACCCTGATGACATCGGATCCAGTCGAAATGACGTTCTCCGAGTTCCTCCTTCCTAGGACTCGTTAAATGCACTAGGATGGATTCGCCCGAAGGGCGGACTTATATTACAAGCATATGCTATCCCCTTCAAGCTTGTTATAAAAAATAATTGGGGTACTCACCAGAAATGGTGGGGGAAAAAATGGAACCATCATCGTTGTCGTCGGCAGTATGTCGCTCTTGAACATGGCACTTGTCTGCATTCGTGTCGGGTTGGGGACATCTCATCTCGTTTCTTCACTTTGCCTCCGTGGGTTTGGATAATCCCTTTTGACCTCTCATCTGCTCATTGTCTCATCACCATGACCTTTGATCCGTTGATGTCAAATACTGCCAAGTCCACTGTCGTGCCATTTATATGTTCAAGAGAAGTTGGCCTCTGCGAATATCAAACTTCCTCTGATTCTCATACGATCCTGATTCACAACAAAACATCATGTTCCTCTGTCTCGTGTCGATGATGTGGGAAAAATTATGGCCCACCTTCGATCAAGGTCACTTCCTGTCGACTTCAGCTCATTATCCAGGAAGTTGATCTAGAGACTCTTTTATGGTACCTTGGAGCCTGCATGCCTCAATGGCAGGTTCGTCGCATTCGACGTGAGGTTTTCATCATTGACCTCCGATCGAGTGATTCTGCGGGTGTTCGACGCCAACTCATTTATTCACACGCCGTAGATTGTACCTGTAGTACCTTGAGGACCATTGTCATTATTGGTGGTTCCTCTGCATCTCTAATAACTTCCTCATCATTCGCCGATAATCGTACGGACACTTTGTCACCACTTCAGCTCACATATTCGCGTGCTAGAACTTGTACTTATTTGGGTCGAGATGGAGCGCAAGACCCCGGATTGTGTCTGTTGTAATCCAGGCTGCGATTGTGGATTATTGTCATTATGTACATGACTCAATGATTGGATGGCTGCGACCATACCTGAGTCTATTTGTTTGATCTTAGTTGGATGGCTGCGCCCATACCCTGATCCGGATTATAGTGTACTGCCTGGACATCTCCACACGCATACGTATACATGTCATGTACTTGAGATATCGCTTGTATTTTTCTCGCACAAAGCTTCGATCACGGGTCAGCTGAACATGTTCTCACAGTTACCACCCTCTTGGGCCTCATACTTTAGGGGGCATCTGTTACACAGTAATTTGTCACCGTCCCTACAATTCCCCGTCTCGCACAATGGAGGACCCATTTTGTGACCTGTGAACATTGTCATGCCTTGAAATAATCATCAATGCATTCCTCTAAGCATGAGCTTCAATTGCCCTAAAGACATCTCCTTGCAAAAAACCATGAAAACATCTCCTTTTGCATTGGCGCGGGCAGACAGTTCATCACTCGCGCTAATGGGGAAAATCCTACAAAGGGGCCGCGCCAACTGGCGCTCTGTCCCAGAGCAGCAGTCGCGCCAGCCAATTTAAGGAGTGTTTTTTAAATAAAGATGGCAGAAGTTGTGTTTCAACCAACTCAGAAACCATTGCCTATCTTGAGTTGGGAGGTTTGGCTGCGGGAGTTCCATGGAAGGGAAGTGGTTTGCCACCTCCCATGGAACCTTCCTTGATGATAGGGCCAATCCCACAATAATAGGGATCCCAACTCCCTCCTTCCCCATCTATAAAATCTTGCCTATTGCCATTGCAAGCTAGTCTTGAAGTGCCTAAGCTTTGAATCTCCAAATTCCCAAGAGCCTTTGTGCTGTAAGAGCCCTCTTTCTTCCCTTAAGGCCGATTCAAGTAAGGAGACTATCGTCGAGAGACTCTAGAGAGGTTTGCCCTTTCCCTGGCGAGCTTTGCGAGACGTGAACGACTGGAGACCCATCCGAAGGAGACCGCGACGTCAGAACATTGGTTGTACTCTCTTTCGATTGTTATTTAATGAATGATTACAGTTATGGTTCCACTCTGTTTTCACTTATGTTAATAATGAGTTATATCCTTTCTCACTGATATATAGTTGCGTATTCTAGATTTTATGCTTTTATTCGTGTTGTTTCTTGCATGTGCAGGTGTCCATCCGCGGAGATCATGGGAGGATCGTGATCTGCCAAGGCTGAGGAACGGGAACGCTCTCTTCTACGGATCATAGCATTGGATTCCAGGTAGGCCTCCATCTTTGGTCTTTTATTCGTAACTAGGAACTTGCGCTGTAACATTTGATGATTGTTGCTAGACCCCTGCTGGGCTAGTAGGGATCGCCTCTGTCTGCAGAGGGGATTTACCTCCTCAACACTCTAACATAGCTTCAGAAATCCGATTCAGTTCCTGCTTGAATATTGTCACATAATACTTATGGTTGGGATTGATGAGCATGTTCTGAATGGTTGGTTGATTCATAAGAACCACCCATATAGTCATCTTGAGATATTTCAGAAGGTTTCTCGGGTTTCCTTTTTCACCGTTTCTAGTGGGTGGGATGGTGTAGGGTGATCCATCAATACTGGTGCTCTTGTAGTAGGGAATTTGTTTTTGGGGATATAAAGGAGCATTTGATGTAGATATCCCATTGGATGCATTCATAGATGGGCACGAGAGGTCAAGAATTTAAATTAAAAATATGGAACCTCTAGCATGGCAACCTGAAGGCCGTGAGAGACACTGGTTAAAGATTTTTTTGTGCTGGCCTTAATATAGTCATGA
>CM076578.1:1141843958-1141991042 GCA_034641835.2 Pinus albicaulis | reverse complement strand
AATGCATAGCATATGTCTAGTCATGTGTTCATCAAATACATGAGTGAACCCACAAGTTGCCTATAAATAGTAGCATCCACTACTTCACTCAAGTAGAATCCTCCTTCCTCCGAGTTTCTTGCTAGAGGAGCCTCCATGGGTTTTTTTCACTCCATGTGGAACTTCCTCGAAATATCCTTGGCATACTTTCCCGAGATACAAATATCTCCCCATCTCTTTTCCATATTTCCAATCCTAGGAAATAGTCCAAGGGCCCCATGTCCTTCATCTCATATTATATTGCAAGGTACTCTTTTGCAAGACTTGATGAGCTACTCATCACCTATCGATATCAGATCATTGACATAAAGTAAAATATTCAAAAGCTTACAATCAACCACAATATGATATAGGTTTGCATCCGCTTCACTCTTGGTGAAGCCCAACCCGATGAAAAAATTGTCGATCTTGGTGTACCAAGCAGAAGCTACTTACTTCAGCCCATACAATTCTCTCTTGAGTCTTCACACATTCGACTCCCTGTATAAGGTCTCAAATCCTTCTAGATGCTCAATGTACACCTCTTCCTCAATAACTCCATTGAGAAAGGTTTTCTTCAAATCCATCTGATGTATTTGTCATCCCATATACGTTGAGAGTGAAAGGATGGATATGATAGATGAGTACCCCTGACTAGTGCAAAATTATCATCATAGTCAATGCCCTCCACCTAAGAGAAACCTCTAGCTAAAAATATGGACTTGTGCTTCTCCACACTCCCATCTACTTCCCATTTCACCCCCGTAGACCCACCCGGATCCTACAAAGTCGACTTCCCCTATGGTCTTGGGACAAATTCTCATGCACTCTTTTTGATAATGGATTCACACTCCTCAACCATGGAATTAACCCACACTAGTTTGCTACACTTCTTCCTCAAAAGAGGATGGTTCTATCTCAATACCTTCGCTCATAAGAGCCATGTATCCAATGTACCGCTCTGGGACCTTCTCTTCTGTGTTGTGATGTGGGTGCTCCCACATTCTCTCTCACATCAAGCAACAATATGTCAACATATTTGGTGTTCTTCCTTCCATATTTGGTGGATGGCTCGCATGAGTGGTTTTTTTCACTCTCCCGTTCCTTTGCTTGTGGTTTCTCCAAATCCCGAGGTTCTTCTTTTGGAGCCAAGAGATCCTTAACTACATGCAACTCAAGCCCCCTCTCAAGGGACAATCACATGGATTTCTCTCGCATCAAATTTCACATCTCTTCTTACCAGTGTCATCATGTGTGCTTGAAAGTACACCCAATAGTTGTGAGGTGTATCAATGTACCCCACAAATATCCCCAACTTAGTTGTTGGCTCTAACTTCTTCTGGAATATTTGGTCACATGGAAATAAACAGACGTAACAAAAAAATGTAAAATATGACACATCCGGTCTCTTACCTAAAAAAGCCTATGCTTGGTGTACTCATCCCAAGTATCGATGAGGACTTGTGTTACTGCACAAATACCATTGTATTGTATTCTTCCACCCACTGGATGCAACGATAGGCCCCGATCATGCAACATAGCTCGTGTTGCTCCCACAATAGTTATGTTCTTTCTTTCCGCAACCCCATTATGTTGTGGTTATGAGGTCCTATCAATTTTCTTCGAATTCCTTTTGAGGCACATAAGTTCTTAAATTCGTTAGAGTCATATTCTCCACCATTGTATCTCCTCAAAGCCATCACCTTCTTCCTTGTATCTTTCTCAACAAGTTCCTTGAACTCACAAAACTTAGAGAATGTCTAATATTTCTTCTACTTGAAGAAAATCCAACACTTTCTTGAAAAATCATTAACAAAAATCACATAATACTTGTGTTTTGTTGTGGAAATTTCTAGAACAAAGTCCACACACGTCTAAGTCAACTTTCTCAAGGATCGCCTTGGATCGACTTTCCTTATCATGAAAGGTGGCTTTGGTATACTTCCCCAATGTACACCCTTTCCATGTATCTCTTTGCGCAAGTGCACCCTTTGGAAGTCTTGTAGAAATATGTTGCATGGTCTTCAAAGTGTTGTGGTGTAGATGGCCCAACCTCTTGTTCCATAACTCATTGATGTCTCGAGCTTTCCACCTTCTACCTTTCGTGCTCAAGGTAGATATTCTTCTACATCCAATTTGGAGAGTTTCTTTACGCAATCCCCAATATTTTTCACCTATCCCGTGGATTTGTGACAAAGGGAACGCCTTTCCTTCATCGAAGATCAATCATATCCACTATCTTCCAACATAGCAACATTAACCAAATTATTTTTAAACCGGTAACATACATGAAATCTTTTAATGTGAGTGGATTACCCGACTCCTCCGAAAGGTAACTCGTACTCTACACCGGTAGTGCTATAATTCTTGTTGTCATACATCTCGATGTGCATCTAGAGATCCTTCTCTTCCAAGATATTGAAGAACTTTTTGTTGTCGGTCATAAGGAGTGAAGCTCCACTATCCAAGTACCACGTAGAACCCATCACCAATGACACCATGCATGTGATGAGAGTGAAATCCAACTAGAGTCTGTGAAGCAAGTGCTTCACCCGCCCTTCCTCCCGAGGCCTTATTTTTGTCGTCTTTTGTGCACAATTTATGGCATAGTGTCCATGCTCATGATAGTGAAAACATTTCACCTTTGAAAAGTCTCGCTTCTTGCTTGCCTTACTCGAACTACAATTTAGAACAGGGACGCCTTCCATTTCCCTTTCTTCACCTTTCCAATCAAGGCACATTTCTCCTCATCATAAGTCTTTGATGAGGATCCATCTCTAGTGCTTTCAGTATAATCTCTTCTTGTACCAAGTCAGACCATAATTGCTCCTAGTCCGGTATCTTCTCCCTCCCATTCACGGAGTCCTCATAGCTATGCCGGCTCTTGGGAAGGCCTAGAAGAGCTAGGCTCACAAAATCATCCTCGAGAAACTATTATCCCAACAATTCCAAGCTCTGCCTCGACATTGAGTGAACTTTTTCAAGTATTTTTGGATCGTGTCGCCCTTGTCCATAATGATCTTTCGAGCTTGTCTTTCAGCACCAACATCCTATGGTCATTGTTATTACGAAACGGATATTTCAAGGCCTTCCAAATAGCATATGGAGTTTCCTTTCCATGTAGACTCGAGACAATATGATCTCAAACTCCTTGTAACAAGATCCTTCTCACCTTTGCTACATTCTTCTTCCATGCATCAAGTTGTTGAGCATCTCGTTCATTGCAGTGGGGAGAATATCAATGTCTATGAATGTCTGATTGCAATGCATTTTTATCTGTTCTTTGAGTCCGAAGAATAAATATGAGAATTTGATGTACCTATTCAAAACAAACTCCGGTTCTTCTCTTATATTGTGATTCTTGGCTCTATGATACCATGTAAAAATAAAACCAAGGGATTGAATGCTGATCTTATAATGTACTAAAAAAAATATCGAATCCTTAAATTTGCGGAAACCAAATTAAATTGAAAATCACATAACAAGTAAGAGAAAGGAATCAATCGATCGCACAACACAAGATGTATCTAGGGAAAGAAAGCCGCTTCAAAACCCCCACTATATTTATATTGTATTAAGTCAAGACCATGAAACGATACAATGTTTTTCTCTCACTAAGAAACTTCGCATCCTTTTGACTATTTCACTCCGATCTAGGAAAAATCGGTCAAATACTTAACCAATTCGCGACCTTTGTCCGACCAAACTTTTCCCACACATTCTCGGAGGAATTGTCCCCCTATTAAATATGAAATTCCCCTGGAATTGATTGGAAATTCATCCAAGGCTTCCGATGACTCTATACCTCACATGTACAAGTTTCTAAATATACAAGCGATAGTTATCATCCCTTTAACCTCGGTCTCAAGCGGGCCTTCCTTAGAGCTGACATGAAAAATCTATTTATAGTGAATTATTAGTTAAATCTGATTGATCAATACTTATGAATTAAATCAGATTTAATTCAATGGACATCTCACTAGATCATCTCTCGGTTAGAACTAGTTAAACTGATTTTAACTCAATTAATTGAGTTAACTAATTACCACTCACAAATAATTGTAATTAGACTCGCTAAAATCATGAGACAACTCTACATGCCTCCTCTCCCGACCTCAACTCGAATTTCCTAAGCTAACTAAGTCTTCCTAACTCATTTAACTAATACAAGTTGTCATGAGATGAAATTACAATTTCTCTTCCAATTTAATTAAGAGAAAATTAAATCGGAATCCCCCTTGGGTGCCATTTCTTGGTGCCTTTTCAACATGCTAATTGGATTCACTATCGTACCACGGATCGACCAACAAGATCTACTTATCCAAGGGTTATTTATCCTAACACCTAAGTTATTATATCTATGAAATCCCTTTAAAGCGACTATGAAATTCCTTGTTGTTGACATCCATCAATCATTTTAGATTAGACCATTGGATCCCAATTGACGATGCTAAATTCATTATGTGCCCAATTTTATTTATATCCCCAGTTCAAATTCACCAACCACCACCAACTCTCTTAATTGTTTCTTAGAGCCATAGAACCCGAGACCCGGCCATTTTACGGGATCAAAAAGCGAGATGTTCCCGGAATAACCAAACTAAGTAGATATCTTCATAACAATGAATAAATCACATTTTATCCCAATTGCAAACATAAGACAATGTGCGTATTTTTGTATCCAACAACACTAGATTCGACACCACCAAACACTACATTTAAGCGATCTCTCTCGTCAATCGACATGTTATCACCGATAAAATTCATTTTTTTTGTTACACATCTTTCGTTGTTCGAGCTCGAAAAACCTCCAAAAAATTCAAAGTCCGACCTCTATTCTTTCGGTCACTTATCACAAATCGCGAGATCGCATCGCGATAACTTATCGTAAATCGCGAGATCACATTGCGGTCACTTATCGCAGAGAGCATATCACATTGAAGTCACTTATCACAGATCGCAACGCAGATCTCGTGCTATAAATAATTCTATGTTGTATGTTCCATCTTGCGATTGCAATAACCCGATGTGATATATCGCATTGCAATTCTCGCCACTTTGTTATCGCTTTATGTTTCTCGCTCCTCAAAACCCCCCGATGTGATTGGTAGGACCCACCTTATCGCCACGTCACTTAGCACGCAATCGCAAATCACAAATCATTTTTTTGTTGCCTTATGTCCTCCGCTCCTAAACTACCGATGCGAGATGGTTTAATGTAGTGAGTGATTAGATTGTTTATTGAAGTTTTGAAGTACATGATTAGATGGTTACACATATACAAGCTGCCAACTAAAGATTATAAAGCTTTATTAAAGTTTTAAAGTACAGACAAACACCCTGGAGCAAATAAAAGAGTATCGGTGAATATTTTGATGGCCATAACACTCGGCAAAGAGGCCGATTGGCCGCCAAATCATCAACCTTGGACACATCATCAAATAGGATAGCACATCCTCAAAATCCGAGGAGCAGCCCCTTAATGTGATTTTGGTTGTTTTATTGTTTGGTTATGGATATTGCCACCTCACTCAAAGTGGTTATGTTCGATAATTTTCATCATGAATAGATTATGTAAAAGTCGTTAATGTAATAAATAGGTTGAAGAGTCCTAGTAGGCCTCTAAAGCCTAAAGTTAATAGTTTGTCAATTTTGTTTCCTTGTAATATGTTTTTGGTTAGATTAGGTGTCAAGAGAAGCATTCAAAGGCTCGGCCTTATGGAGAGGATCAATGTAAATATGTTGAAGACTATTAATAGGAAAAGGATTGAAGGAGAGAGGGGTTGGAGAATGTGATTTGACACTACCATTTTGTAAATTTTTTGGATGATCGAGTAATATACAAAGGATCGTGTTTTTCTATTCATCTAAGATTCTTGTTGTGTTTTAATGAGTTTATTTCCCATGTATCTTAATATTTTTTCTTTCAATATCTTGATGTTTAATTACTCAAAACTCATGTTTCACATTCTCCGACTTCATTTGAATATTAACCTATTGAATATTTATGTGTCTATTGTTCTATGCCTATTCTCCCTTCATTGAAACATTACATGCCTCATATTCCTCTAGGAGAGCCATTATCATTGAATTTTTAACACTACTCCATAATAACAATGGTGACAAACCTCATACATTTTGCACCTTCAATCAAACACATTGTTACACGTCATTTTTTTCACCATGATATTGGACTATTCATATGGGTCCATTACCATCCATATCATGTTCCCTTAGAGGTAAAAAACACTAATGTTCTGAATCAAGTTTTGGAATTAGATAAAAGCTCTGTAAAAACCCTAAAATTCTACATGCATGGTTTTACTACACTACAAGAAAAAAGGACATTGGTGAAGGGTGAAAATGGTCACCATAAGCTCATTGGTGAGGTTCAAAAGAGCTTTCGTCACCAAAAATTGAACGTCACCAAAGGTGGCTTCGCCGAAAGTATAGGTTTTGTGGTGACATTCAAGGTTCGTCACCAATAATGATTTATAGTGACGGATAGTGACCGTCACCATTTCATATGAGCAATGGTGATGGAAAATCGCCTTCGTGACCAAAAAACCGAACGTCACCAAAGGTGGCGTCGCCCGAAAGTATGTGTTGTGGTGACATTCAAGGTCCAACACGAATATTGATTATAATGACAGAGATAGTGACCGTCACCATTTCATATGAACAACAACAATTTTTTGTGATGGACCTTTCATGGCCATCACTACCGATAGCATATATATGGTGACGTTCATTGACTCGTCACCATAAAATCATTGGTGACATCAAGGTCCATCACAAATAATGACTATAATGACAAACAATGACCCTTACCTTTTCATATCAACAACAAAGATTTATGGTGATGGACCTTTAATGGTCGTCACTATTGATGCGTATATATGGTGGCATTCGCTGACCGTCACCATTTCATATTTTGGTGAGGGTCGAAAAATGTGACCATAAGCTCATTGGTGATGGTGAAAAGAGCATCTCTGTCACCAAAAAATGATTGTCGTCATTCCCTATGAATATCGTGGGCACGATGGAATTGAACCACCAACCTCCTTCTTGTAAAGCGAGTGTCTCTTCCATTGAGCTAGCACCCTTTAAATAATTAGCATTTAAACTAGAAATTTCCCCTAAAGGTGAAAAGATACACCAAAGGAATAGAAAATCTAGGAAAATCAAAAGTTGCTAGAAATAATATGTTCGATATACATAATAAAAAAGAAAATAAGAATAAATTTTGATATAATCTAACAAAGCATGTCCTACATAAGAGAATAACTGAAAAAGCACAACTAGAAATTTGAATCACAACATAACAATATAAAAGAACATGAAATAGGAAAGGAACAACTCCACGAGTTTGAGAAATATGAACAATCCATGGGCTTGTTCTTATATATTGATATAGATAACGAAATAGAAATCTAGATTTATGAAATTCAAGTATCACACAAGAATGTCTTCAACAAATATCAATAGGTAAAATAGTATTTTTTTGCATTTGGATTTACCTTGCAAAACCTCGGGAAAAAGTTTCCATAGAAATGACCAATAAACATAACAACATGGACATTAAACATAACAACATGGACCTCGTGGGAGCAATTGTGCAGGGGGATAAAATATGAAGGTAAAGCACTAGAAAAGTATTCAAAGAAAATGATGAAAAGTGTATCTAGAAAGAACTAAGAACCCTTTGAAGTAAACCACACATTTATCATCGTGATTAGTACACTTGCAAAAAAAATGATTAGAATAAATTTTGAACTATTCCACCAAAAAAACAATGAATTTTTCCACTAAAATACGGTTTCAAATTAATGACTAGCATGACGCTAACTTCTCCGCAAAAAATAGGGAAGTTTCAAGACAATGTATAATAGCTTGCATGGCAATGCATGTTGATAAAACCTTCCAAGGAATAAGACCACGGTAGTCAACAAGAGTGTCATCATATTTAATACTATCAAAGAGTGGTCAATAGAAAAAAGTGAATTGACCGACCTTCATAACTTGCATTGGTTCCTTATCCTTCATCCAACCCTAAAAATTTTTAGACCAAGGTTAACATTTTTGAAGGGAAATTAAGAAAAGTCACATGATCTTGTGAAATAAGATTTTTATCACTACCATTAACTATAATGCAATAGTTTTGCACAAACAAAGAATCCTTGTCTAAAGTGAAGTAGTCGGTGATGATTAAGACTAATTGTGGGCTTAGAATTGTTTTTCCATTTTTTTTGAATTGTTAGAATTACCAGTACTTAGTAGCAGCAGGCATTTCCACCATGGATTGGGAAGTCCACAACAACCACTTATGTAAGTGGGATTGTTGACTATAATCATTTTAGCCTTCTCCTTCCTTTTGCTCACCCACCGAAATATGTGTTGAGAACTCTTTGCTTAAGACATCCCTCATTAGAATGGGTAGACCATTAGTGATAATCACAATATTCTCGTAATATTTCCATTATCATTACAATTGATTTTGGGCCAAAATTTAGACTTATGGGTATCTTTTTCATGCCTTGTAAACAAATGAATATGACGAGGGGAAGGAGTAGAAGAAGAGGGATTAGAAAGCATCCACTAAGAGGAGCTTGAATTTTTTTTCAATGATGCTCCATCTTTAGGGATCACTTCGTAACTTGCTTTCAATATTCAAGGCAAGCCGTAAAGCCTTGCTCCAATGAACTCGAGTGCATGCAAATTCCATCTTGTGTTGAATATGAAACAAGAGACACTTGATAAAATTGAAACATTAATCCCCGACCATGAATTTTTTCAATATACTCAATCAATACCAAATAATTTTTAGAGAGCGTACTTATGCTAAGTAGCTCCTTCCTAAGAGGTTAGAAATATTTTCTAATAACTAGTTTGTAGAAGCCATCGAAATCACCCAACAAGGCACCACATTGCACACAACATTTTGAGTTGTGGGAGAAAGAATCTTAAATTATAATGCACCCTTCGCGAGAGTAACGGCATTTTGGAGAAACAAAAATGCCTATGATAAGTGATATACCCGCTGGAGGTATAGAAATGCCGCCATCGGATCGTGGGGGTTGGTCTAGACCCCTAAGAGATATCTAGGGAACAACCCCAAACCCAAGTAGCTCTAAGGTTATGGCGGAAACATTGAGAAGGAATGTTAAGGAAAAAGTCTTGCAATCATACTAAACTCACGGGATAACTACGAACCAAGAGTGAGAAAAGTTTTGGATAGTTCCTTAGTCTAAAGAGGCTAGAAGCTCATGCAACACTAGAAGGTTATTTTATTGGGCAAAGAGAATTGTATGTGCATCTTGCGTGATGAAAATCTGCTCTTGCACATAATGGGAAAAAGGGCTTGCAAAAAGATGCCTCGTGTGCAACATCAACACACAACATTATTTTTTTCCCAATGCACTAACCTTCTAGTTGTGGCCAAATAGCACTGGGGTCATAGTGGCAAGGCTTTCGTAGCGTGCACTTACCAAATCTTCCATAATTTGCGCTATTGTACCAGTAACTAGATCTTGGACCTATGCTAAGATGTGAGTTGTTTCACTGCAAGACATCGAGCAACGTGTTTAGCATTCGGAGTCGACAAACTTGAGAAACACCTTGACCGAGTGAAAAACGACACGAAAGAAACAAACAAATAATAATAATAATAACTCTAGACGATTATAAATAGGAAACCCTACTATCACTACACCTGGAGGTGTAGGCCTTCACTTTTTTTATTTTTCATTATAATTTGCACAAAATCCCTCCAATCCTAGCATGTCACATTTTTGCATTTAGCAACATTTAAATACTTTTTCATTTGGTCATGTATGAATCCCAATGGAAAACTCGTATTATATATGCCATACATAACAATTAGTAAGCCAAAAAAAGTAAATGCAATGTTTCAATCGTAACTTCTTATCATGAAATGTTAGTTACAATAACAACAATGGTATGCCAATTGCATAAGCCATATGTATCTCCCGTGGAAAGGGGTAATTGTAATCCCCGTGTGAGCCAAAATCTCAATAAATAGCAACATAATGAACTAATATGCGGTAGAATTGTTGTAGAAACTATTTTATAAATGGGAAAGGTGGTGAATTATGGAATAGCATATCATGCGTACTACCTATTTAGTTGCTTAACCCGCAATATCTACTATCATTTTCAGTTTCTTTATTATTTTGGTACACCGCTCATTTTATCTATAATTACGGTGAGATAGTTGTCTAATAGTTGGTCATATTATAGTAGGAATGTCATCAATATAGGAAATCTAGTTTTTTGATCGAAAATGAGAGCGAGGACATAAGGAAAATCATTGCCACAAGGTAAAACTATGATCGACAACTTCTTATTGGAATGTATATTATTTGGAGTTAAATACAAACTACGATTATTTGTGGTAATGCTATGGATGTTGGAGAATAGACATTCAAGAAAGTATTGTCACCGTAACACGTCTACAATGTAGTTGTAGATCCTTTTTCACCTTGGTTTCTATTTTTTGCAATGGCTTTTTAGTGGTAGCATGATGCGTGCATTAGATATTTTCTTCCAATGTTATATTGATCCTAGTATTTTCAAGAGGGTCATAACCTATTAGGAAAGAACTTTTTTTTCATAAGAGGCATTCCTAGAAAAAAATTGGTCAAGAGGCCAATCCGCAAGACAAAATTAAATATATATTGTGACTTCTCCAAAGCTTGAAACTTATTCAATGGTTGATACTTCACTATTTAGTCAATAATGCAACAACGTTCAAAAACTAAAACACAACGGTGACTTGTAGGTCATGTTTTTATTATGCTAGTACAAGCTTAGTCTATTCAGAGGCCTACCATATGCAACAAAAGAGATTTGTAGAGAAGCTTGCCATGTGCACTATTGGAATTGTAGGAAAAATAAAATAGTTAGTTTATATATCTTCGAGCGATTTTGAATTAGGAAAGAAGTCCTTAAAACATACATCCATCATAAGACTAGGCCGAGTTCAATCTAGTCAAGTGTGTTGCTGCTTGCACACACTTGTTATTTATTTTTCCCATTTTAGGCCTTAGCAAACTAACATAGTAAATGTATAAGATTTCCCAAAATAAGTGTCTAAGTGAGATGGAATACATCTTAGAAAAGTCAAGCTGGCCTATCCATGTTCACCCATTATTGGGCTTCTTTAGGATTAATAGTTGAGGAAAGTTTTTCAGCATTGTGGGACTAAGAAAGTATGTCAACTTGTAAGATTAAATAACATTGCAACACCATGAGATTCATCTAGAATTGTTGAAATGATGCTGAACAATTTAGCATAATAATAGGAGACAACTTAGCAACTTCTTAGTATCATGTTGTATGAAGAATTGACTTGAACCTAAGTTTTTGAGGCAACTGATATACTGCCCAAATCATGTCCTTTAGGAGACAAAGTTTGCACATTGAGTGTGTGAGAGGATGAATGGGTATCATGTTCACATGGATTGATACATTAGTCCAATTTATATTTTCTTATCTTTTCCTAAAGGTTAACATCAGTAAATGCGAACATGAGAGTGGGTGCCCTCACATTTGAAGAGACAAATCTAGAAGGATTGTGTTAAAGACCAATTAAGTTAATCGTTCTACCCTCATGCTTAATGGAAATAAACATTTGATATGATTCATTTCATATGTGCCCAAAGTTTGAAAACACTAAAGTTTAAACTCCCAACGTGTCCTTTATGAGAGTGGGTGCCCTCACATTTGAAGAGACAAATCTAGAGGGATTGTGTTAAAGACCATTTAAGTTAATAATTCTACCCTCATGCTTAATGGAAATAAACATTTCATATGATTCATGTCATATGTTCCCAACGTTTGAAAACACTAAAGTTTAAACTCCTAGGATCTCATCACTTTATTTACTTATGATTTTTACAAAAATTGGAGGTCATTGGTGAGAAAAAATCTCAAAAACCCTAAAAAAATTATCAAAATGATTAGAAAAAGGGATGTTGCTTGTAGAGGTAATGGGGTCTCTGCAAGAGGCAGCCAAGGAGGTGGTCACTTGTTGAACAAAAGAGGCTCTAAATCCTCTTGTATCCAAGCACTAAAGATCATTGATGACGAAGATGAGTCTAATTTTGAAGATGAATTTGATTCAGTGAAGCTTGTGGGGAACAAGAAACCAATGTTGAGTCTTATTGAAAAAGCAGATCCAAAAACAAGTAGTGTGAAGGTTACTGGGGATGTTAATTATTTGAGCCAATCAAGATTTCACTAGCACAATATCTCACCATTGACACTCAAGGCAACCAACACAATGGGATATGAGCGTATGACCATTGTGCAAGAAGTAACTCTTCTATCTATTCTCAAAGGCAAGGATGTGTAGGCCAAGGTTAAAACTTGCACCAGCAAGACAATATCATTTATATTTTCTGCTATTGAGGTGATAATGAAGTCATAATTCCTCCAAGGTCATGAAAGGTCACCTATTCTTGTTCTTGTCATTTGTCCCACTATGGAACTTGCAAGTCAAGTTGTTGTCCAGGCCAATGTTTTGTTTAAATACCATGAAAATATTGTTGTACAAGTAGTTAGTGAGGGCACTAAATTACCAAGAAAACATAAATGGTTACAAACAAATTCTTGCCAAATATTAGTGGCCACTCCTGGAAGGCTTTGGTACCATATAGAGAATACCCCAGTCGTCTCAAATTGTTTAATGGGTGTGAAAATGCTCGTACTTTGATGAAGTCGGCCATTTGCTGGATATAGGGTTCCATAGGGATATTGATATAGGGACATCCCTAGTTCCTTATTACAACCATGACGACCCAAGTAAAAAATCCTTGATATAGGGCTACCAACCCCTATAATTAATTTTGATTATGGGGATGTCACCACTTGTGACAAATCCTTGTCACAAGATTTTAAGCCCCCCATAATAGGCAAATCCCTCTTACAAGGCATCATCAACACTCATAACATTGATCCAATGTTGAGTACAACCCAATGTTACATAGTGAAACACTCACCAAGGTTTGGGGCACGATCCCCACGCTTCCATGACAATGAAACTTTAAGTGAAACAATTACACTGTCCCCAAAATAGTGAAATGTGATGCAAAACATTTTACTTTTAATGAGGGATGTTTCAAATATGTAAATTGGGTATCTAAGGTTATGGAGATGAAAATCCATGGGGCCAACCAAGGTTATGGAGTAAATTGCAAGGCATGAGAAACAAATAATGAAGCAAATTTATAATCCAATGTTTGTTAAGAGTTCTAAAACTCTAATGCACAAGGAAGATATGCATCAGCAAGAAAGAGATGAAAGTAAATCTCAGTAGTCAAGGACAAAGTTAGATGAATAAATTGACAAGTTGTGGATGTTGATGAAGAGAATGACCAGGAGAAGGTACAACAAGAGGAAAAGGACAACCAACAACAAAGCACAATTGACTAAGGACCTTTGCATTAGCAAGGCAAGTGGAAAAGAACAACATAGGATTTGGAAGCCTAGATAAGTGAATATAACATCAACACTAGGAAAACAACATGTAGGGAAGAATGGACAACTACAACACAAGCTTGGGATCCTATAGGATTCAAGAACTAATGACACATGAACAGTTCATGAAATTTTCCTACAATGGGAGTCTGATGCAAGAGCACTAAAACTTCCAAAAGCCATCAAGCATTCTGAAGAAAAGCTCCAAAAGGGTTTTCAACATTGAAAAGTAATTTCAATTCCTTATTTGTAAATATTGTTTGTTTCTTTTAATTATTATACAATATTTTTAGAAAATGTATGGGTAGGAACGATTTTGTCCTTAAGGAAAAATAAATTCTACCTTGAAAAGCATAAGAGATTTAGGGAATAAATCACGGAGCTACTTTTCTTTTAAAGTTGTATTTGATCAATTTAAAATTAAGAGAAAATAAAATGACATTCAAATAAATGGGAAATCGGGCCATAGACAGAATGAATGCCTCTCACCATGTGTATGCACAAAACTAGTTTAATGAATAAGAGTTCATGCATTTACTATAACGGACTGTGTTGGATATATGTTGTTATAAATTAATGTATAACGAAGACCATGCATTTATTCTATATTCGATTTAATCTTAGTCAAAGTTTAATTATGTATTCATTTCCGGTTGAAGAATATCTTTTTTGTGCACACTAGAGGGTTTTGGGAAAATGAAGCTATTGTCAATGTTTTAGGAGTATAATTGACTACGAGAAGGCACCGAACTGTCAGTAAATCGTTGGAGGCATAAGGTTAACATGAAATTATGGAATGGGCTATTTTGATCCAACTAATCAACTCTTGCATGGGTTTGTTTGGACCATGAATATTAATTTGTAAAAGAATTGGAAGGAGAGTCCAATCTCTATGATATGGAATCACCTTGAAAGTAGTCAAGAGGAACTGACAGACAGAGAATTGAAGCCAACTAAGTTTCTCTATCTTATCTTATGAGGATTGAGTTCCAACTTAAATAAGATTTTAGAGTCCAAATCTGCGTTGAGCTATATAGAAGCATGACCATATTAAGATGAGACAATCACCATGGATATTAAGTTGAAGTGAATGTTTTCGGTACAATTTTTGGCATAAACACTGGAAAATGTGTTTTAACCTTGCGTTGCCAATTTAATTTGAATTATGAAAACATGTTGTTTCCTGTTTTGCTATATATTTCAATTAATGATCGAAATTGTAAATGTGAGAAACATTGCCAAAGAGCTCCGCTTTAGAATTTCACTCCACAACGTCATGCAGAGTGTGGAATGGGCATATGAATGGATTATATTGCAGGTTTTCTGCTGTGGTTGAAGTGGTACCCACTGCCGGTGAAGTTTGCCTCCTGCAAGGTTCCATGGTCAAACCCACGAGGAGAAAGGGGTGTGTGCGCATATAACCACGGAAGACCCTATAAATGCCAAATGAGCCTCTGTCGTGGCTATATAATTAAGCATACCATCTATGCTGAATGGGTGTTTGCAGCAGCAACTACTTTGTGAATTGTAGGATTCTTTTGCTAATCTCCTTCCGGGAAGCAACTACTTTGTGAATTTCTGGATTCTTTTGCTAATCTCCTTCCGGGAAGCAAAGTTTGTGCTGTGGCATGTGCTATGCCCCTGCCTACTCCACATGAAGATTCCTTTCATGGTTTCTCTGACATCCATCTTCTTATAGTCGCATTCCATATCACTGGAAAACTCAAATAAAGATTTCAGTCATTGAGTTTCTATATTGAGTTCTGAGTGTCTTTGAAAACAATCTATTGATCGGAATGGCGGAGGGTTTGGTGATCCAATCACTTGCAGGCGCTGTACCATTTGAGCTGCTGGGGATCATTAAAGATGTGTTGAAGAAGAGTTTTTCCTGCAAGGAGAATTGCAAACGCCTCCAAAAAACCCTGGAAGGAATCACACCTCTATTACTTGACAACTTTGCGAGTAGTGTAGAGTTGTCTCAACCTAGCCAGAAGCTACTCAGCGAACTCTATCAACAGCTGCAGGAGGGTAAGAGGTTGGTTAAGGCCTGTTCCAAGGTAAATCGCTTGAATATCTTCAGGAGCTATAAGTATGCAAATAAAATTGAAGGCTTGGATTTGTTTATTGTCAATTTCACTCAAACGAAAGGTTGGGCACATATCCGTTCTGAATTGCATAGCCTGTGAGTATAGCAGGATCAACTTGTGACTATTGGGCACAGAATAGAGCATAAACTTGAGAATATTGACCTCAAAAAGGAGGATAAACTTGAAGGGATTGGGCACAAAATTGACGCAATAAGGGAAGAATCTGACCTTAAGTTTATTGCAGATCAGATGTATCAATTGGAAATTGGTAAAAGGGCTTCCCAATCGAGCGTCCCAGAATTGCCAGATTTTAGAGTTGGTTTGAAGGGTTTGGTGTATGAGCTGAAAAAACGTCTCTTGCACAATGATGCTCCACTGCTCGGAGTAATAGGCATGGGGGGCAGTGGAAAGACTACTGTGGCATTAGCCCTCTGCAATGATAATGAAGTCAAAGGTCATTTTAAGGAGATGATAATTTTTGAAAGAGTTTCGCTATCACCGAACCTTAAGGGACTTCTTAAGAGAATGTGGGACAAGATTGCGGGCCAGAAAAGACCTGAATTTCATGACGTCGAAGATGTGCATCAACAGCTGCGACAAAGGCTTCGCCAAATGGAAGCTCAACCATCTTTGGTGGTGTTGGATGATGTTTAGGAAATTGATCATCTTGAAAAGCTTTTGTTTGAAGGAAAAGGGTTTAAAACTCTTGTTAAAACTAGAAACGACAATGTTGTTAAATCTGATTACCGGTATGATTTTCCGTCTTTGATAGAGCAAGATGCCGTGTCCCTTTTCTGCTTTTCGGCATTTGATCGAAAGTCCATTCCAGAAACAGCAGATTACAACCTAGTCAAAGAGGTAATAGCAGAATGCAAAGGATTTCCGCTTGCTCTTAAGGTGATTGGAAGGTCTCTCCATGGTCAGCCACGTGCAACATGGATAACTGCCAAGGACAAACTTTCTCAAGGACAAACAATATATGAATATCACGAAACAGAAGTTCTGAAACGAATGGCAACAAGCATAGATATATTGGAAGAAGAAGTCCGAGAATTCTTTCTGGACGTGGGAATATTTCTAGAGGCTGGAGAAATATCTGCTGATCCATTGTTAGAATTGGGTGTTTATGTTCATAAGTTGAAATGGACAACTTCTTACACAATCTTAATAGAACTTGCGAGTCGAAATCTTGTGACTTTGGTGAAAACTCAAAAAGGTACCCTGGGGAATCCTTATGGCTGTAGTGGTGAGCTTTCCTTAATTCATCATGATGCATTGCAAGACCTGGCTATCTATTGGACCGAGCAGGAGCCTATAATTGAAAGACGAAAAAGGTTTATCGTGCCTCAGAAAGCTGATTCTATTCGTAAAATGTGGAAGAAGCATGCAGGGCGTGATTTCAATGCTGAAATTGTTTCCTTCCACACAGGTTCGATGGAGGAGAAGGATTGGTGTCATATGAACTTCCCTAATGCCAAGGCGTTTATCTTGAACTTTTCTACAAGTGAATACTTTCTTGAATCTTCCACCATTCATGCAATCAATGGATAAATTAAAGGTTCTCATAATTGTAAATCACAATTCTAAGCGGGCTACTCTCAAAGGTATATCAGTCCTCTCTTCATTAACGTAGTTGAAAGTTATTCGGTTACAAAGAGTAATTGTTCCTCCCCTCTAAGAATACTGTCAGTCCTAGAAAAAACTAGAGAAGTTATCCTTGGTTCTATGTGAGGGTTGTGGGAATACTACAGGATTACATATGGGGGTGGATTTAAATTTCCTCTGTCTTCTTGAGTTAGCTATCGATCACTGTAGTGATTTGAGGGAACTTCCTACAAGTATTTGTAGTTGGACTACCCTTAAACGGTTATCTGTCACAAATTGCCATGATCTTCATAATTTATCGAAAGATATAGGTAATCTCAGCTCACTGCAGATGCTCAAATTGTATGCATGCCCAAGTTTAAAAGAACTACCATATTCAGTCTGCAAGCTAAGACAACTAAAATTCCTTGATATTTCACTTTGTGGGTACCTAAAACAACTCCCAGATAAATTGGGCCAATTATCTAGTTTAAAAGAACTTGATATGAGGGAGTGCTCTCGTGTGAAGCAACTTCCCAAATCGGCTAGTGACTTAAGGTCTCTGGTTCATGTCATTTGTGATGAGAAGATTCGGCATCAGTGGTTATCTATCAAGGCCTTTACCATTCCCAACCTCCGCGTGGAAGTTGCAGAAGAACACTTCCATTTGGATTTGCTTGAATATTGATTGATTCATAATATATAGGATGGCACTTGCAGGGATTCTGTTAATTTATGCTCATGTTCTATGCCATTTCAGATTAGGGCACAATATTCAAGAAGATAGAACATACTAATAGATCGATAGAAGACAAGCCAAGACAGAGATAAGAAATGGTGGCGTTACGACGATCAGCAGGATGCTTCTACCAGCAAAGTCTCCAATAGGTCATTCAGCCAAGCGTGTCACACATAACCCTAGAACAACCCAAACAAAGAATACGCAGCTCCAATGCCATCAAGAGAGAGAGAATTCCTCCACACCAATGTGTCTCAAATGAACTCCAAGTCTCTCCAATATATAGGAATCTTTGGGGGCGTGTGACACGTCCTTTAAGACATTTAAGTCAATATTTTATTCTAGGCCGACCTAGCACATAAGTGGAATAAATTCAAAGTACATGTTCTGCTCATCCGATCGAGATGATCTTTAGATCAATCTTACACCTCTCTGAAAGAGAAATCCAATAAAAATATTGCGATCGTCATCTAAGCAGCACAACCCGGAGTTTGGACCTAGTTGTCCAATTTTAACAGAAGGTTTAACAAAAAGGTTAATTTTGGTAAATGATGATTTTCTTGGTTATGGTGGTTTGAATAACACAGTTTTGGCAAGGATTTGTGAGTCTCTATGATCAGGCTGAGTTTCAATAAGATTGGTGCAAGTGTTCATCTAGTCTAGGTACTAGGTTATAGGATTAAGTTGACAGAAATAGTACAGATGGTTGTTGACTAGATTCCCAGTTAGGGTGATAGAACCAGAGGTTGATGTCTTCATATGAGTGCTTGCAGATTATGGCCTAGATTAAAGTTTCATCCAATGAGAAATATGCAAATAGAATATGCATTTTTTTTTGCAGAATAGGCTCTCGGATCAGGTTGTGATTAAGTTAAGAGTTGAGAATTTTAGCATGAGCGGTTGCCGAAAATAAATAGAAGAGAGTTCAGACTGCTAAAATTAGTTTTATGGTGATTGTTGCGAAAGTAGTTTATTGGTGGTTCTTCTAATAATATCTCATATTAATGTGTTTAAACTTTATAATGATGCATGTTCTTATGCTTGGTTAATCTCTTTTCCACTGGTTTAGATCCTAGTACATCAATCACTGCATAAGTTGAATTATTTATGAAAACTCTAATTTTGTCTAATTTCAAGCAATGGTAAACTGAATGTCTAATTTAATCAACCTTGTAGGTTTTTCTTTTACATTGGGTTTTTTGAATTTAATCAGCCATGTAGAATTGTTAAACTTGAAAAATATTAGAACAAAACTGCATTTATGTTTGTTTTCAATGACAATTTTTTTTCGAATGCAAATCACTAATCAGGGGACTGAGCTTAGGACCATGGCAACTATGCAACTTAGATTAACTTGTTTTGGTGATGATGCACATTCTTATTCTTGTTGGCTTTTCTATTCTCAGGTTTTAGATCCTAGAACAACAGCAACCATGTTTGCAAACACTCGTTGCTTAGGAGAAAAGAAAATTGGAGAGGAAGATTGCTTCATTTTAAAGCTTGCTGCTGATCCTTCAACTCTGCACGATTGGAGTGATGGACCTGCAGAAATTATCAGACATGTACTTTTTGATATTTCAGTCAAAAAACTGGCCTCCTTGTATATTTGGAAGATTCCCATCTCACACAGATTCAAGCCACTGGAATAGATGTTGTTTACTGGGACACCACAATAGAAACAACTATCAACAATTATAGAGTAGTAGATGGTGTGATGATTTCTCATTTAGGTCGATCAGTTGTAACTTGTCAATCTTTTTAAATTTGGAGAGCGTTCAATGAGCCATACCAGAACTAGAATGGAAGAAACATGGACAATTGACGATGTGGTTTTCAATTTTCCTAGCCTTTCAATAGATTTATTCATTCCTCCTGCTGACATTATCAAAAGTGGATCAGGGAGTGATGCCTGCAATTATCAATCTGATGGAAAACCCATGTCAAAGAAGCCTCAAAATGGAATCTTGCAACGAGTGCCTGTTGGGCGATCAAAATGCATGGTTAAATAGATTTGTTAATAACACTTTTATAAGTTTGGATTCTAATTCTGATACTGCCTCAACCTTTCAACGGGTACTTCTGTGAAAGTTACAGGATGCTTGCAAAAATCCCCTGTATCATATGGAAACTACTATTCAGAGAATTATGATAGTTTTCATGGAGAGCAGTATTTTCTTACTGTTGTTGAGACTGGAATACCATTTTATCATACAATTCCTGAAAAGCATAGGTTTGTTGTTAGGTTTCAGTGAGTTTTGGAATTTTCTAAAAGTATAATTGCAGGCAAAGCCCTGTCATCTCCAGTTTAGCAGAAGAATAGTAATAGCAGTTGACATTTCTACATCGGATTCACATGTCGTATGAAGTTGCAAGCTGAACTACATTTCTGGCTTTTCTGAATAGAACATTGAAGTTGGTAACATTGCTTCGGAAATGCAATCATCTTTTGGCTAATGGTTGATCAAGTTGCAGGGCAAAGCATTAAAATAAAATAAAAATAAAAATTCAATAAGTTCGCTTGCAAAGCATTAAAATATGGGGTTTTCAGAAAATAGAAAAAGATTCAACTTGGTTATTTCCGGAGGTTCATTTTATAAATACCTTGGGCAAGCTATCCATGCAGTCCATGAGAATCAGTACCCGAATGAGAAAGGTCCCCCATACCACAACTTGTCGTTACGAAACAATTGGAATGTGACTACCTGGGCTTCGATACTCTTTGCTTGATACACTCTACTCGACTCCGCTTGGTCCACTTGGATACTGCGCATTGATACCCCGTTGTTACCATTTCATCGTTGACCCATTATGCATTCAGTAAGGAAGTTCGAGAACCAAACTCAGTCAATCCCAAGCTATTCTCCCAGATTCCGTAGACCGAGAGTAGATTCTTGCTCCAGATTGATCTCGAGATACAGCATCGTCAGGGGGGTGGGCAGCATCTTGAATTTTCTTCCTCCTCAGAGGCCAATCCGGCTGCATCTCAACAGCTATGGTATCAACCAGCTACCGCAAACGATAAAGGGGTAGAGCATCCCTGTAGAAATCCCTCCAGAAGGTTCCACTTGCAGGCAGGAATAAAAATTTATCAAAAAATAAAAAATAGAATCATTCGCTTCCTTAAAAGTATTCAAATTGAATTTTCAACCAACGCTAGAGGGAGGCAGAATTTTTTGGAGGGAAATTGGAATTAATTTAAAATTTAAAATTAAAACAAAATTAAATTGCAATAATAATATTTTAAAAAAAAAATTATATATAATATAAAATTAAAATTTCAATATAAATAAATAAGTTATTAAAATGTATATGAATTATTTAATATGTAAAACTTATAAACATAATTAATTAGTAGTTATAATTATTTATGTGATCATCTTTAAATTAAAAGACTCAAAATTAAATTTATTTGGTTTTTCCTCGTTTTAATATATACATAAAAAGGTATGATAAAATGCCCTCTTTTAAGGTTTGATAGTTATTATTTTTTTTACTAAGCTTTCATCTATCATAATGAGACCAATTGCCCAGATTTAGCATTATGAGAGTTGTTATAGTTGCTACAACACCACCCAAAATTTTGGGCATTTGTCGAACTCTAATGTTTTCCCCATTCGCACTTTACATGTTGCCCCCACACATCATGTGTTGCCTTAGATGTTAACATTATGATGACATTATAGTTTCAAAGGTGTGTCGCTTCGATGATGTGCCAAGAGACTCCCTTCACTTCAAAACTTATCTTTCCCTAGTATGTATCACAACCAACAGAAGCACTAAATGTGGACAAGCAACATTTCATTTTGGATCCCCTTATGTTGACTATACTAGGGTTTGGGAGAAACCATAATTTGGAAAGAAAGTGACCCCCTTTCTGTGTTAAACCTATACCTCTAAGGGCATAGTCTCATCGACATCGCACACCATGGTGAGATTTATTGCATGGCATGTCACCCTAGGCCCTTGACTGGTCCTATGCCTTAGCATGTGCAATAGGGTTTGAGAGAATTATATATTTTTCTCGGCATCCTTGAAACCTTCAGCATTAGTGATTGAAGGTCCAAAACTGCCATGAATTAATCCTTACTCTCGAGGGTGATTAACATCTTCACCTTCTCATCTTATCTCGAAACTGGATCACTCATATGCATCAGGGTTTACAAGGTACCTCATATAGCATTAGTCCTCATTCCCTCTCATTTCATTAGGTTTTGGGCAGGTAGTTGTTGTTGGGAGTTATCTTGTCATCAACCTACATTTTCAAGGGTGTTTTCCCATTGGTCATATTGTGCATGTACCCTTATTCTCTCCATTAATTTAGGGTTTGGATTATTATGGTCTTGTTCATATGTTATAAAATCCTAAGTTATCATAGCCATGAATCAAAGTTCAAAACCTTTTTCTCTTGAATTTCACTTTGGCACGTATTACTCGGGTTTCTCTCCACCAAGTTTTAAGGAATCATATCCATCATATCCATGTGCATAAGCATTATTTTCTCAAAATAAGGTTTGTTTATGTGTGAGAGAGTAAGCCTCCAAAGCTTGAAATTTCACTTCATATGTTAATATTAGAAGGAATTTTTGAACATTCAAGTCATAATCATTTACAAAACTACCTGAAAGTCTCTAGTGTAATTATCACAAGATATACTTAAGTTGAGGATAACCTGATCATGATCGTTGAAGTCCTTAATGCATGCCTGAAATTCTACTATTTGGTTGATAACCAAATCTTTATATTGCGAATGTGAAACAACTTTGGATAGTGATACCCTAGAGCCATAAAGAGACTTACTATTTTTATTAGTATTCATATTGTTTTATGTTGTGGCTCATGCCTTCTTGTAATGTGGCATCGCAGGTCTTTTCTTAAACCACTATGGGGGGAACACCAATTCAAAAGGAATAAAGACACAGTGGTCTACATACAAGAGGGCTCTCGACCATATGTGTATTTGGTTACTTCTTCTCATGAGGTTGGTGTGTGTGCACATGGATAAACCAATCCAGGTTTTCGTTGAAAGCATCGCCCCAAACGATGAAAGGAGCACAGCCTAACTGGGCCTCACATGAAAATTTGGAAAGCACCAAGACATTGGTCACTGAGAAAGCATTGGGTAAGGGTGAACATGCGAGACTATGAGAAAAAAAACACTTGAGTCTTCCAGCCTTTTAGTACGGTTGTAGAAGTAAAGGCTAAAGCAGAGGAAAATGCATCGGTCATTTATGTACCAATGCCATTTGTTTTTGCAACTATTTTGGAAGCAATGAATGCCAAACTATACTTGTTTTTCTACATTAAGGAGGGCATTACCCGACATGGTATGGTACGTGTAAAGAAAACTTTAAATGAGCAATCGAAGACTCGACTTATCGGGTCAAATTGTCAAGCCTAGTGAGTGCAAAATTGATCTTTATATGGAGTCGCCTTGGCTACATATTAAGTCGAAGCATGAAATCCAACGATATGGTGAGAAGGAACCACTTAGGAAGAAGACTTATTTAAATAATAAATATTGGCTTCAGGGCTTGGCAGGTGTTTAATTAAAGTGGCCCATGCTTGGAGTTTTGGCTTTATTGGCAAAACATGTGAGGATCAACACAATTACATCCAAAGGTCGCATTTAAAGAACTATTGGTCAAAATCTCGGTGGTCACCACAACACGAATGCGCACTCCAAATTAGAGCATAAAAATCAAATGGTAAAGGGAGTTAACGAGTTCTGATCATTACGAGAGAGAGAGAGGACGAGTTGTGCTTTTCTTTTGGGTGATATGAACATTTATATACAAGTCAGATACCATGGGAATATGGCATGTATGTATATTAACATTCCATAACAAGGACCTTTTAATTATGGAAATGTGTTATTAGGGTGCAAGAAAAGCCATAGATCAATGAAGACATTAATAAAACGATCTTCTGGGAGTGGACGTTGGCTTCTAAAATACAATGATAAGGCTCCAAAAGGATTGCATAGGTGTTAGCACTAACGTCCACCAACCAGGCCATAGTGAGACCACACGTAGCTAAACATACATAGCTAAGTAACATGGATTTACATTTGAGCCCTTAGCTTTTCCTGCTAAATGTCTAAAAAACATGGGCATGGAAATCTTCTTTGTTGTTTGCAAACTCCTTATAGCACAAATAGTTGAATTTTAGGCCTGCCTTTAGAGGAACGGCTATAACTTAATGTTAGACCTGACTATATAATCTTCAAGGAAGATTTCAACCCATTGTTGGTATAGATTAACTTCTTGAGATTGAAGTCAACAGGACAGGCTGGAAATTGATAGTAGAAAAGCATTAGAGCAAAAGTCACTGGTTGGAGGGATTTATAAGCTATTTCCTGGGATTTTTTGTTGGGCATGTGTTGTGATGTGTTCACTTGGGGTATTGATTTTGAGATTGACTTGTGAATAGTATTCATGGAATTAAATTTTGTTTATTTTCTAAAATGGAACTCTTGGCAAAGATAGTAGTCAAGAACTTGAACAAATCCATCTTTGAATGCAGACCTAGCCATGAAATCTGTCATCCTAACATTCTTAAAGAACCACAAGGTACTTTTTGACGCTAGCAGTGCAATGTATTTTCTTCACTAACCATCTAGTAATTTGTCTCCTACAAATTTATTTATGTGCCTATATCCATGACAATATTTCAATCCATCAAAAATGACATTTCAACTGCCTAGAAGAATATAAAAGGGATTAGAACTTGTAGTAAAAAATGTTACCATGCTATCTTAAATATTTAATTGATTATTTAATCAGTTTCTTCATTCATCATGGCCCTCTCAATCCCATGCCAATAGAATGGGGTAACTCATATGATATATCAAGCCTTGCAAATGTGGGCAAATAGTAAATCTTTCCAGTGAAAGTGGTTTAGCAATCAAATTCTTCAAGCTTATTTCTGGTTAAGGGTTTTCACTCTAATATGCGATGGGGAGGAAGAAATATGTGCCTGCTCCTTATGAAATTTTCTCCATCCCAAGAACTCCTTTTTAGAGTTTCAATTCCATTACAAGTTGAAGTGAATATCTCCATAAGTGATTTCTATTTTTATTATTTTTTAAATTGTGACGAATAAATGATTAACTGTGTTCATTCTTGGTAGTTCTAAATGTTGTTTCTCGTGAAACACAGATTGCATTCACCCTGCTCAGTGCAGAGTCTTCATTATTATCGGGAACAGACAACTTTCTGATTTTAGACATAAACATAATTACTTCAAGATGAATTTTAGCTAGCTGCTCTTTCACGGCATCAACCTTCTCAGTTCATAGCACAATTGCGATCTAACTGATTGTCTCTTGCTCCATTATTTTTGCAGCTGGACTTCAAGAGGTACCCTTTCTTTATGTTTTGTTTTTCAAACAAGTTCGCTTCTTTTTCAAACTAAAGTGATTGGAAAATGTAAAGAATGAATTTTTTCAAGGGGTGAATGTTAATATGCCTGCAATGAATGCTTGTTAGTCAATACTATTACATGAAAAATATTCCTTTCATATATTATTAGTTATGCCACAAAGACAACTTGACTCGTATTAGACTTCCTATGGAGGAAAGCAACTCTAGATGCAGCAATATGGAGTGCACATATGGTAGATTTCAATGAGGTCTATACTTTCACAAACAATCAATAATCTTCAAATCCCTTTCTCACAAAAAACTTGCATCTCCTTGGATATAGCTATAGTGAAATGAATTTTTCCTCTGTCAAAGTGTATATCAGACCAAGGCCCCTAATTGATATATGGACCTTGAATGTAAATGAAGCTGCAAAAGCCTTTCCAACAGCCTCCTAGTAATTTAGAACAAATTTATTTTTCTAAGATATATCTCGTGTCCTTTAGTGGAGTTTATCTCTAATGCCAAAACTTCCTCAAGTGTGCTACCTTTTTTCTTAGAAACATTTTCAAAAGACCAGTTAAATCATACTGCAATGATTCTCAGAATCATTTCTCTTGTATTTCCAAGAGATATCAAAGAGTCCTTAAGTGCAGTTTATCTATAATGCCAAAAGCTCCTCAAGTGTTTCACCATTTTTTTACAATTGTTTTCAAAAGGTCATTTCTTAAAGCATACTACAATGCTTAGAATCATTTTCAAAAGGTAATTGGGTCATAGTATGGAATGTGCACATCCAATGGGCTATTTAAGCATACTGCAATGCTTTTAGTCATTTTCAAAAGGTAATTGGGTGATAGTATGGAATTTGAACTTACAATGGGCTATTTATGAATTTCTGTGTGCATAACTACCCTTGTAGACAGGTTGGATATCTCTTGAGGACATTTTAACCAATGTCCATCACGGATTTTCGAGCTTTAAAGGGTATTTTAGGGTTCAGATTTCTTAATAACCAGGGTTCAAGGTTTAAAGCCTTCACATTTTGGTATAATTCATTTAAAGTTTTAGGGTCTAAGATTTAAGATGTAGGATGAACTAGCTCAAGGAAATTGGATACTGCTACTAACCTGAGGTCAAAATATCAATGCCCAAAACACTTGTGAAGTCTAAATGCCAAAGGTCTATCTTACATTGTGGTCTATTTGTAATTTCAATGTCAATGGAGGTTGAATGTGTCAATGTTAAGACCAATACATCGTGGCAATATGTCAATATATCAAACTTCGTCAAATATGATATCTCAGTCAAGTATACTCAAATTTCAAGGTCATATCAGTGTAGGGTAGATAGGTTCACTATCTATATGTACTAATGTCCATAAATTTGATGCACAAATCAATATTTCAGGGTCACATAAGGTAAGTGTTATGGCACTATGTTTTGGTTCATAATTGCAATGAGAGGTTTTGGTTCATTACTTCTCACATGTTATAGCATTTCCAGAACCTTACATGGCACACAATCAAATTTCTACCTCTCTGTTACGCTGCTTACTACGCTGCTAAAATTAATATAAAATGTGATTAGCACAAATAATATACAATCAGCACAAGACTACTTAAGGCCAAGAGAAAAGACTTTAGGTTTGAATGTGCCTTAAGTGCATAACCTACTGAAGACTCTTTTTAAATCTAAACAAAAAACTCATCTCACTAATAAGTTCTCTGAACAAAATCATCCCAAAAAGTTCTCCAGCTACCCTGGTAAACCTGTTGATAATGGAGCATGCACCCAGGATGGCCAGCAAAACCAACAAGAATGCAGTCCACACACATACCCTGTGTATAATCAACAGAGTACTTGTAGTTATTTAATGTGAATGCACACTTATTTGCATAAATCTCTATTGTTCTTAATAAAAAAACTACAGAAATACATCGTACATCGTAAGGATGTTAGCACAGGACTTAGTGAGGAGACTATTTCCAAGTGTTTAGAGAAAAGCTTTTACTCCTCAAAAACAGAGTATGCTTCTCAGAGTATGGATATTGAAGTCAAATGCAGCATTTTCCAGGTCTTTATAATATCTCTGGGGAGGACTTGTCTTTGAATCCAGTAACTAATATATGTCCACTTCTTGTCCATAAGTCTTGAAATGCTGCCAGCTGGAATTATCAATTTACAATTTCACACCAAGTTACCTTATATTTTTCAAGACATAATGAAAACATCACTGAAAAAGAGAGTAATAAGTAAGATTATCAAAGAATGAAGCAGGCTTGGACTTTAAAATTTGTTTGTAGATTTATAGGTTTAGTTGGTATTTTTAAAGTGTAAAATTTTCTCCCTCTTCAGATTCAAAAACATATGGAAACCCTTGCTTCTGAGAGTATGAAAATGATGGTATGAATTGTTTATACAAGAAGAGTATGAAGAAAGATATGAGCTGGGCAGTTTAAAGTGCAGTCACAGTTATCACGAGGCCTGATCAAGAAGTGGTTGCTTTAGAAAAACAAGTGTCCAGTCTACAATATTTCTGTCATTTCATAGCAGGAAAATTCTGGTTTGCTGCATTTTTTTTCTGTTTCTGTTAGGAAAATCTTAGGAAGCCCTTCCCTTGATTTTCTTTCCTTGGGTTGGTGTTTAAACTTTTAGAAAATCCTGTACATGTAAATATCCTTTGTGCAACCTGCATTCTCATGACTATTCCTTTGAAAATGTTCTTTTGTTTTTCTGGTAAATTATGCTTATAATATTCCTTCTACAGATATGACTAGCGTTAACCATATGCAACTTCCCCTTTGTTAGGAGCTTTGTCAAACTATTAACCATATGCAACTTTGTCAGAATGTGGTCCAACACTACCAACTCTCTAATGAACTTGGAATCTTAGGAAATTGTATTGAATATCAATGTGTTTGAAATGGTCATGACACTTTGGATTTTCATAGAGCTTGATGTAACTTTGATTCTCACAAGAGACAATATTGGGCTTCAACAAGTGATTGGTTGACTCTACAATCAAGTTGAAAATCTAGATAGCTTCATAATAAGTATATGAAACTGCCATATACTTTTCTTCAGTGGAACTGAATGCAATTGTTGCTTGCTTCTTGTTGATTTGATCAAAATGATTTATAAAATGATAATAATGATGTTTAAAATGAGCCTTATGATGGTCTACTTATACACATTGATTGTTCACGAGGTGTTAGGGGTATGTTTATAACACCACTGCCCTTGAAAGCTTTGTCTTGAAAGCACAGTAATTAGAATTTTATTTAGTTAAGCACTTTTTTGTGGTGGAATGAAGTTTATCAAATATCTATATATACTTTGTAGAGGTTTGAATTTGTTTGTCCTTTGAGTGTTTGTGAGGTTTCTTTATATTTTTTGCATCATAGTCTAAAGTCTTTTGACGTGATTGTTTAACATGAAAGCTTTATGCTTATTGGCAATATATTTGAAATACCTGCATGATCAAGAAACTTTTATGTTTAATTAAATTACTAATTAGGTACTACAAAAAGAGGATGATGCTGAGAGGGCTTGCCTAGGTGACTCTGGGAGCAACCCGGAGGTGGTCATACAAAGCTCTTCTAAGTCACAAATCTGAAGAGAAAAAACTGGTGATGTATATGTGGTTGCTCAACCTGGGCTATATGGAAAATCTTGGCAGAGAGTGTTTACCTTTCTGTGTCTTCTCGAAAGTAGGTTGTCTGCTCACAGAATAAGATCACTACATGTAGGTGATGGTTCTATAGTAAGTTCTTAGCCTTATCTTCAGAATGGCTAACATAGAGGATCAGGTTTGAATACAAGATATAATTTGATGAATTTGGAGATTTAGATTTAAAGAAAATTTTCACATTCCCTAGGTCTAGCCCCATTAGGTCACCTAGGGCAAAAATTTTGTAGGAATCTAGCTAGAGGAAAACTTCTATCTCCTAGAGGCAGCTGTGTTGTTGGGTACCCTCACTCTCCTCAGAACTTGGGCCAATTCCGACGGTGAAATATTCAGATACCTCAAGCCCTAGCTCTAGGATCAAGTTTTGCCTAGGTGGTCCCAAGGATAGAACCTAGTAGGATCAATTTGACCTATCGAAGTAAAAACTCTTATCTGATCCTTTCCCCTCACCTTGTCTAGTATAGGAACATCATTGGTTGCTAAATTCCATCCCCGAACCTGGCTGGGTCCACTTGGCCCCGTGTGGTCCCATTTGGTGTCAAAGGCCTTTCATCAAGGACCATTTGGGAATCCAAGTTCCCAAAGGATTTTAGGGATTGATAACTTCCTTCATAAGTCTTATTCTTCTCTCTCAACCCTTCAATCCCCCTCTTCTCTCCCTAGAATATAAATTCACTTGCTTAGAAGGAAAGCAAGTCCCACTCTTTATTTTATCTTAGGGAAAGGGTTTCGAGGGTCACTTCCTACCTATTCATTGACCTATACTCTACAAATGACTTCCTAAACTACCGAGAATCCATGTGAAGAGCACAGAGCCTTAGTTGTGGTGACAATGGGCTAAGCCTCCATCATTTCCCTTGTCCTAGCAGTTTCCCTCTTAGGAACCCCTTTTAGGTCCACTACTAGTTTGAGTGATAACAAGTTGTTCACAATTCCATTTTTGAACAACTCTTTGGTATGCCCACTTTTGCCATATTACAGCTCCAAGATGAGAATTCCAGGGCTATGGAGGCTTCCCTTCTTCTCTCTGAATCAATCCTCTACAATATAGTGAACTAGGGCTAGTTGGTTCGCCCACTTGACTGTTACTTTAGTCCTTCAAAGTCTGCACATCCTTAGGCCCTATACACCTACCCTTCTACCAATTTTTTTATCCTTCACTAGAACAAGAGTCAGGGTTCTTCTTTGACAGTAACCTAACATCCCTCCAACTGTACTTGGACTACCATCAATCTGCCCAACCACAGTCAATTATTTTTACTGATCTAGGGCCCACAATATTGTCTTCATCTAGGGCTCTTCAAATCTGCCACCTAACAAGGGTTTGAGTCCTCTCAAGATCACTGTTCTTGTGTATCGACAATTTGATCTTTGTTGTCTAATCTACGAACAAATATGAACTACTCCTCTTATCATACTTCTAACAATCTATAGATGACTGAACTGGGGTCATAAATCAGCCACTAACAGTCCATTTACTAATTTTTTATAGGTTTCTTCAGATATTTGTCTAAAACTCTATGGAAAGTCCACCAAAATGAACTCCTCTGCATGCCAATCCATTCTTCATATGGCACATCTCTTCTGCATGCTCAATTTTTTGCTTAGGTTCCACCCTCCTTTGGATCTATTGTCTCCACACATATTGAATCTGCAAACCATCTTCCAGATCTGTGGTCTTTATTGCAGAAATAAACCTCGCTCTAAGGGTCACAACCCGTCTTCTTCTATGTAAATTTGTCATAGTCTTAAGGGCATACCTTATCAACTAAACATGCTAGGAAACTATCCTAACTAGGGCATTATACTTATGTACTTATAATTGTTGTAGAACAAACCCTATCCACACATAGAAAAAACATGACTCTTGCCTCCATAAGAGACTCGACCTAGCTCATATGGATCCATAGATTCTGGGCATTTCTTTCACTGAATCTTGACATGAACTTCAGATCTCATTGTTGACCCTCAAACTAAGGTTAAATCAGTCAATATTACGCCTGTGTCGACTTTTGTTATGGCTCTAAATTACAGTGCAAGCCCTCCTCCATTTATGTTGGTCTTTATCACAGACCTTGCGGCCTACTAACCACCACAAGGCAAGATGGTATCAACCCTCTCTTCTATTTCATGTAGAAAATCTAACCAACGGGATTCAATCTGATCTTGTAATGTACTAAAACAAGATATTGAATCCTTCCTACAATTTGTGGAAACAACACATGATCGCACAATCACATATAAGTAAGAGAAACAAGTTATCAATCGCACAACACAAGATGTATCTGGGGAAGTAACTGCTCAAAACCCTCTATCTCTATTTTTTATTAAGTCAAGGAATCATGAAACAATACAATGCTTAATCTCTCTTGAGATTCTCCAACACTTTGCCAATTGGCTCCTACTGATTTAGGAAAAATCGGTCTAATACTTAGCCAATTCTCAGCCTGCCTTGCTCACGCAATTCCTATGGAATTATCTCCATATTAATTAGGAAAATCAACCTTCCTTGATTGCACAATCCATCATGGCATCCCAATGACGTTATAATTGCACACGGGAAATTTTCTATAAATACAACTGATAGTTATGTTCCTCTGAACTGTGTTACAATAAGGATGAAGGGTCTTTTTTATTATTTAAAAATAAGATAAAATCCTAACCAACCAAAACCCTAACCCGAGGAGATGTAACACCAAGATTTTATGGGCCCCGTTGGGGTTAGTTGGGCAGCCAACTTTCCGGGGTCGTAACTTGTTCATATGATCTTCGTTTGACGCACATGATACCTCGTTAGAAAGATCTCTCCAAGGACTACAACTGCTAATGCGATTTCTATGAAATGCTAAACCTTTCTTGCCCAAAAAACGTCGTTTGGGGCCTCAAAATGGCTCCGGAAGTTCAGGACCCGAAAAATTGACAAAAATAGTAAACTGTGCTACAATTAAGGAAACTGAAAAACTGAAAGAGACAATGGCGAGGGCCCAAGTGGAATAGGCGGGTGTCCACCAATATCCACCTCGATCACCTTAAATCGAATTTCTTGAGCTAATTCAATCATAGTGACTTAGTTAACTGACACAAGTTGTTATGAGACGAAATTACAATTTATTGTCCAAATTATTTAAGGGAAAAATAAATTAGATGCCTCACATTCCTCACTCCTGGTACATCAAAATTCCTTGCCAGTGTGGGTACATTTTTTTTTCCTTTCTAGTTTCCAATTTCACTGTTTCTTGTTGCAAATTTCAATACTCCCTCTCAACAAGAAAGGAATTCAATCTATCCCCATCCGGTACCTTTGGAATGTTCTGCATGCTACGCTTCTCTAGTGTTGTTTGCACCTGCAAATCCAGAAAATGAATAGCCTCCAAACAACTTACTCAGTATAATCTGCGCTGCTGCTGACATCTGCATCCATGCCCTTTGAACTATTTCTAACTCTAATTTGTGATCCAATATTTGACATCTATGACTGATTTCTGTCTTGCTGACATCTGACTACATCAATCTAACTGATCCTTCCTACTACTATTGTACTGTGGCTCCTCGTAGCCAGGTTCGATCCATGAGACACGTCATCTCAATGGACCTTGCCCAAATTTCTTATCTTGGGATTATGTCTACACATCACCCCACCATCTTACACCTTGAGGTATGGCTGCTCCCCCTTCCCATCTGGCTCGAAATTTCCCCCTCATGGAGGTCTTTGCTTGAGTGGATGCTTCCACTCAGTCTCCTCTCTGCTTCTCCAATTGTGGTAGCTACTCCACAACCTTTTGAGACTGCTTCTCATGAAGATTCATGTTGAGAGGTATTTATGCTCCCTTTAAACCACCAAGTCTCTAACTTCTGCCTTTCTCCTCAAAGCTTTGCATGCATCTGGTACCTCAATTACATATAGGTTCTTGACTCGCGCACAGTGTAATTGTCCCGGCATTACAAAAAGTTTCTAAAAAAGAGTTGATTTTAAATCGATGATATCTCCCTCATCTGAGCTTCGATTCGACCGATTTTTTTCTTTCTATTTCGGTATATTTTCGCAAGGAATCCAAATAGTCTATTTGTTTTTGAAATGTTTACACCAAAATATTCAAATATTCTATGCAAACTCGCCGCCCAAAAAATTCCTGCTCTGATACCATGTAGAAAATCTAGCCAACAAGATTCAATCTAATCTTGTAATCTACTAAAACAAGATATTGAATCCTTCCTACAATTTGCGGAAACAAAACACGGTCGCACAATCACATATAAGTAAGAGAAATAAATTATCAATCGCACAACAACATGATGTATTTTGGGAAAGAAACTGCTCAAAACCCCTCTATCTCTATTGTGTACTATTAATTCAAGGAATCATGAAACAATACATTAATGCTTAATCTCTCATGAGATTCTCCAACACTCTGTCAATTGTCTCCCGTTGATCTAGGCAAACTCGATCTAGTACTTAGCCAATTCCGATCCTTACTTCAGCCTGCCTTGCTCATGCAATTCCTAGGGAATTAACTCATTAATTAGGAAAATCAGTCTTCCTTGATTGTGCAATCCATTATGGAATCCCAATGACTTTATAATTTCACATGGGAAATTTTCTCTGAATACAATTGATAGCTATGTTCCCTTTAACCTCTGTCTCAATTGGGTATTCCTCGAAACTGACATGCATACAACTATTAATAGCGAATTATCAGTTATATGATTGATCACTCATTGTGAATTAAATCTAATTTAATTCACTGGACCTCTCACTAGCTCATAACTCAGTTAGAAGCAGTTAAACTGATTTTAACGCATTTAATTGAGTTAATTAGACTTGCACCCCACTAATGCATTAACTTCGACTGGACCCAAAAAATATTAGAATCCCTCTAGATGCCTCATCTTAGACCCTCAAGTACTTGAATTTCTTGAGCTAACTCGGTCATCATGAATTAATTAAATGACACAATTTGTTATGAGATGAAATTACAATTTATTGTCCAATTTATTTAAGGGAAAAATAATTAGACGCCCCACATTCCTCACTCCTGGTGCATCAAAATTCCTCACCAGTGTGGGTGCATTTTTTTTTGTCCTTTCTGGTTTCCAATCTCACTGTTTCTTGTTGCAAATTTCAACATTTCAGAATTTGATAAGGCCTTCACACAAATACACCATTGAAATCACATGCCTATATTCTCATGAGAAACCTCTCTTAAGCTCTATCTGCCAGAAGAGAACCAAAAATATGCTATCCTACTTCCTAGTGCAAACCGACCCTTAAGGTATGCAACATTCTTCTGAACACTCACATGATGATCTTGCTCTTGGAGGATGATCATGACCTCCCTTTAGCAACCCTTACTCGCCCTCATACTCGACCTACTTTAGGACTACATCTCTCTTCACCCCCTTGATGTGCCAGATAGTGGGAATACATGTCAAACATGCTAATATGTGCCAAGTGATAAGGCATGCCAAGATGTGCAAGGGTGTGTCAATGTGTGTCAGAGAATGTCAAGACAACAAAAGGGAGAAAAAAGTTTAACTACAAGGAAATGAACACATAAGAGGGTTAATAAGTCATCAATTTACCTTTTCCAAGAGGGGCATGCTAGGCACACCAGCACTAGGTAGCAATAGGTGCCAAGTGTAAAGTCTTAGTGCATTCTAAGTGCCAAGTATTCCTTTATTGCTTCTCATCTAATTTCCAACAACTGATAATCACAAATAAATTTAATAGGAAACCATGCCAAATCATACCAAGGCATCTCAACGTATTCCATACATGCTAATACTTTCCAAGTGCCAACATGTGCCAAGCGCCAATATGTGTTAGGGACTAGTGTTATGCATGTTATGAAGTGCAAGGGAATGTTGAAGAGTGCTAAGGTGTGCTAGAGAGTGATAATGCATGTTAATGAGTGTTAAGGATAACTAGGAAAAAACATTAAGGGAGCACTAAGTAAAAATTCATGAAAGTTAATGAATATGAGGAACGTGTGCCAGAGACTAGTGTTAATGAGTGTTAGTTGTCATGCCAAGGAGGGACTGACAAGGTATGCTAAGCATTGGGAAGGCATGCTAGGGAATATCAAGGCATGTCAAGAATTCCCAAAGTGTGCGTGGGAGTTCCAGGGTGTGCTAATTATATCATGTGCCAATTAATAGTGCCAAGATATGCCAATACATGCTAGGTGCTAAGGATGTGGTGCAGGGTGCCAGGGTATGTCAATATGTGTCAAGGAAACAAAAGGAAGAACCAATAAGAGGGTTAATAAGTCAAGACTTTATCTTTTTGAAAAGGGGCATGCTAGGCACACTAATAATAGGTCCCAATACATACCAAGTGGCATTGTGTGCCAAGTGCTAATGTATGTCAATGCATTCAACCAAGGTGTTCCAGGGCATGCTAGGGACTATATGCAGCATGCCAACACATGTTAGGAGAGTTCGATGTTGTGCTAGCGCATGCCACCATGTGCTTGGGCGTAAGTGTCATCACAAGATGTTCTAGGTACAAAGATGTTCCAATACATGTGGAGTGCTAAGAAATGTTATTGTGTGCCAAAGCATTAATTTAAGGCGTGCCTAGATTGGTGAGGATCGTCAGGTTTTTCTCATTAATAGAATTGTCAAAGCTTGATTATGTATTAAATAATATATTTCCTACACACAATAGTGGAACTTTATCTAAAGGGAATTCGCTAGATAATAAACTTAATATATATGAATCATGTGTTGACTCATGATAGGAAATCTCTATTCGACTAGTTATTACTTGAGGGAAATGATACACACTAATTACTTCTAAAAAATTGACTGACCCTAACCACTATGGCTTTGGACATATTATAAAAAATACTCCACAATAATGGTATTAAATCGTTAAATTTTGACAAAAAAATATATTAACAGGCACGTAGCGTCATCAAAAACTCATTGGAATGATCAATGATGACGGGCATTTTTTGACCGTCACCAAAAGTAACAAAAAGAGCATTGGTGAGGGTCATTAAAAGTTCGTCACTAGAAGTGTCACCAAAGAGAGAATTAGTGATGGGCCTTTAACGACCCTCACCAAAAGTGTCATTCAAAATGTCTTTGGTGACAGACCATAAAGGACCATCACTATATACACTTACAGTGACGGTTTTTTAATGATCAATGATGACGGACATTTTTTGACCGTCACCAAAAGTAACAAAAAGAGCATTGGTGAGGGTCATTAAAATTTCATCACTAGAAGTGTCACCAAAGAGAGAATTAGTGATGGGCCTTTAACGACCCTCACCAAAAGTGTCATTGAAAATGTCTTTGGTGACGAACCATAAAGGACCATCACTATATACACTTACAGTGACGGTTTTTTAAGGACCATCACCATATGTGACATTGGTGACGGACCTTAAAGGTCCGTCACAAGAATGACCCTCACCAATGTCCTTTTTTCTTGTAGTGTAATCTATCACCCACTGAGATCTCTGCAAATTCACAGTCAAAGTATCAATCTCAGCCTTTTGTTCCTGGATGATCTCTTTGAGCTTTGAGCTAGGAGAGCTCACATCAACATCGATGAGTATAAAATCAGTGTCTTGTCCTCCTGAAGGGCCCTCATCATGCATAGGCCTCTTGCCTCTGTCCTGAACATGTACCTGTGCTGATGTCTAAGGCGAGACCCCTTCCACACCATGTGGACATAGTACTCGCGCTGCTAATGAAGTCAACGAGAACCCTTCCACCCCGGGTGGAGATAGTACTCGTCGTGATGCTGCAAATAAGGCTCGATGGCCTCTCTGATATGTCACACACACCAGAGCACTGATAGGCTCAAACTCGGGAACATCAAACTGGTGTGAAGGCTCTCCCTCATCATGAAAAACCTCAGGAGGTTGTGGCGTTGCAAAGAAATCACGGGAAATGAACTCAGCCCACGAGATGCCCTGTAATCCAAGCTGATGCACTACAATGATTTTGATGAGCGCATAATGATAGATAATGTTATGCAGCTGCGTTGGGGTATTCTTCTGTACAAGGACCATCATCCGCTCTATGTTACGGTACATGAAATATGGAATGCTCATCAACCGCACTCTCATGAAATGCATCAACAGCTAGATGTGATATGCATACAAGCGTGAAAAGCGCCCTTCACAACTGAAGTACCTAATGATAAGTTTCATCAATGGTGCATACTCATCCTTCAGAAACAAGAATGGAAATACCCTGCTCAGCTGCCTCAGATATCCAGGTCTGATGTAAGGCTCATAATATGCTCTATCCAACTATTTTCGCTTATTCCACTCTTCACCGATGTTTGGTATCCCGGTCGCCTCAGAAATAGTCTCTGGTGACAAAGTGAAGTTCACTCCAGCAAGATGTACATGACCATTATGCAAATGTAGGGAAAATAGGCGAGCTAACTCATGATGATGCTGAGTTCAGGCAATCATCTCACAATACTGGAAACATGACTGACGCTGAAAACAATCCATTGCAAGCGGGCAAGCCTGCAATTGGGTCAAAGAAGTGGGATCCTCCCTGACATGCCTGCCACTTTTATGAGATATCCTTGGCACATTTAGTTCTACTGTGGAATCACTGTCCTACTCGTAACCCTGCTCATATGGTGAATCTGTCTCTGACATGGTGCTGAAATGTGTTTGTCAACTGTGTGCTTGGTTGGTCAGAAAATGAGCAATTGGTGTATTTTTTTCAATGCCAAATGTGTCACATATATATCAAGGTGCTATAAGAAATACCATAGTGGGAAAAGGACTGTCAAATGAGTTCCAAGTGTGAAGACAACCACTGTTTGAGGGACTTAGGAATTTGGGGATTTTAATGGGAATGAGTGATAGTAATGAGGGTAGTTTTTAGGGATAGGAGTGCAATGACAATATATAAGTGAAATCAAGGACATAAGCCAGCCCTTGAATGTTTGGTAATCAGGATTTTATCAATGCTATGAAGTGGTGGGAAACAATAGGGTTTGGGAATTTAAAACATGGGACAAAGGGTATAGGGATATAGGATAGTGGTATAAAAATGGGACTGTAATATGATAATATGGCAATGATAGTAGTGATGGGATACAAAGAAAAGGGTGACAAATGGCAACAATTTAGCACCAAAACACAATCTTCAGACTTTCACATATAACCCTAGGAGCAGATTTTGGTATAAATGTAGGGTTTGTTTTTCACCAATTAAAATCCTGATTTCTTCACTTCTAAACCACAGTACCATAGCCAAAAATCATTAAGTAGGCTTGAAAAACTTACTTGGAGGCAAATGAGTCGATTTGAAATGAGTTTTGGTGAAGGAGGATAATTTTTCGGCCTTAGGGCTCTATGTGCCGCGCACAGACCCAATGCGTTGGGCCTTTGGGTGCGCTACGCCCTTGGAAAAATACACTGTCAACCTCGGCCCAATGCGCCGCGTCAATTTGGTGCGCCGCGCCTCTTTCCTATGCACCGCGCGCAATCTTTACACACAGTCACGACCCCTCTAAAACACAATTTGCTCTCCAACTTTGAAATTCGATTTCTCTATGAGATTTTGTGAATGAAATTTGATGCAAATGGATATATGACTTTGAGAAAAATCTTATATAGAGATGGTTTTCATTTTTTTTTCTCTAAAAACCCATTTTGTAATTTTTTTTTTACTTTTGGCACTTTTTATATAATTCAATTTCTGTCTTTTGTCTTTTCACTGATTTTCTAGACTTGAAATGATGAACATAGTTATTTTTTGCAGGGATGTTGGCGTTGATGTTTGGCAAAGGAAAACTAGAGTCTACTTTTGAAGTCTTCATGGCGGAAAAAATACATGATTATTACAAAAAATGAATTCAACAATTTCTTATTCAAAACAGAGTTTTGAACAAGAAATGTCCTCTCGAGCATATTTAATGATGAAAATTTTGAATTGAAAACTTATTGAAATCCTCCTCATGGCCTATGGGAATTTATTAAACATGTCAAAAGACTAAACCCTAGACTCAGAAACCAAAAGACTCTTTTTGACCAAAATAATCATTTATGACTGTGAATGACATGAACTGAACTTTGATGAATTTTGAGGAGTTTTGACCAACCCAGTAGGTACAAGCATGAGGGAAAACAAGAGAACCAAACTCTTCCGTCAGTCAATGGCATGCCCCTAACGAAATGCAGATGAGCGAGCATAATGAGACACCTAAACAATGAAATGAAAATAGAGAAATGATCTCTGACGGAGGGCTGTAAATTCCGACTCTAATATTGGCTCCAATGGGGATGGTAGCTCCTTGGAGGTGCCAAGAACGACAGATCTTTGGGAGAGAAGACCAGTGCCTTCGTCCATTGGGCTATGGAATCCATTATTTGACAAAACAACTCAAGACCTTTGACTAAATTTATTTGACTGAAACTTTAACTTAAACTGACTCAACTCTTAAAACAGAAATGAATGAAACAAACAAACTCAACAAACTCAAATGAAAACTGAAATCCTTCCTCAGGATTATAGCCTTCACTTCGGGCTCCATAGTGAAGAAAAGACTATAGTGCACACTTACAATGAAATTGAAATACATGATATGTACAATGAAAACGATCAGCAGAAAACATCTTAGAAATGGTAGCGCTTGAGCAGCCGGTCATTGATCGGCCCTCCTAGACAGTCTTCACCATTCATCTCCTTCAACAGAAAGGTGTTCTGACCTCGATATGCTGCAATCTTGAATGGACCTTTCCAGAGGTTTTCAAACTTACCGTGTTTACCTTTGTCTTCATTCCTAGCGTCCCACTTCAGTACCACTTCTTCCAACTAGAATTTACCTGCCTTCGCTTTCCTGTCATAGATCTTTTTGATTCTCTCCTACAACTTAAATGTGTTCTGGAAGACCTCTTCTCTCATTTGTTGCAAATGAATCATCTGGTTTATCCTTCTTTGCATATGGCTTTCTTCACTACCAGCCTCCTGAAGAAGCTTGACTACCGGAACAACAAGTGAAGTAGGAAAAAATGTATCAACTCCATAAACCAACTCGAAAGGAGACATACCAATTGACTTCTTTTGACTTACCCGATCAGCCCATAGCGCATTCACCAACTTCTTATGCCAACTCTTCTTATTGATGTCTAGCAACTTTTTAATGATATTGACTAGAGACTTATTGGAAGATTCCGCCAAACCATTACCTTGCGGATGATAGGCAGTTGAATGCCCCAGAATGATTTTATACTTTGCACAAAACTCAATCATCTTTCTTGATTTAAACGCCGCTGCATTATCTGTGATAAATTTACTCGGACAACCAAAACGAGACAAAATGTTGTTCTCAAGGAAAGAAATAATTACCGAATCAGTGGCTTGTTTTGTGGGCACTGCTTCGATCCATTTCGTAAAGTAATCGGTGGATGTTAGAATCCATCTATGTTGTCCTGAGGAAGGAGGATGGATTTCCTCGATGAAATCAAAACCCCACTGCTAGAAAGGGGCGCTTACTTCAATAGGCTTGAGTGGCAATGGCTGTAATTTCTCTCTTCCTTCAAAAATCTGGCACTCATGGCAGCCTTTGATTGTTTTATAGACATCAACAAACAATGTGGGCCAATAGTACCCAGCTCTCAAAATCTTATTGGCAGTTGTATTCCAAAAATGATGACCGTCGCAATCTCCTTTGTGGAAATCTTCCATTACCTTCTCCGCTTCTTCCTCCACCAAAAAATTCAATAACACACCACCTGGATCCTTCCAATAATGTGCAGAATTCAAAATACCAAATTTTACAGCCTTCAGTTTCAAAGTCCTACCTTTGTTTCGAGTCATGTCGGGCGGTGATGACAAATTTTGAAGAACATAGATGATATCTGAATACCATGGGGAATCAAAAAACATTTTTGATACCTGAAGTGGTGCATTCTCCTCATCTTCATCATACATAGCAGCAATCCGATTTATGTCTAATGCGTGCAAATTGGATTCAGCCATAAGTTTCGCCAGCCCCTGTCCCTTGATAAGTTTCGTGGGCCTTATTTCCACATCATATTCTAGAAAATATGCGATCCACTTACCATGTCTTCCTTCCGAATCAGTCTGTACTAAAACATCTTTCACAGCAGCGTTAGGAACATAAGCTAAAATATGGGTATGCAAAATTTATACCCGGAAATCCTTTAATGCCTTTACCAGTGCCAGAGCTTGTTTCTCAATGATGTTGTATTTTAGGGATGCGTCTCTAATAGTTCGAATGAAAAATGATATGGGCTTCTCATGTCCATCTCTTTTCTGCATTAACACGGCTGCCATGGTATTTTCTGAAGCAAAGGAAAACAAAATGAAATATTGGGTGTAATCCAGGCTGATTAACACTGGAGCTGAAGATAGTGCCAACTTCAACAAATCAAAGGACTTTACCGCATCTTCAGTCCACTTCACTTGGCTATCCTTTTTCAGCATATTTGTTATTTCTCTCAAATGCTCAGAAAGGTTAGGGACAAAACGACACAAAAAATTCATTTTACCATTAAAAGACTGAATCTCTTTCTTGTTCCTAGGAGGGTCAATTTGCTGGATTGCTTCAACACGTGCCGGATCAATACGAATGCCATATTTGGAAATAATGTGGCCAAGTAAGTTACCTTCATCCATGGCGAATAAGCTCTTTTTAGGATTAAGTGAGACACCATATTTTCTACACTTCTGAAAAAAAACTTTCAAGTGATACATATGCTCTTCATCTGAATTTGAGAATACGGTCAAATCATCAAGGTATATAACAAGGAAAACATCTTTTTCATTTGCAAAAGCCATGTCCATCGCCCGCTGGAAAGTTGCACCAGCATTCTTCAAACCAAACGGCATCTTGGCATACTGAAATGTCCCCCACAGAGTAGTGAAGGTTGTTTTGTCATGGTCGTCCTCATGGACCAAGATTTGGTTATATCCAAAATAACTGTCAAGTAGTGACATCCGAGATGCACCCACTACTCGCTGTAATATATGATCCATCTTAGGCAATGGATAATTGTCCTTCAATGACACCTTGTTCAGATTTCGGAAATCAATACACAATCTAATCTCACCTGTCTTTTTCCACACTGGCACTAAATTTGAAATCCAATCAGAAAATCTGATGGGAACAATGATTCCTGCTTTGTACAATCTGTTTACCTCCTTCTCAATCGATGGCAGCAATTTCGGATTGATTCTTCTTAGCTTTTCTCTAAAAGGCTTCTGATTAGGCTTAATAGGGATAGTATGCTGGATGATATTAGTGTCATACATCTTTAAATCTGAGTAATCCCAAGTGAAAGCATCAGCAAATGAAGAAAACAAACTCACATATTCAGCTCTTACCTCTGGTGACAATGACTTGGATAACTTTACCATTTTGGGGTTTTCAGCTGTCCCAATATTTACATCCTCCACTCATTTTTCAGTCGGTCGTAAAGTTGGCTTCTTGGCCACATCATCTTGATCGAAGAGTTCTTCTAAAGGTATCAAACCTTTAGGAATAATGTTATCTTTCATCTGTAGCACTTCCATTTGATTTATTTGAACATCTTCACCATCATCATATTTCACATCAATTGAGGTATCTTCGAAATTACCTTTACTTTGCAAAAAATCATTAATCTCATCATCATCTTGAAAAAATTGCCAACATATTTGATTATCCGGTACGGTAGGATGGTGCTTCACATGGATTTTGAACTTATTACTTGAATTCATTGGGATCTTCAAGTTACTTGCTACCTTGGCAAGCGCATCAGCAATTCCATTTTGAATGCGAGGAATACAATTCAAGGTATAATCTGAAAACTGCTTCAAAATATCAAGGACAACGTTCTGGTAAGCTCGCATCCGGGGATGTTTCGTTTTATATTCACCCTTTACCTGCTTAATCACCAATTCGGAGTCACCATAGATCGCAATTCTCTTAGCATTCAGCTTTCTAAGAATCTTTAAGCCAGTAATCAGAGCTTCATACTCAGCCTCATTGTTCGAACAATCAAATGCCAACTTGTAAGAACATACACGTACATTGCTCGGTACCTTGTTAGGAGCGGAAAAAGGGCTGCGTACCAAAATACCAATCCCAGCACCATCATTTCCCACTGCACCATCGAAATCCATGGTCCATAGACCCTCTTCATCATCCTCTAAGTGCTGAAATTGTGCTAGCTCTGTTTTTTCTGTTTGTTGTCCACTATCTTTAGTTGATTGCTCAATTGTGCTTTCCGGTATCTACCTTTCTTTCTGCAAAACTTCTTTGAAATTTTCGGTAATCTCTGGGATATCTTTTGCTTGAACCAACTGACTATCTACATCATTAAAACTATCAGAAAACAAAACAAAAGACTCTAGATCTGTATGTACATAATTAAGCGGATGATTAACCGGTTTCTCCTTAGTGGTAATCATATACTTCATTTTTTGTTCCCGATACAATTTTCTCATTTGGCTAAACACGAGAATCGTCGCATAGGAGAAATCTAATTGTAGTGTCCCTTTTAATTTTTCTCCCCAAGATCTGGAAAGCAACATACCAAATCTTGGAGGAATGTCTGCTACAACAACGTCCATCAAAACATTCTTTGTAGGAATCTGATCCAAACTTACAACCAAGTCTTTAATGAGCCCAATACATCTCACTCTGCTAGAATCAAATGAATAAATATCGTGGTACTTCCTGGTAATGTCTAGACCCAACTTATCCATGATTGCTTTCGGCATAAGGTTATGGGAAGCACCAGAATCAAACATGGCGTTATGCAACACAAACTCATGCAACCAAAGACTGATATAAAAAGGATGTACTTCGCTGTCCGGAGACTCACCATCTAAAGCTGGTCCAAATATCAGTTCCAGTTGATCATCTTCAATATTCACCCTATCAAACATGGGATCGAAATTCAAAATTCTAGAAACCTGACCTTTATAACTGCTGTTCCTCATTAGTTCAGTCAAGGGAATAAATACCTTCAATTTCGAAATTTCATTCTCCAAACTAAAATCTGAAGTCTTTTCGATCTCTTTGGCTGGAAAATCTTTCTTTCCAACCTTCTCTCTCGTTGTAATCGACTGATTTGATTTTTCTGCTGATGATGACTTATGGGCGACAGGATCAACTACCTCTTTTGCTTTCTTTTGTGCAATAGGTGAATCATTTTTAGGCGCTGAAACTTCCTTCCTCTTCTGAATTGGATTGACTGGTACATCTCTATTTCTAAGAGAATATTGCTTCTGCTGAGCTGACAATGCATTCATGTATCCTCTCTGATACTCATCTGACTCCTCCTCAAGGGCTGCATCATTAGCTAGGATAAAATCCTCATCTCTTTGTACTGCTGAACATTCTGCACACTCTTCATCTTCGGTGATATAAATGGGCAAATCATCAAGAATAAAGAAATGATTTTCCTCCCCCACTACATCATCTTCATCATTTGAATCCTGACCAACAAAATTCTGCTGAAGAGGTGTCTTTACTTGCTTCTGGACTGCTGGTTCTTGTGCTCACTGTTCTCGTTGCTTAATCCTGAATTGGGGTTGCTGCTGACCACGGAAGTTAGGATTCCGAACTTGTGGTTCGGGCTTATCAATAGTGAGACTTTCGAACATCTTTCCCATTTCGCGAAGTATCTTATCTGTAGATGTAGAAGCTTCTTCCTTTATCACAACTTTCTTCTCGGCTTTCAGTCTAGCTCTCTTATCATTCAAGTTTGTCTCAACACTCATGGAAATCTTCTGCATGTCCTCTAAAGTAGGCGGATCTCTATCTTGTAATGAATAGGCCATCTCCGGATCAAAACCATCCAGGAATTTTAACAAAGCTTATTTCTTAGAAGGCCTCAAGTCATCAGGAATTGCATTATAAACCGCATTAAATCTGATAATATAGTCTTGGACGGACTCACCAGGATTACACTTGATGCTAGTATACTCAGAAGTGATTTGCAGTGGATCTTTCTTCATCTCCCACCGATCTAGAAACTGTCTCTGAAGGTCTTCTAATGTATTAATACTTCCAGGCTGTAAATCTCTGAACCACTTGCGTACCTCACCTCCAAAAGTTTGGACAAACAATCTCATGGAGACATTCTCTTCATCAATTTCATGCAGATCAAAAAAGTCTGCCATTCTAACAATATGTTGCTGAGTGAGCACACTTTGAGGAGTACCATCAAAAAAAGGAATTTTACTCTGATAATCAACGAGCATAGGATCCAAATTTGCTGGCAAAACGAGAGGTGCGAATCTAGCAGCCATGGCTCTTGGTGGATTTATGATCTGTCTTGGAGAAACGGGTGGAGTAGGAGCAGTAGGTGTTCGGGGTGTATGTGGCGGAGATGGAGGAGGAACTACTACAGATTGTTGATCAGATATCAATGGTTGCACTGAAATGGTAGGAATAAAAGAAGGCTCAACGTGAACTTGTGAATCAGAAGTAACTACTGATGGACTAAGAGTTTCAGAAGCGGATTCAATAAACTCGGGAATATTCGTTGCCACAATAGAGTTATGAAGGTTTAGAATGTAATTATCAATGGATCGATTAGATTGTTCAACCTCAAGATACTTAATGAACTCGGGATTTATGACGGTAGAACTAGTAGCACTTTCAGATTTGGTTTCGAACAAGGATAACTCAAAGTGATCATCAAACTCAATGTCTTCGATGTATTCAAATACAGTAGGGTATGAATGAGATTTAAACAGAGGAAACATAGGAGATTATCGACGGAAAATTCTAGGAATCAGGTTGGGATTCTCATACACTGGAGGCGGATTAGGATCAGGATTTGATCTAGTATGCCTTCTGGAAGCCAGTGTATTGATCTATTCAAAAATCAAAGGGAAAAATGATCTATTCAGCCTATCGAATTCTAGACTCAATCATCAAAAAGTCCAGAATGATATAATGTACTGGGGTAGAACACAAGACAAATTTCACGTTCACAAGCTAAACCGGAGATCGACTGAAGCAACGTTTATCTACTTCCGCTAATGCAAAGCAAAAGCATTTCGAAAGCTACCTGGCATGACTTCAGACTCCGTCTGTAACTTATGAAACAAATAACATCAACAAGAAAACCATTTTCTTCCCCAGTATGGTCGCCACTATGTTAGTTCCCAAATCCACCTTAGGCTGAAATAAGGCAGAAGAAGGACAACACCAAACCACGCTCAACCTCGTAGCTAGCCCTACGAGGATAGGAGAGGGCTCTCTCCGAGTCAATCTCAATGAAAATATTCAAAAGGGGCTTGATATGATGATAAAAACAACTTATCTTAGGCTATATAAACAAATAGGAGGGTTTGATTTTGATTTTTAGGGGTTTTTGTTGAAAAAAGGGAAAAACAATTTTTGGGCTTGGGGATGAGGCCAGATCTTGCAGAATTCAAGTTGGGGCAGGGTAGGCAATGGATTTGATGTCTAAGATCGAATGAATGGATGGAAAATACTGTTGAGGAGCTGAAGAGGGCAAGAGAGTACAAGGATCCTCTTCAAACTGATGAAAACATATAAAACTAAACAAAAGTCTAAGGCAGAGCACCAACAAATCAATGAATTCTACCTCGAATACTCATTTGTTTAATTCAGAAGCATAGAGAAGGATGGAATACATATAAAATTAATTAAACTTACAATAACATGAGAAGAAACATCATCAAAACTCAGAAGCCACAAGGATCCCAACAAGTGCTGCAAAACTCTAGTCTTTCCTTTGCCAAAAACTAAAAATGGATGTACAATGAGGTGCCAAACTTTTCCCAAGTATCCAACCCTGAAAATGTCTCAGAAAATAAAATATATAGACCATCCTAACCCCTTCCCATGCCTCTATGGGTCAAGCTCATCCTTCTAGGAGCTGTTTCAACCAATTCTAAACATGGAGCTAAAATCTAGGCAGCCAAACAACTTGCCTCTATATGCTAGGAAACTGATCCATTCACTCAATTTTCACTTTTTAGTGAATGAATAATCTAGAACAAGTAAATACATGCCAAAATTACATCATGGTTACCAAATTACATCAATATGTGAAACTAGTCAATACTGGACGAATTTCTGAGCTGGAAGGTGAAAAATAGGCTGAATTCCTCTATGCGCCATGCTCCAAAGCTCTATGTGTCGCGCTACTTTGGACCTGTTTTTGGAGCACTTACCAAAGTAAAAATTGAGCTAATGATAGCTCTTTGGAAATCCCTGGATGTCTGCTATCCAACCCAAGTGGAATTTTTCAATTTGGAGCTCATTTTCCCCTCCAAAACTTCATTCTCCCAAGACTACTTCCTGCTGGTGCAAAAGGTGGCAGAAAGGTGATTTTCATGGTGTTTTTGGCCCTTTAGGTAGCCCAGAATGTGATGAAATGCTTCGTCCATTCCTGAAAATACAAAATATATCATGAAAAACCCAGAAATGCAAATTTTTCCTCCAGAAGATGTCCCAATCATAAGCGCGCGTCGGGAGGCGCGACGCGTCGGGCGGAAAAACCTGTTTTGCAACCAAAATTTTCAAGATGAAAAAATTTTCTCCAAATTTGCTGAAATTTGGAGTGAAGGTCTCCCATCATGTCTCATGCTCAGCCAAGGAAGCTTCGGCCAATATTCTAAGTGGATCCGGCCTCTTTCGACGTTTCAGTGCCTTTCTCAACCTTGCCTTCAGGATCTTCATTTTTGCTCTGCAAACGTGTGTACGGGCCCAATAGTGAGTCTTCATGTGTCTGAGCATGTCTTTGTCCCTATTGGTCTTTTCCAAGAGCTTCTCCAGATGAAGGTTGAGGTGCGTAAGGCAAGTCTCTCGCTCAAATGGTGTCATGTCACCTGGTCTCTTCCGGGCCAATTCACGGTCTTCACGGATTTGCCGCAACTTTATAAGTGTGTGCTGATCCTCCAATTGTTTATTGCGCTGCTCCCAGTAATCTGTCACCCACTGAGATCTCTGAAAATTCACGGTCAAAGTATCAATCTCAGCCTTTTGTTCCTGGATGATCTCTTTGAGCTTTAAGCTAGGAGAGCTCGCATCAACATCGATGAGTATAAAATCAGTGTCTTGTCCTCCTGAAGGGCCCTCATCGTGCATAGGCCTCTTGCCTCTGTCCTAAACCTGTACCTATGCTAATGTCGAAGGTGAGAACCCTTCCACACCATGTGGAGATAGTACTCGCGCTGATGATGAAGTCAACGAGACCCCTTCCACCCCGGGTGGAGATAGTACTCGTCATGATGCTGCAAATAAGAATCGATGACCTCTCTGATATGTCACACACACCAGAGCACTGATAGGCTCAAACTCGGGAACATCAAACTGGTGTGAAGGCTCTCCCTCATCATGAAAAACCTCGGTAGGCTGTGGCGCTGCAAAGAAATCATGGGAAATGAACTCAGCCCACGAGATGCCCTATAATCCAAGCTGATGCACTACAATGATTTTGATGAGCGCATAATGATAGATACTGTTATGCTGCTGTGCTGGGGTCTTCTTCTGTACAAGGACCGTCATCCGCTCTATGTTACGGTACATGAAATATGGAATGCTCATCAACCACACTCTCGTGAAATGCATCAACATCCGAATGTGATATGCATACAAGCGTGAAAAATGCCCTTCACAACTGAAGTACCTAATGATAAGTTTCATCAATGGTGCGTACTCATCCTTCAGAAACCAGAATGGAAATACCCTGCTCAGCTGCCTCAGATATCCGGGTCTGATGTGAGGCTCATAATATGCTCTATCCAACTGTTGTCGCTTATTCCACTCTTCACCGATGTTTGGTATCTCGGTCGCCTCAGAAATAGTCTCTAGTGACAAAGTGAAGTTCACTCCAGCAAGATGTACATGACCATTATGCAAATGTAGGACAAATAGGCGAGCTAACTCATGATGATGCTGAGTTCGGGAAATCATCTCACAATACTGGAAACATGACCGACGCTGAAAACAATCCATTGCAAGCGGGCAAGCCTGCAATTGGGTCAAAGAATGGGCTCCTCCCTGACATGCCTGCCACTTTTATGAGATCTCCTTGGCACATTTAGTTCTGCTGTGGAATCACTGTCCTGCTCGTAACCCTGCTCATATGGTGAATCTGTCTCTGACATGGTGTTGAAATGTGTTTGTCAATTGTGTGCTTGGTTGGTCAGAAAATGAGCAATTGGTGTATTTGTTTCAATGCCAAATGTGTCACATATATATCAAGGTGCTATAAGAAATACCACAGTGGGAAAAGGACTGTCAAATGAGTTCCAAGTGTGAAGACAACCACTGTTTGAGGGACTTAGGAATTTGGGGATTTTAATGGGAATGAGTGATAGTAATGAGGGTAGTTTTTATGGATAGGAGTGCAATGACAATATATAAGCGAAATCAAGGACATAAGCCAGCCCTTGAATGCTTGGTAATCAGGATTTTATCAATGCTATGAAGTGGTGGGAAACAATAGGGTTTGGGAATTTAAAACATGGGACAAAGGGTATAGGGATATAGGATAGTGGTATAACAATGGGACTGTAATATGATAATATGGCAGTGACAGTAGTGATGGGATACAAAGAAAAGGGTGACAAATGGCAAGAATTTAGCACCAAAACACAATCTTCAGACTTTCACATATAACCCTAGGAGCAGATTTTGGTATAAACGTAGGGTTTTTTTTTCACCAATTAAACTCCTGATTTCATCACTGCTAAACAACATTACCATAGCCAAAAATCATTAAGCAGGCTTGACAAACTTACTTGGAGGCAAATGAGTTGATTTGAAATGAGTTTTGGTGAAGGAGGATAATTTTTCGGCCTTAGGGCTCTATGCGCCGCGCGCAGACCCAATGCGCCACGGCCTTTGGGTGCGCCGCGCCCTTGGAAAAATACACTGTCAACCTCGACCCAATGCGCCGTGTCAATTTGGTGCGCCGCGCCTCTTTCCTATGTGCCGCGCGCAATCTTTACACACAGTCACGACCCCTCTAAAACACAGTTTGCTCTCCAACTTTGAAATTCGATTTCTCTATGAGATTTTGTGAATGAAATTTGATGCAAATGGATATATGACTTTGAGAAAATTTTTATATAGAGATGGTTTTCATTTTTTCTTCTCCGAAAACCCATTTTGTAATGTTTTTTTGACTTTTGGCACTTTTTATTTAATTCAATTTCGGTCTTTTGTCTTTTCACTAATTTTCTGGACTTGAAATGATGAACATGGTTATTTTTTGCAGGGATGTTGGCGTTGATGTTTGGCAAAGGAAAATCAGAGTCTGCTTTTGAAGTCTTCATGGCGGAAAAAATACATGATTATTACAAAAAATGAATTCAACAATTTCTTATTCAAAACAGAGTTTTGAACAAGAAATGTCCTCTCGAGCATATTTAATGATGAAAATTTTGAATTGAAAACTTATTGAAATCCTCCTCATGGCCTGTGGGCATTTATTAAACATGTCAAAAGACTAAACCCTAGACTCAGAAACCAAAAGAATATTTTTGACCAAAATAATCATTTATGACTATGAATGACATGAACTGAACTTTGATGAATTTTGAGGAGTTTTGACCAACCCAGCAGGTACAAGCATGAGGGAAAACAAGAGAACCAAACCCTTCCGTCAGTCAATGGCATGCCCCTAACGGAATGCAGATGAGCGAGCGGAATGAGACACCTAAACAATGAAATGCAAATAGAAAAATGATCTCTGATGGAGGGCTGTAAAGTTTGACTCTAACACACCCTATAAAATAAGGAGGAGGACAACAGGAAGAGGTTGTTGATGTTATTATTTTCTGAAGGTATTGTCTGCTTAGACATCCTTTGTTGGGGTTTCCTGTTTAGGAACTCCCACCTCCTTCCTTGAGCAGCTCTTGGAGGAGTCTTGTTTGTCTAGTCCACTATCCGGCATTTGGCCAAGCCACATCTTGCATCTATAGTGAATTTCTGCTTAGGATTTGGTTGTCCATGTGAGCTGCAGCAAGTGGAACTCTAGATCTACAAAGATCTAGCTTGTATTGGAGCCTCTTCTCAGTGAGTGTCTCTTTTAAACTTCTGGAAGAGTGCATCCAATGTTTGAGCTTCAGATCCATACATTGGCAGCAGGCCAAATAATTTCCATGGCGTACATTGCAGTCCCTCTTCCATGACTGTGCTATTTGCAAAAGCAGAGTTGCAGGGTGTCTTGGAATCATTTTAGAGGAGGAAGATCTCTGGTGATTGGATCCTTCCTTTCACTATGGTGATCCGTGGATTGGACAACCAATCCATGTTAGTTCAGATCTGATCTATTGTATGTGTTATGATTCATAATTTTCTGAATAATTTTGCAGTTCTGTGACTTAGATCTCAGATCTACTCACCGTTGTTCATGAATTGCTGAGATCCCCAAGGGGAATGTATAGAGGATCCTATCTTGTACACAGATCTGAAATATATCTATAATTTTATGTACAGATATGCTCTATATCTGATTTTTGATCTACTTCATACTTCAACAATGAAAATAACGTTGTTAAGATTATTCTTCCATTTCTTGTTGTTGTAGAAGCTCATTTTGAGGCTTTTGTCTTGTATATTCATTCTATTTCTGTTATACATTGTATAAGCTGCATTGTAAATCCATTTTGCTCATGTATAGCTGAAAGATTAACCTTCATGTTGGTCTCATTCTTGTAAATTGATAAACTGCGTTATTTTTGAAGCAGTCTCTTGCATATAGTTGTAGCCCCTCTCTTCGGGTGAATTTCAGCTAGACTAGTTTGTGGGAGATCTGTTTAACCCACCTAGTTTGATTTGTTTTTGCTCTCCTTTTGGATTTAGATATTAGGTGAGCTGAGCTATGGGATCCAGGGGCTGAAAACTCATTTCTATGCATATATTTCTCAGGAGTGCGTTATTTCAGCAGGCTCGCTGTGTTGTTCTAGATTTGGAATATTACATACGTGGGAGGGAGGGATATCGAATCTAGCTGAAATGGCCCTGGTCCTAAAAATTTGAGAGATAAAACATAATATTAAAATAAAAACAATGACAACAACCATATATGATAAATAATAATCTCATCATTATGGTGGGAAATGGGAAAGTACATGAATGAATTTTGATAAAATTATTTTTACACATAAGGTCTGTTTCTTTTTTATGGAATTAATTTTTTGTATGAAAAAATGGAACTTTATGTCAAAATAATTTCAAATTTTAATATGTTGAACTAAGTTTTTATGAGAATGAAATTTTGTTAATAGTGAGAAAATCATTATTTTTTATTATTTGTTTTAATATTTTTTAGATTTTAGAATAAAAAATATTAGTTATCAGAGACACAAAATTTGTATCTGTTTTGTATTCAATAATTTATTATAGGTGTCTATGAGGCTATCTTAAGTTGGTGAGCAAACATTTCATTGGTAAGCCTAAAGGACAAAGGTGGGATTTATCTAGACATGTGTGTGTGCACAAGAGAGGTGTTATGCATGCCATATGCTTGACCACTAACTATAAGTATCTCCTCTGACTACCTTTTCACCACTATCTATAAGTGTCTCCCTTGAGTACCTTTTGACCACTATCTCTAAGTATATAAGAGGAAGTTGTTAAAAAACACCCCTTAAAAGTTTAAATTTTCATGAATTTCATAGGGGGTGTTTCAAAAATCGCCCCTAAGGGCTTTTTTGTAGTAGTGTTTGAAAATTTTCTTCACCAGAATATAACACCCTCCTCCCCTGCCCACCCACCCCGTGCTCCTATTCCAAAAAAAAAATATGATCTCGTTATGACCTTGATTATGGATGAACTCAAAAAAATTAAAAAAACAAAAGAGAAAGTTTAAATGTTGGTTTAGATTTTATTTTTTTTCCTAATATTCATCAAATTAAAACTAGAAATAGTGAATTGAGCTTAGTTAAAAATGTAGGCCAAAGTCATGGTATCATGTCCTCTTAATTTCTCTACTAATCATTCTTTATTCTTACATGATTTAGATCTTGAAATTTGTTTCTATGCATTTATTTCTTCATCCTACTTTTCTAACCTTTCCCTCTAGTTAAGCAGATACCTCAAGATGTTTCCCATGTTTTGGAATTTTCTCATACTCCAATCGCTAAAGAGGATAATATCATCGAAGAAAGAGAAAAAATTTTGACCAAAATTTCCTCAAAACATCACAACTTCGTTCATGTTCCTGAACCACTTGTTTTAAATTATTTCAATGAATATATAGAAGCTTGTTTTGACTATAGTCAACATGCCTTGGTAGGTTATTTTCAGGATAAAATCCCCGCTAAAAGTGAAATTTAGACTCAGGTTGGAAATTTATGGGAGTTGTATGACTAGCATAATAAGATTTGAATTTAAAATAATCCCAAGGTTTGTTTTTCATATTCATATTTGAGGAGGCCTCAACCTACATAGCTATTGGGAAGGTACGACCTTGAGCTTTGTCAAAACACTATGAGATTGTTTTCTTACTATATTGAAAATTTTCAGTTCATAAATATGTTGAGTTAATTCTCTGATCTAGAATAATTCCCCAGGTTTTCAGTATAGCTCTAACATTTCCTAGAAAGGCTAGCTTGTTCCATATGAAAATTTCTCTACCATAGACCAGGAAAAAGACATCTTAGCCAAGATCACATAGCGCATTTATATGAAAATTAATATTTTCCAATGTTTTGTTACAACTATATGGAAATTCGATATATGTTAGGTGTTTCCAACATCTATGCTCCAAAAGATGCTTTCGAATGTGCAATTTTTTGCCATTGAATAATTGAAAAGCTATCAGAGGCCAACTGGTTGGTTTGCAAGGACTTCAACATGGTTGAGCCAAAATGACAAGAAGTTCTTCTTTCTTCCTCACCGTTAGAGCCCCAGAGATCAAGAGGCTTACTTTAATCTGTGGTCTAGCTTAAGTATATACAACTGCAATGTTTATAGAAGGAATGATCTTAATTTTAGAAAGAGAGCATTAAAGAATATTGATTGGGGCCATGCTCTAGAATAAAAATGTCTTCACAAATGACTATCAATGCTACATACTTGTTCATTTGTTGACCAAATTAGCTACTTTTTATGACTGCTGACATTTTTTTGCATCTCTTAGGCAAGTTTTAAATCATGCATGTCGTTGTCAAACTATCTTCTTAATGAATATCTCTTTGAGAATTCCAGTTGCATGCGATAGTATCCATCTACTTGTTTATCAACCCTACTTTAATATCTGATTTTGAATCCTTCAGGGAAATTAACTTCTTCCCCTCTAGCTCATTGACTTTCCTTGATGATTGCTACCCTACCCTTTTTGTTAATATTATCATTGTGTATATGTTATCAATAAAAATTCAAAGCATGTTTAACAACAACAAAAAACAATAGACCTGAAATTTTGGCTGCTGAAGCCACAAACCCATAGAAACCATTGAAAAACAATTTGATTCAACCAGTAATGTTTTAATAAAAATCCCCAAATTATTTTTTTCAAAATTTAATTAAGTGGAACTAAACATATTGTATCCATGCGAGCCATCCCAAATTTTGTTGTACCTTACAGACATATGTGAATTCAATCGTAATAAAGGCGTAAATTGAATTTCACGATTTAAGTAACACATGATCTAACACCAAACTCCTTGTATCCAACCACCTTCTAGGTTCTGAAAACCCGCTAGAGGTTAGCATTACCCACAAACACATGCCCTCATAACCAGTACCTAGTTATCTAAGAATCAAATGTTTTTAATATGCTCAATTTGAGATGAAGGATTATCCTAGGAGGTCAATTTTTTGGTTTGGGGTGTTATTTTCAGCCTTGGATACTTAGTGGTTAAGGGATTCAAGGGTCAAGGGTTAAGGGCCAAGGGATTTAGGGTCATAGGATTTAGCATTTAAGGACTTAGGATTTAGGGGATTTAGGTGTTAGTGGTTAAGGGGCTAGTAGTTAAGGTGTTTAGGGGTGAAGGGTTAGAGGTTAAGGGTCACAGGTTAAGAGGATAAGGAGTTACGGCTTAGGTGGTTCATGGATTAAATTTTAGGAGTTAATATCTTAAGATTTAATGATTTAAGGGGTTTATGGGTTATGAGTTATGAGTGCAGGGGTTAAGGGATTATGAATTGGGGGTTAAGGGGATAGGGAATTTAGTGGTTATGGGTTAAGGGATTTTTTTTTTTGATAATTGGACTCCTAATTCCCTTATCACCACTATTTGGGGTTCCCCTATCAATTTCTCTCACCGCCTTCCCTCTAGGTCCCCTAAGCCCTCAGCCCCCATCTCATTTTCTAATGCTAGGATTATAGATCTTAGTAAACCATGCTTGCACCTTTGAATTCTACCCATACATGCTACCCTTGTGTCCCCTTGCCCCATTCAATACACCATAATATACCCCCCACAACCTTTTTGGTTATGTCATTCCACTTTTCCTAATGTTATGAACCCCCAAATTTGACCTAAATGCCCCTACAAGTACACCCTTGAGCCGCCTTGGCTAAGGGAGTAAACACATTAGGGGTCATGGGTTGTGATGAGGAAGCCCCTAATACCCTTATAACAACTAGAAATAGGCTTATGAACACCATCAATATCTATTGTAGGTGTTGTGATGAAAGAAATAATGAATACAAAGGTTTTGGTCAATAGGACAGGGATCATCAAGATGTTGAAGCATACAAGGTAAAGATGGCTTTCAATGCTCGTGATATAGTCACATAAAAGAGTACCCCATAAATTTGTGCTTTGGGACACCCCTAATATTCAATAATTAATCTAAAGTGAGAGGATTCATTGCTAAGGTTACAATGGAAACAACCTTGAGTTGATGAAAAATGACACTTTGTGAGCCTTGCACAACTAGAGTGTAGGTTTCATCATCAACAAGAGGCACAATTGACAAGTGGAAACATCTCACATTTAAGGCACTTGGAAATAAATCTTTATACATGTTTCTCCACCAAGGGTACCTTTCACATTTCCCAAGGCACAAATGACATATTTGGATGTATTTTGGATAACTTGTCATATTCCACTAGCTTCATGCATGAAGAGGAGCTCCCATCCATTAAGAAGATTTTGGAGGATTTCATGGCATATTCAAGGGTCACATGTATAAAAGAAGAATTCCATAGCCACGAATAAGAAAATTATAATTTGTATCACACGGCGTAAAGGAGAAGGACATAGGTGAAGAGTACTCCATTTAGAAACATAGAAAAGCTTTTTTATTTCCTCTTTCAAAAGAAGAGGAGAAATCTTGTGACAAAAATCCCAAATTTTCAACAAAGGAAGACTCGAGTAAGGGTTTAATTTTTATTTCACATGTTGAGAGACGTGATTCATGTATTTTAAGGTGTGTTTTTCTTTCATTAGTCTTAGCAATGTTACGTTCGTTTATCTCTGAAACATGTGTGCATGAAAGTTAGTTTAATTGCCCAAGCTAACACATAATATTCACTTTAACATTGAAATAAACCTAATTCAAGTGCCCAGAGAGGCATTTACAGTGCAGGGTAACGTCAATAAAAATTTTGTGCTTGTCTATGTGCAATGCTAGTTGCTGCATCCATCGAAAATTCTTATTTATGTGATCCTGAGAAGCATTTCCACAACCTAGCTAGTCCTATCAGTCAACAATTCTCTTTTATGTGTGTTATCCTTTGCAAATGCGCTAAGAGTTGTCTCCATCAACAAATATCGTTGTTTATGTCAGTCTGAGAAGCCTAGCTAGCCGGATACATCAACAATTCTTTTTTATGTGTGTTACCCTCTGCAGATGCGCTGAGAGTTTTCTCCATCAACAAATCTCGTTTTTTATGTCAGTTTGAGAAACATATCCACCACCTAGCTAGTGAGAACCATCAACAATTTTCCTTTATGCATGTGACCCTCTGGAAGATGAACTATTTATATATGTTCATTTTTATTTTTTATTTTTTTCAAATGTACATTCTACTGTCAAATGCATTGTTTATACATGTTGATTTTTATTTGTATTTTTTTTTCAAATAGACATTCTATTGTCAATTGGAGCTTCATTGGTTGGTTGGTAATGTAGGGGTGTTGAGTTTCTCTCCACCTAGGTTTGAGTCCCTCTTGTGACATGTTCACACCCAAACTTTAGTCCCTCTTATGACATGTTAGTCCTTTGTAGGCTGATGTACCTTAGAATGAAGATGGTTGTTTGTTGCTATTGGGGGTAGGTGCTTGGAATGAAGAGGGTTGTTTGTTGCTATTGGGGGTAGGTGCTAGTTGACAATTCAGGTAGCATAGATACCCCAGTTGTGGCTTCTTAGCCAAAGCAAGGTTTGATTCCCTCTTGTGACCATTTTCACACCCATTTTTGAGTCCCTCTTATGACATGTTCATCCTTTGTACGTTGATGTACCTTGTATTGAAAAGTTTTTTTTGTTGCTATTTGGGCTAGGTGCTAGTTGACAATTATGGTAACTTAGATACCCTAGTGGTTCTTAGCCAAAAAAACTTGAATACTATTTTGATAGCAGGGGATGCTAACACATGCCACATAATGCCAAGGCATTCTAAGACGTGCCAAGTGATATGGAATGTTAAGATGTAAGTTTTGTTTCTTAGTTGTTTTACTACCATGGTTGGATGTGAGCCTTGTCTTGGTAACTTGTTAAGTTGGATGAGTTGACATTGGACATGAGTAGCATAAGATGAGTTATAGGTAGTTCTTAGGTGAACAAGGAATATGTTCAATTTACACGACACATGAGAATATGGGTTTTGTCTTAGAATATTTGATGCCAACACACTCAAGTGCCACAACAAATCTACTTTAATGCACAACGAAATCTACACAAATCAAGGAATCAATTGGTGGACATGATAATTTTACCTTTTTCAAACCCTTCTTCATTATATTACAAACTACAATACAACAGGCTAGAGCTCCTGTACCATGGATCTTGACCCTTTACAATCACACTGATACAAGGAATACAACTAGGGCTTAGTTTTAGTCCTTTGAAAATCAATCTATCCTGAACAAGACAACACTTGACCTACTTGAGGATGGTGGCCACACACAACCCTTTCGGTCCACAAGTTTAATGAGAGCTCTGTAGGTTTAATGTTTGGAGAACAAGGGGCCACCCCATTTTCCAACACTTTTGATGGGTCCCATGCATCATTATGGCACTCATGGACCCCAGTATGCCTCCTATAAGCCCCTAGAACATCAATTGACCTCTTATGAGGCTTATTATTCCATGTATGAGCTAGTTTCATGGGATTGTCACCAAAATTTAGGGTTACTTTCATATTATTTTATGTTTAGGGGCTTATATAGGCGCATGAGCTAATTCAATCAGCTCCTAATCACTGTATAAATAGGAGTTAGTTGGATTCATTTGTATCATCACTTGACTTGGGATCTCTCTATCTTTAAAGAACTTTGCATTTTTCCTTGGAGGATTATTTTGGATGATGGATGCATTTTGATGTATGGATTTGGGCTATTTTATCTTGGAGCTTTGTTTTTGCAAATGTGAAGATGGTTGAATATACTCTCTAACATTGTGAGTGCAAATTTAACACTATGCTTCTTGTTGCTGCATACTATTGAATTTTTCTATAACTAGGGCTAATTGATGCATAATGGAAATGTGGAATTATGTGTCTATTTAGATTATTTAATGTATGAACCATTTTTATATGAATGAAATGTCCTAGAGATCATTTTATCTCAAAAATATTGCACCATTTTTATGAAGTATAAATGCTTGAAGGTCACTTTTCTTTTTCCTTTGACATTGGACAAAGTTGACTTTATGGCCGCCTTGATCAAGAAACCAAATTCTTGTTAATTATCATCCCTGACTCCATATCCCCAAGTGAATTAGACTCTAGTACCTCAAAAGGGGTGATGATTTCCCCCCCTTTTTTCATAATTTTCAATTTTTCCCTAGGTCTAAACCCATTAGATCACCTAGGGCATCAATTTCCCAAGAATCTAGCCAAAGGAAAATTTTTATCTCCTATATGCAACTATGTTGGTGGGTCCCCTCACTCTCCTCAGAATTTGGGCCAATTTCGATAGTGGAATCTCTGGATACCTCAAGCTTTAGCTCTATGATCAAGTTTTTCCTAGGTGTTCACAAGGCTAGAACCTAACAGGATCAATTTTACCTATCAAAATAAAAACTCTTTCCTGATCCTTTCCCCTCACCTTGTCCAGGATAGGAACAATTGGTTTCTAAATTCCATCCCCGAACCTGGGTTGGGTCCACTTGGCCCCATGTGGTCCCATTTGGTGTTAAAGGCCTTTCACCAACGACCATTTTGGAATCAAAGTTCCCAAAGGATTTTAGGGACTGAAAACTTACCTCATTAGTCTTATTCTTCTCCCTCAACCCTTCAATCCCCCTCCTCTCTCCCTAGAAGATCAAGTCCCTTGCTTAAAAGGAAAGCAAGTCCCGCTCTTTATTCTATCTTATGGAAAGGGTTTCTAAGGTCACTTCCCACCTATTCATTCACCTACACTCTACAAGTGACTTCCTAAACTATTGGGACTCCTCCCATCGGTGAAAGTCCGTGAAGAGCAAGGAGCCTTAGGTGTCGTTGCAATGGGCTAAGCCTCCACCGTTTCCCTTGCCCTAGTAGTTTCCCTGTTAGGAACTCCTTTTAGTTCCACTACTGATTTGAATGGTAACTAGTTGTTCACAACTCCATTTGTAAACAATTCTTTGGTTTTCCCACTTTTTCCATACTACGGCTCCAAGATGAGAAGTCTAGGGCTATGGAGGTTGCCCTTGTTCTCACTGAATCAATCCTCTATAATATAGTGAACTAGGGATAGTTAGCTGGCCCACTTGAATGTTACTTTAGTCCTTCAAATTAAACACATCCTTAGGACCTATACACCAACCCTTCTACCAACCTTGTTGTCCTTCACAAGTACAAGAGTTAAGGCTCTTCTTTGACAATCACCTACTAACCCTTCAACTTTACTTGGACTACCATCAATCTGCCCAACCACAGTCAATTATTTTTACTGATATAGGGCCCACAATATTGTATTCATCTAGGGCTCTTCAAATATTCTACCTAACAGTGGTTTGAGTCCTCTCAGAATCATTGTCCTTTTGTATTGACAATTTGATATTTGTTGTCCAATATATGAACAAATATGAACTACTTCTCTTATCATCCTTCTAAAAATATGTAGATGAATGAACTAGGGTCACAAATCAACCACTAACAGTCCATTGACTAATTATTTATAGGTTTCTTCAGATCTCTGTCTAAAAATCTATGTGTAGTCCACCAAAATCAACTCCTCTACATGTCAATCCATTCTTCATATGGCACATTTCTTCTGCATACTCAATCTTATACTCAGGTTCCACCCTCCTTTGGATCTGTTATCTCCACACATACTAAATCTGCAAACCATATTCCAGATTTGTGGTATATATTTCAGAAATAATTCTCGCTTTAAGGGTCACAACCGCTTTTCTACACAAATTTGTCACAATATTAAGGGCATACCTTTTGTACTAAACATGCTAGGAAATTGTCCTAACTAGGGGATTATACTTATGTACTTATAATTTTTATAGAACAAGCCCTATCCACCCATAGAAAAAACCATTAATCTTGCCTCCATAAGAGACTCGACCTAGCTCATATGGATCCATAAATTTTGGGAATTTCTTTTACTGAATCTTGACATGAACTTCAGATCTCAATGTCAAGCCTTAAATTAGGGTTACCTCAATCAATATTATGCCCGCATATACTTATGTTATGACTCTAAATTACAATGCGAGCGCTCCTCCATTTACGTTGGTATTTATCACAGACCTTGCGGCCTACTAATTACCACAATACAATATGGTATCAACCCTCTCTTATATTTCATATAGAAAATGTAACCAATGAGATTCAATATGACATTTTAATGTACTAAAACAAGATACTGAATCCTTCCTACAATTTGCGGAAACAAAACATGATTGCACAATCACATATAAGTAAGAGAAATAAATTATCAATCACACAACACAAGATGTATATGGGGAAAACAATTTCTCAAAACCCCTCTATCAATATTGTGTATTAAGTCAAGGAATCATGAAACAATACAATGCTTAATGTCTCATGAGATTCTCCAGCACTCTCCTAATTGTCTCCTGCTGATCTAGGCAAAATCGGTCTAGTACTCAGACAATTCTCAACCTTCCTTCAGCCTTCCTTGCTCACACAATTCCTAGGGAATTACCTCCCTATTAATTAGGAAAATCATCCTTCCTTGATTCCATAATCCATCATGGAAACCCAATGAATTTATAATTGCACATGGGAAATTTTGTATAAATACAACTGATAGTTATGTTCCCTTTAACATTTGTCTCAATTGTGGCTTCCTCGGAATTGACATGCAAGCAGCTATTAATAGAGAATGATCAGTTATATGATTGATCACTCATTGTGAATTAAATCTAATTTAATTCACTGGAATTCTCACTATCTCATCACTTAGTTAGAACTAGTTAAACTGATTTTAACTCAATTAATTAAGTTAACTAATTCACACCTACACCCCACTAATGCATCAACTACAACTAAACCCCCAAAATATTATAAAACCTCTACATGCCTCATATTATACCCTCATTATCCGTACATATTTAGGAACACAAAAAAAATACATAAATAAACATAAACGCAGAGATGCAGCAGTAATAACACTTCATTTCATTAATATCAAATATTGAAAAATGATAACAAACAGAATGGAAAACAAACTAGCTCGAGCGATGGTAGTTTATCTTTGAGAAGAGATGTGGCAGATGCATGCCTTTGAACTGTGTTAGAATAAAGCTCAAGGGCCTTTTTATTATTGAAAAATAAGAGAAAACCCTAACCCAAGGAGATGTAACACTAAGATTTTATGGGCCCCGTTGTGGTTAGTTGGGCAGCCAACTTCCCGGGGTCGTAACTTGTTCATATGATCTTTGTTTGACGCACATGATACCTCGTTAGAAATATATATATGAGGACTACAACCAATAATATAATTTATATGAAATATCCAAACCTATCATCCCCAAAAAATGTAGTTTGGGGCCTCAAAATGGCTCTAGAAGTTCAGGACCCAAAAAACTGACAAAAATAGTAAACTGTGATATAACTAAGGAAACTAAAAAACTGAGGGAGACAATCCCAAGGGCCCAAGTGGAATAGGTGGGTGGCCATGAATATCCACCTTGATCACCTCAACTCGAATTTCTTGATCTAAATCATTAATCATGACTTATTTAATTGACACAAGTTGTTATGAAATGAATTACAATTTATTGTCCAATTTATTTAAGGGAAAAATAAATTAGATGCCTCACATTCCTCCCTCCTGGTACATCAAAATTCCTCACCAATGTGGGAGAATTATTTTTTTTATCATTTATGGTTGCCAATTTCACTGTTTCTTGTTGCAAATTTCAACACTCCCTCTCAACAAGAAATGAATTCAATCTATCCCGATTCGATACCTTTCGAATCCTGCATGCAACACTTTTGTAGTTTTGTTTGCACCTATAAATCCTGAAACTTAATAGCCTCCAAACAACTGAATAGGTATAATGCATCTATAATCAAAGTTTTATTACTACTTTTAGCTACTGCACCTATCTACTGGACTCTCTGCGTTTCTGCTGACATCTACATCTGTGCCCTTTGCATTGTTTCCAACTCTGATCTGCGTTCCAGTATAAGACACATTTCACTCCGATTTTTGTATTCTTAACATATGACTGCATCAATATAACTGATCCTTCCCGCTACTTTTGTACTGTGGACTCCTCGTAGCGAGGTTTGATCTGTGAGACACGCCATCTCAATGGACCCTGCCCAAATTTTTTATCTTGGGATTATCTCTACACAACACCCCACCTTTCACTTGGAGGTATGGCTTCATGTGCTCCCTCTTCCCATCTGGCTCAAAATTTCTGCCACATGGAGGTCTCTACTTGAGGGGACGCTTCCACTCGGTCTTCTCTCTACTTCTCCAATTGTGGCTGCTCCACAACCTTCTGAGATTGCTTCTGAGGCTTCATGTTGAGAGGTAATTTGTGCCCCGTCTCAACCACCAAGTCTCTAATCTCTGCTTTTCTCCTCAAATATTTTCATGCATCTGGTACCTCAAGTTCATATAGTTTCTTCACTCATGCACATTTTAATTATCCCACCATTACAAAAGTTTCCAAAAAAGAGCCGATTTTAAATTAACGATATATCCCTCATCCGAGCTCTGATTCAGCCAATTTTTTTTTCCCTTTGGGCAGTGTTTCACAAGGAATCAAAATATGCTATTTTTTTTTACACAAAAATATTTATATATTCTCTGCAAAATTTCCACCCAAAATAGTCCTACTCTGATACCATGTAGAAAATATAACCAACGAGATTCAATATGATCTTGTAATTTACTAAAAAAACACACTTAATCCTTCCTACAATTTGCGAAAACAAAACACGATCGCACAATCCCATATAAGTAAGAGAAATAAATTATCAATCGCACAACACAGGATGTATCTGGGGAAAGCAACTGCTCAAAACCCCTCTATCTCTATTTTTTATTAAGTCAATGAACCATGAAACAATACAATGCTTAATCTCTCATGATGTTATCAAGAACTTTGCCAATTGTCTCCTGTTGATCTAGGAAAACTCAGTCTAGTACTTAGCCAATCTTAGCCTTCCTTCAGTTTGCCTTGCTCATGCAATTCCTAGGGAATTAGCTCCCTATTAATTTTGAAAATCAGTCTTCCTTGATTGTGCAATCCATCATGGCATCCCAATGACTTTATAATTTCACATGGGCAATTTTGTATAAATACAACTGATAGTTGTGCTCCCTTTAACCTCTATCTCAATTTGGTCTTCCTCGGAACTGACACGCATGAAACTATTAATAGAGAATGATTAATTATCTAATTGATCATTCGTTGTGAATTAAATAAAATTTATTTCACTGGGTGACCTCTCACTAGCTCATCACTAATTTAGAGCTAGTTATACTGCTTTTAACTCATTTAATTGAGTTAACTAATTCACCTACACCCCACTAATGCATCAACTGCAACTGGACCCAAAAAATATTAGGATCCCTCTACATGCCTCATCTTAGACCCTCAACTCGAATTTCTTGAGCTAACTCAATCATCATGACTTAGTTAACTGACACAAGTTGCTATGAGATGAAATTACAATTTATTGCACAATTTATTTAAGGGAAAAATAAATTAGACGCCCCACATTCCTCACTCCTAGTGCATCAAAACTCCTCACCAGTGTGGGTGCATTTGTTTTTGTCCTTTTTGGTTTCCAATTTCATTGTTTCTTGTTGCAAATTTCAACATTTCAGAATTTGATGTGGCTTTCACACAAATACACCATTGAAATCACATGCCCAAATTCTCATGAGCAACCTCTCTTAAGCTCGATCTACCAGAAGAGAAAAACAATATTCCATCCTACTTCCTAGCTTGAACCGAACATTAAGGTATGCAACATTATTGTGAACCCTTACATGATGATCTTTCTCTTGGAGGATGATCATGGCCTCCCTTTCTCAACCCTTAATCGACCCTCTTACTCGACCTAATTTAGGGTTACATCTTAGGAACCCTCTATAAATTACGGATTTTATGCATTTAGAACTTAGGAAATATTAATTTTCCTTTAATTTTATTTTAGATTTTAAACCGCATCTTGGGTCCAGAATCCTTTTCTTGGCTTCTTTTCCCACAAATCCTTTTGTGACCAAATTCACACAAAACCATCTCACTAGGCTTTTGGAGTACCTCCCAAGCTACACAATTCAACAACATAGTCTATTTGTAGTAACTGTAACTTGGTCAAGCTCTTGTAGTGAAGCGAGGGTTTGGTTGGGTTCCCAAGTTGAAAATTAAGTAAGGGTGGTTGTGAGGGAATGATAGCTAGGGAGGGTCAGGGCATGCAAATTAGGAATTAAAATGCATGCTAACACATGTCGGACAATTTCAATGCATGATGAAGAGTGTTAGGGAGTGTCGGGGCATATCAAGGGATAACTAGGTCAAAATTCATTGAAAGGAATGAATAAGAGTGTGTGTCAGGGAGTGTTAGTGAATTCAAGTGTGCTAAGGACAAAGTGTGTTAGGAGAAGTTCATAATAGGATTTATAGGAGGCAAGCCTACAATTGTTATATGGGGCTTGACATAGCAGTTTTAGACAAAGGGAGATCACTTTGTGCTAGGCACAACATTTTTTTGCCTTTAGAAATTTTTTTTTTAGTGAGATGTGGCACACTTTGGCTACATTCTCATGTTTTAAAATATTCTAGATAATTGCATATTGTACATTTTTTTGTATAATTTTTGGGGTGCTCGGCTTGTGTCAACTTATATCTTGTGTGCCTTGTGCATCTTGTGGTTCTTGCAAAATCTCAGTTAATGTTCTATTGCTTATATGAACTGAACATACTTGTGAAATATTTCCTATGTAAGGTATGTTTCTTAGTTGTTTTATGGCCATGGCTAGATCATGTGATCCTTGTCTTGGTAACTAGTTAAGTGGGACAAGTTGAGCTTGGACATGAGTGACATAAGATGAGTTATACTCATTTCTTAGGTGAACAAGGCACAATCAACTTGTAGTAGGTGCAATTGGTCAAGATTTTGCGGTTGAAGTAGGCTAATATTGTCAAATGAATTGTAGTAACAAAGGACTTGATTGGGTTCCAAAGTCGTGAAAGAATGTAAAGGATAGCTGTGATAACATGAGTTCCAAGGCGTTCTAGGGAATGTTAAGATGTGCTAGATAGTGTGAAGGCATGTCAAATATGCTAAGATGTGACAAGTGATAAGGTGTGCCAAGATGTGCAAGGGTGTGTCAATGCGTGGCAGCGTCTGAAAGGCAACAAAAGGGAGAAACAAGTTAAACTATAAGAAAATGAACACATAAGAGGGTTAATAAGTCATCAATTTACCTTTTCCAAGAGGGGCATGCTAGGCACACCAACACTAGGTGCCAATAGGTGCCATGTGAAAAGTCTTGGTGCATTCTAAGTGCCAAGTCTTCCTTTGTTGCTTCTCATCTACTTTCCAACAGTTGATCTCAAATAAATTTAATATTAAACCATGCCAAATCATACCAAGGCATCTCAATGTATTCCATACATGCTAAGACTTTCCAAGCGCCAACATGTGCCAAGTGCCAATATGTGTGAGGGAGTGTTATGCATGCTATGAAGTGGAAGGGCATGTTGAAGAGTGCTAAGGTGTGCTAGAGAGTGCTAATGAATGTTGAGGCATATTAAGGAGTACTAGGAAAAACGTTAAGGGAGCACTAGGTCAAAATTCATGGAAGTTAATGAATATGAGGAACATGTGCCAGGGACTAGTGTTAATGAGTGCTAGTTGTCATGCCAAGGAGTGAGTGACAAGGTATGCTAAGCATTGTTAAGGCATGCTAGGGAATATGAAGGCATGTCAAGAAGTCATAAAGTGTGCTTGGGAGTTCTAGTGTGTGCTAATCATATGTGCCAAATAGTGCCAAGATATGCCAATACATGCTAGGTGCTAAGGACGTGCAGGGTGCCACGGTATGTCAATATGTGTCAAGAAGTGTCAAGGCAACAAAAGGAAGAACCAATAATAGGGTTAATAAGTCGGGACTTTATCTTTTTTTAAAGGGGCATGCTGGGCACACTAATAATAGGTCCCAATACATGCCAAGTGGCATTGTGTGCCAAGTGCTAATGTATGTCAATGCATTCAACCAAGGTGTTCCATAGCATGCTAGGGACTAAATGCATGCCAACACATGATAAGAGAGTTCTATGTTGTGCTAGCACATGCTAGCATGTGCTTGGGCGTTAGTGTCACGACAAGATGTTCTAGGTATAAAGATTTTCCAAGACATGTTATGTGCTAATAAATGTTAGCGTGTGTCGAAGCATTAATTTAAGGTGTACTGCCTAGATTGTTGAGGAGTGTTAAGTCTTTCTCATTAATAGAATTAATAGAGCTTGATTATGTATTAAACAATATATTTCCTACACACACTAGCAGAACTTTATATAAAGGGAATTTTATAGATAATAAACTTAATAGATATGAATCATGTGTTGACTCATAGGAAAACTCTATTTGACTAGTCATTACTTGAGGGAAATGATAAACACTAATTGCTTCTTAAAAATTTGATTGAATCTAACCACTATGGCCTTGGACATATTATAAAAAATTCTCCACAATAATGGTCTTAAATTTTCATCTTTTGACAAAAAATATATTAAGAGACACATAGTGTCATCAAAAAATCATTGGAATGATCAATGATGACGAACATTTTTTGACCGTCACCAAAAGTAACAAAACGAGCATTGGTGAGGGTCATTAAAAGTTCATCACTAGAAGTGTCACAAAAGAGATAATTAGTGATGGGCCTTTAATGAGCCTCACCAAAAGTTTCATTGAAAATGGATTTGGTGACAGACCTTAAATGACCATCACTATATACACTTACAACGATGTTTTTTTAAGGACCATCACCATGTGTGACATTGGTGATAGACCTTAAAGGTTTGTCATAAGCATGAACCTCACTAATGTCCTTTTTTCTTGTAGTGACCCTCTAGACCATTCTTGTGGAATGAATGTGTTGAAGTCAAAATAATAGGGCCTGCCCTAGTTGAGGTAGTAAGGAATCTTCAACTAAGGCACAAGGGATCATAGTAAATTGATTGATGGATTGACACCAGGGATAATGATGGAAAGAGGGAAACTGAGAGGCAGACTCATGACTTCCCTTTTCAGAGCATAAAATGTGTGATTGACTTGGCAGAAACTGACTCAATTTTAGAGGGGATGATGACAGACGATATAGCTAATGGAAAAAAATGGGAAATACGGGATGAATGCGATGCAAAGGCGGATGGAATATTGTAACAAGAGTTAATGGGACTCGGGACAGCCTCCATGAATGTGAGGATGACTCAACTCGAATGCTCTGAAAAAGGGTGACTCAATGATGCTGTTACATAGGATAGGCCTAGGGGGACCATGAAAACATGAGTAAACAATGGTTATTCATGATGAAAATTGACACACAAGGTGACAAATGCAAAGGAAAATTAGTACCAAAGTACAAGCAACTCATATGAAGAAATTCGGTTTAAATTGGTAGAAAAGTGAAACTTCATGGAAAAAAGGGCTTCTAGTTGAAGTTTCAAATTACCAAAAACATAGAAAGACCCATTATATTACTCAGTGAGATCTTTCCAATAGTTGAAGGTTCGACAAACAGAGCTACGGGTTGGTTACAATGAGCGACGAAAAACCTAGGGTTTCTCCTATAAAAGGGTGTTTTTTCTCCTATTTTAATTCATTTTCTGAGTGAGTTATGGTGAATTTGGAGAGGAGGAGAAGGCCCTAAATATTGTGGATATCATAGTGGACAAACCGACGGTCAAAATCAGGATCTATTAGTTAGAGGTAGGTGGCCTAACCTTAATTTTCATTTCCAGTGGATTAATTTTTCATATTAGGGTCTAAGTGCTCATCGGGAGAATTTTGGACATCCTTACGGTCGGCTCACACTTTTAGGGGCCTATTCTATGCTTTTGATCGCAGATAAGGGATAAAAATGTGTAAGCTCACAATTTTGAGGGAAAAAATTGCACTCTGGACTGAAAGGATAGATTGGTATGTTGGCCTGGTGAGGGATGATAGCAGGTTGGTTTGATAATGATATTTATCTCTGAACTGAGAAACATGACGGTGCTTGCAGGTATCGCAGAGGAAAATTTTGATTGGCGTAAATGAGACTTTTTTAGTCTTCAGACTGAGATTCATGGGAACTAGGTAGTGAGAGTAGAATTTGCTCATTATGGGGTTCTCAAGTTGTTAGAGAACCCACTGATGAGTGCAGATGTGCCCCTACTATCTAGGATTGTGAGATATTGGGATATAGACCATGAGGCCTTTATAGTGCAGGGGCACAAGATTGAGCTCACAATCCAGGACATATATTTTTTTACCAAACTACCCTCCTTGGGGGTGGTAGGGGATATACAGCCCATGCTACCTTGTGGGAGGCATATAGGAGAGTTTGTGGAGCACCATTTCCGACAGGGTGGCCATGCAAAGGGTAAAATTATCCCAATTGGGGACTTGGAATGCTTAGATACACGAGTTTTCGTTGTAGCAGTGTTTTGGATCTTGGGTAGCCAGGAATTCCAACATATGGCGCGGGGGCGTTGTGGGGGGGGGTGGTGCGCAAATGATGTTGGTAGAGAGTGTGTTGAGAGGGAACTACTATGGGTGGGCCTAGATGATTTTGTCATTGTTGAAATGACAATTTTCACTATGCAAGCAACGGGTCATTGATATTTGTTAATTTGGGACAGTTTTATGCTCCTTCTTCTTTGAGAAGATCTTGACCATCTGTCCACACATACATATATACGATGGGGCCCACAGGAGCCCAGGATGCGTCGTTGGGAGAAGCTACTATGATGAGCTGGAGGAAGGGGAGTCAGATGAGTGTTTCAGCCAGATTTTTTGGCTCATTGGGATCAAATGCCACTTTACATAGATGAATATCCATATAGTGGTATGAACGTTTAGGGTGGTCGCCACTTCCGTCGGGATGAGGATGGGGTCCTGATGGTAAGTGAAATTTGTTATGTTGGTTTTATTTGAAGTTTTTAGAATATGTATGTGGTACTAATTATAAATTTATGGCATGTAGATATAGCACTAGTAAAACCAACAGGATACACAAGACAAGCCGAAGTGCCTAGGGCTACAAATCAGGGTGCATCAATATCACACCAGAAACCAGACTATGAGAATCTGTTGGAGGACCTCCAACATAGGTTCGATGTAATACTACATTGTGATAAAGCGTAGTTGGCATGACTTAGAGGATCGGTATATATATGATTGTACTGATCTTCCCTTATATTGGTGAGGCATCACACGGTGCATAGTTATGGCTGGTCAGGCGGTTCGAGACCTACGGGCTAGTGGTGTGGAGCCATTGGCTCGGGAGCCTCCAGATAGTGATTAGGGATCCGGACATGTGGGTATGATTTTTTGATTATGTAACATGCTATGGGCATGTCATATGTATTTAGAGTAGTGGAATTAAAACAATTATGTTTTTCATGTGACGATACATATATGGATATGCATTTTTTTATATGATGATTGTGTTTTTCCACTTATTTATGGTTGTCTTTTGTTATATGCATGTGATAAATTCCAATCTAGAATTTTATTTTCAATAGTATATAGATAGTGATTTTGTTCTCCAGGAACATGAATGGATGTAATAGATTCAAATTCACGCGCTAAAATCTTAACTCGTAGATATTTTCTAAATAAGACATGGTTAAACACACAATAAATGTCATTCAATTACATGAAAAGTATCAAGGAATATAAACGAACATGAATATGAAGGATGTGATGATCAAGGGCATTGACTAAAAAACCTATCACTACAACATATTCGCCCTAGTTATTGGTGGTAGTTCCCATGCATATGTCATTGGAGTGAACTAGAAAATGAAAAGGGGTAAAAATGGCCCAAGCTACTGAGGCTAGATTCATAGAGAAGCGACTTGTACCATTGACATGTCCGCTATATGGTGTGGATGATGGATCATATGAAAGGTGCCAAAAGGCAACAAATGAGATGGTGGTAAATGCAAGATACCTAAGAACATAAAATAAACAAATACAATCACCTCTATGGGAAATGATATGGATAGAATCTCGTCAGGTAATGTGCATTGCAAGGGTTAGGAAGGAGTTGGCCTTAAAAATACTCTAAAAGGTATGCCCCCTTTCCCAAATCCTTACAAATGATGTAAGGCCCTAGCCATAATGTTTCAAAATTTCTATGCCCCAATACATCATGAGCTTGTTTTTACACAAGAACAAGGTCAACTTCATGAAAGGTATGAGGGTGGACTTTTCGAGCATACTGGGGTTTGGTGCACTTTTTTCCTACTTCAATGGTTTGCAGTGAAACATGACTGTCTTCATTGGAACACTCAATAATGATAAGTAATCATTCTAAAGGTTGGGTGTTTGGGAGTAGTTCGATAAGAAGGTGAAGGGAGGGGATTTCACACTCGATCAGAAGGACGACCCTCTCTCTAAAAACAAGGTGGAAAGGAGTAAACCCAGTGATGGTTTTAACTGAGGTTCTATATGCCCACAAAGTTAGGAAGAACATAAGGTGCTAGTTGGTTTGTGCTTATTCACTATCCGTTGAAGCATGGTTTTAAGGATTTTATTGACTGCTTCAACTTTTCCATTACCTTGAGGACAATAATACAATGAATATTGGTGGTCAAAGCCCAACAGAGAGGATACCTCACACCATATCTCATCTTCAAAATTTTGGCCATGGTCAGAGACAAATTTTTTCGGAACCCAAAACCGAGCGGTAACATTGTTAAAGAAAAAGAGGGTTGTGGTAGCCACATTGTTATTGAAATTTGGCAAAGCCTCGACCCATTTGGTGAAATAGTCAATGGCCATGATAATATACTTGTGGTTATTAGCATATGGGGGTCGACACTTCATAAAGTCAATATCCCATTTGCAGAAAGGACTGGTTGATATAACATGATGGAGGGGAGCAGGTGGTGTTGGGAAAAAATACTGAGAGGGGGGGTGAATCAGTATTTAGAGCTGACTGAAAACTTTTTACTTTTTCTTTGAGAAGATTTCCATACGCGGTTTTTATGTACCGAACTAGCATATGCACGCGGAAATATAGAAGGAAACTAGTGTATACTGATTTATCTTTCAAATTTAGAGAATCAGTCTTTCAAACAGATTTATCAATTATTAATAAGGCTAGATAATCATAATTTATGAGCAGTAAACACCAGTATAAATAATCACACACATGAACACCAATATTTAAGGTGGAAACCCAAATCGGGAGAAAACCACCGCTATTGTTGTCTCTGTCTTCAATCTTTATTATATAGAAAACCTTTTACAACATTGTACTGATGTAGACTTATACCAGTACTCAGGATTCTACTTGCAGAAGGCTGTAGCCTTCTCTCGTTTTCCAGCTACCACTAGAAGGGAGCTCCAACCCCCTGATCTCATTTTCCAGCCTCTCCTGGAAGGGAGCTTCAACCCCATGATTTCAACACCAGCTTCTACTGGCTAAAATCTTCTACTTTCATATTGAAGGCTTCAATCCTCAGATCCACTACAGACCATGTTTCATCAATTTTCATACTGGATCAAAAAAGCTTCAATACAACCCCTTAACATCAACAACCATACATTACCAAAAACTTCAATCAGAACAGCAATACCACTGTAACCAGAATATTAGAAATAACCCAGAATTCAGAGTAGATAATCAAATAAACATTCAAACGTGAACCACCATTAATTCAGATACCATACGCTATTTTTCTTTATGTAAGCAGCGTATATATGCATCTTTCTTCACACCAACCTGCGTATGCTTTAGTGCATGCTAGTTTTTATATTTTGAAATAATACACGACTTTTCTTCACAGTTTCCGCGTATACACGAGCTTTTCTTTTCACCAAATAGCGTATGATTTCTTTCAGAATCTGTTTAGACTCATATTCAGATCTGAAACTTTCAATTCAGACAATCTATCAGCAATGCAGAAGTGTTTAGATAGTCACTCATCCTTCATCATGTTTTATCAATCAGTGATTAGATTTTTTCATTATAAAATCAGCAGCATACTCCATATTCAATCAACCCAGAATGTCAAGTAGACTTCATTGACCGACAGCAGAGATAAAACAAAAATCATAGAAGTAATATATGTAAATAAGCTTCAGAAACCCTAACTTCCATACGCGCTTTTTATTAAGCGAACCCGCGTATATACGCGCTTTTACCAAGACAAACTAGCATATAGATCTGTAAAAGATAAACTTTGCATAATAGACCAGATCTGTAAACTTACCCAAATTTCTTCAATTTCTTCATCAGACTTGCGCCAGGTCTTCATCATTTCTTTTGCAGATCATCCTAGAGATTCATCATTTCTAGATCTAGAGATCTTGAACCTTCATCATATCCATAGGTGCATCATAGATTGAGATCTATCAGAAACAGAGTTCAACCATGCAGATATCTCTTAAAGAGATTTATTCATTAACAACCCTTACACATGCACACCTTGCACTATGATCCTCTTCTCCTTATATAGTTTTAGCCTTTATCAATACCATGAGCTAAAACCATAGAACTTTCCGATGGTATTCTTGGACGGAATCAAATAAACCATATAGCGCTCAATACTGTGTGCCAAAACCATGGTAATGCCCCTTGGTATTATAAATTTGGAGCGCAAAAGGGCATACGCGACTTGGGACGTACTTATCCGCGTGCATACGCGACTTGGCCTTTACAAACTCACGTATACATTGTGACATATTATATTTATCATTTCTCCAGCACTTACTGGAATTATTTTCTCTATCACATCTGAACTGAACTGTAGATACATCATTCTTACATCTTTAACACATAGGTTTCTATCCAAAGACAACTTCATCAAGTAGGTTTCCATCAAGGACAACACATTGCATCATATTGCCAACAATATCCCCCTTTGGACTTGATGGCAACCATGATGGTGTTTTATCACCAAAACAGATAGATACATTGAATATAACCATTATTCAAACACCCATTATTCAAACACCATGATACTCTCCCCCTTTTACATCAAGGGAAAACGGTGGATCAAAACCAAAACAAGGTTTTTCTTCTCTTGTAGAAAGAAGAGCTTTGTAGATCTGATGTGCACTGAAGTGACCATGCTCCCCCTGAGTTCACGCTGAAACTTCAAACATAATGAATTACATGACTCTATGACCTTTCCTATCACCAAGGACTCATACTTACATCAATGATCCAACTAAGTGGATTTACATATGTGACTCAAGTACCCAACCAAGGGGGTTTACACATTTTGACTCAACTACCCAACCAAGTGGGTTTACAAATTTAAACAAGTCCTTACATGACTGGATATTTCAATTTTACATCATAGGTCTCAACATGACCTTTTTCATCAATTACAGAAATGACTTATATAATCAAGAACAAAGATTCTCAAGCATGAGATCAGGCTACAACAAATAATTAGAATGCCAACAATGCATCCTTTCCACATGACCAATGCTCCCCCTTAGCCTGTGCATCCTGAACACTTTCAACAACAAATCATCAAGGCATATTCATAAAAAGCATTAGAGAATGAAACAGAAATATGAGAGCTAGAAAATCACCAGAGATACCCAACAGCATTGCATCTGTGCTGAAGAATGCTGACCCAGAAAAATTTTGTCAGCAAACACCCATACGCGGTTTTCTGTCTATAAAATCGCATATATACGCGACTGTCCTTCAGGAAATCTGCGTATCCAATATAATCTTCTGAATTTAAGCAGATCTGATCTTCTGAGAGGCAGAGACAACTCCCAGCTTCTGTCTGAGATGTTCGAATGCTTCTCTGGGTAAAGGTTTGCTAAATATATCAGCAACTTGTTCTTTGGAGGGAACATACTCCAACTTCACCTTTTGTTCAAGCACTTGTTCACGTAAGAAGTGATACTTGATGGGAATTTGCTTGGTCTTGGAATGCATAATAGGATTCTTTGAGATACTGATGGCACTTGTATTATCACACATAATGGAGATAGGAGGTGAAAATTTGATTTGAATGTCTTGTAAAGTTTGCATCATCCAAAGAAGTTGAGTGCAACATGATGCGGCAGCCACATATTCTGCTTCTGCTGTAGATAAGGCAATAGAGCTTTGCTTCTTGCTGAACCAAGATACTAGCCGGGGCCCCATATAGAATGCACCACCACTAGTGCTTTTCCGATCATCAACATTTCTAGCCCAATCTGCATCAGTGTAAGCATGAAGAGTAAGATCAGCATTCTTTGGATACCATAGTCCAAATTCTTGAGTTCCTTGTAGATATTTGAATATTCTTTTCACAGCCTGAAGGTGAGACTCTTTTGGATTAGCTTGGAATCGTCCAACAATCCCAACTGCATGCATAATGTCTGGTCTTGTCCCAGTGAGATAAAGTAGAATTCCTATCATAGATTTGTATTCTGGTTGATTCACCATGGGGGAATCATCATTAGAACTGAGATTACATCCGGTTATCATTGGTGTACTTACAGGTTTGCAATCTTCCATGCCATACTTCTTCAGGATTTGCTTGAGGTATTTTTCTTGTGATAAGAATATGCCATCTATTGCTTGTTGCACTTGCAAGCCAAGAAATAATGTTAGTTCCCCAAGTAAAGACATTTCAAATTCTTGCTGCATATCAGAAGCAAATTTCTGACTCATAGACTCTTCATTACTTCCAAAAATGATATCATCAACATATACAACCAAAATCAATAGTTTATCATTTTTAGTTTTTGTGTATAAGTTGCTATCAGCAGACCCCTTTGAAAATCCTTGTTGATGAAGATATTTGTCAAGACGATAATACCATGCCCTTGGAGCTTGTTTGAGACCATATAGAGCCTTTTTAAGTCTAAAAACAAGTTTTTCATCATTTCCCAAAATGAATCCTTCTGGTTGTTCTATATAAACTTCTTCTTCTAGATCACCATTGAGAAACGCAGATTTAACATCCATTTGATAAACTTTGATTTGTTGGAAGCTTGAAAAAGCAAGAAACATTCTTATGGCTTCAAGTCTAGCTACGGGAGCAAAAGTTTCTTCAAAGTCTATACCTTCTTGTTGAGCATACCCCTTGCAAACAAGTCTAGCTTTATTTCTTATAACATCCCCATTCTCATTTAACTTGTTTTTGAATATCCATTTAGTTCCAATGATATTTTTGTCATGAGGTCTTGGTACTAATTCCCAAGTGTGATTATTTTCAATTTGATCAAGCTCTTCATTCATGGCTTGAATCCAACATTCATCTTTGCTAGCTTGATTGACATTGTGTGGTTCAATAGTGGATAGAAATTCCATATAGCTAGAAGATCCTACAAGAGTCCTTCTTGTTTGTACACCTGATCCCTTTTCTCCCAAAATTTGAGATTCTGGATGATTCTTTTGAACATATCTGGATGGAGCCTTTTTAGATAAATCATCTTCGGGTTCTTCATTGGGTTCACTGTCTATATCATTCTTATTTGATGTAGAAGGATATATGTCATCATCGTCTTCATCTGTTGTTTGTTTTTCTTCTTTTGGAGCTGCAGGAGACTCATCAATAACAACATCAATACATTCAACAATCTTTTGAAGTCTTTTATTGTAACATTTATATGCTCTACTCCTAGAGGAGTAACCAAGAAGTATTCCTTCATCTGCTCTGGGTTCAAACTTGCCAAGTTTTTCATCATTATTTTTTATAAAGCATTTGCTTCCAAAAACTCTAAAATGCTTCACAGTGGGAGGATTACCATACCAGAGTTCATATGGCGTTTTATCACTATTTACACGAACATGTGCCTTGTTAAGAATATTTACCACTGTATGTGCTGCTTCTCCCCAAAAGGTGTCAGGTGTTTCGGAATCATCAAGCATAGCTCTGGCCATTTGTTGAACGGTTCTATTCATTCTTTCTACTACGCCATTTTTTTGTGGAGTGCCAGCTACAGAAAACTGTCTTTTTATGCCATGTTGTTCACAATATTCAAGGAATTCATCTGATGTATATTCTCCTCCTCGATCAGATCTAAGACACTTTATTTTTAGATCTAATTCATTTTCAACCAGTGCTTTGAAGATCTGAAATTTCTCAAAAGCTTCATCTTTGTGTTTAATCAACCCAATCCAACACATTCTAGAGAAATCATCAATAAATAAGATATAGTATTGTTCACCACGTGGTGACTTTTTCCTCACAGGTCCACATATGTCAGTATGAATGAGTTCAAGAGGCTTACTTGATGATCATTCCTTGGCATTAAATTGCACTCTGGTTTGCTTACCGAATTGGCAAGATTTGCATATGATACTTTCAGGTAGAGTAATATTGGGAAGATCACGAACAACTTTAAGTCTGCTTGATTTGTTGATTTGAGAGAAGCTCAGATGCCCCAACCTTCTATGCCATAGCTAGTTTTATGAAGATTTACTCAAGTAACATTGTTCTTTGCAGTTCTTCAATACATACAGGTTGCTTGGAGTTCTTTTTCCTTTTATAATTGTTTTACCTGTATCAAGATCACATACCACACATTCTTTTGAACTAAAGACAACTTTAGTTCCTTGATCACACATTTGACTTACACTTAACAGGTTATGCTTTAATCCATCCACATACATGACATTATTAGCTTTCACCTTTTCTTTTAGAAAAACATACCCTTTTCCCTTAATGACAGCAGGAGTATCATTTCCAAATGTAACATTCTTTTCCTTTTCTAGAGCACTATATGCAAGAAGTTTGTTTTTGTCACCTGTCATGTGTTTTGAGCATCCACTATCAATGTACCATTGGTTTTCTTCACCTTCTGCAAATAAAGCTATGCCACAATTTTCAACTTGTAATTCCTTCTTTTTCCACACTTTGGAGCTTGAAGGAAAATGCTCTTTTGGCTGGACTTTGCTCCTGCATTCAGATTCTTCATGGCCAAAGTTATTGCAATAAGCACATTCAACTTCATTTTGAAGAGGAGAAAAGTTGTTATAGGTATTCTTCTTTGTTCCAATATCAATCCTTTTCTTTATTTCTTCTCTTGTCATGATGGTTTTATATGCAACACATTGAACAACTTTATGACCAAAATTGTGACATGAGAAACATTGTCCATTGAAGAAGAAATTTCTGCGATCATGAAATATTCTACTTGAATTTACCTGTTGATTGGTGTTTCTTTGAAAGGTATTCTTGTTTGAATTGAGATGGTCATGCTTTACCTGTAAAGATTCTTTATTCCCTTGCTAAGTGGCAGAATGTTGTATACTAGTTGTAGCTCCTTTTAGATAATTTGGTGCTGAAGCCTGAGAAGATTCTCTGATATATCCAAGACCTGTCTTTATAAGAGGAGAACATTGTACCTTGATAATCTCATCTAAGGTTTCAGATCCTTTAGAAAATCTAAGATTCAAAGTCTTCACTTTCTCAATTTCTTTTCTTAGACTTACTATTTCACATTCTAATTTCTCATTGTGTTTCTCCTTTTCTTCAAGCTGATTTTTCAAAGTTTCTATGGATATTTTTCTTTCTTCTAAGCATATTTTGAGTTGATTGAATTCATCAAGAAAATAATTGTCCTCTAAAGCATCCATAAAATTATATTTTTCTTCTCTAGATTCTTTTTCAAATGCCATGAGAAGTCTAAGATCTTGTTCACATTCTTCCTCACTGTCAGATAACCCATCACTGTCTTCATGAGTATAGTAAATTTTTCTAGTGCTAAACCGATTCTTATTCCTTCTTGCTACTTCCTTCCCTTTTCCATGTGTTTCTTTGTAAGGACACTTAGCAGCATAATGACCAACTCTTCCACAAGAAAAACATTTGAAAGGAAGCTTACCTCTGAACCGTCCTGTGCCAAGTTGGAGTTTATTTACAAAATTTACCTCATCTTCTTCTGAGATATACCCTGATCCTTCTGTTTCTTGTACTTCTTTCCCTTTTGTAGAAGCTCTAAAGATGGATTCTTTGACTTCAGATGGTCCTCCTCTTCTCATTTCACATGCAGTTAGTATGCCATGAAGTTGCACCACAGTAAGATTTTGAAGATCCTGCTTTTCTTCAAGAGTAGAAAATTTTGACTCAAATTTTGTCGTTAGCGATCTTAAAAATTTCTCAACCAAAGTAGATTCAGTAATTGTTTCTCCCAGATTTCTCATATGATTTACAATATCATCAAGACGTAAAAAGAAATTTGCAATGCTCTCCTCATTTTGAATTTTTATATTTTCATATTGAATTCTGAGAGTTTGGAGTTTATCACTTTTTACCTTTGCATCACCTTCATAACTTAGAATGATTTTGTCCCATATTTCCTTTGTTGTATCCAGCTGCATGACTTTGACAAATTCTGATTCAGTTAGACTTCCCAATAGAGCATTGACCGCCTTTGCATTTTTTTCATAATTCTTTCTTTCCGTTGGATCTGTTGGTACTGTGGCTGGATATTGATATCCTCCTTAAACAATAGCCCATACATCTACTCCCAGATACTGAAGATAGGATCTCATCCTTGTTTCCAGAAGATTATGTTGTTTTCGTTGAAGAGCGGAGGCCTGATAGATGCTGTTCCATCTTGATTGCTCATCTTGATTGATCTTCCTTCTAGCGGCTAAGCTTTTTCAGAAGGACCTGCTCTGATACCAATTGTTGAGAAAAAATACTAAGAGGGGGGGTGAATCAGTATTTAGAGCTTACTGAAATTTTTTTACTTTTTCTTTGAGAATATTTCCATACGCGGTTTTTATGTACTAAACTAACATATGCACGTGGAAATATAGAAGGAAACTAGAGTATACTGATTTATCTTTAAAATTTAGACAATCAGTATTTTAAACAGTTTTATCAGTTATGAATAAGGCTAGATAATCATAATTTATGAGCAGTAAACACCAGTATAAAGCATCACACACATGAACACCAATATTTAAGGTTGAAACCCAAATCAGGAGAAAACCACTGCTGCTGTCGTCTCTGTCTTCAATATTTATTATATAGAAAACATTTTACAACATTGTACTGATGCAAACTTATACCAGTACACAGGCTTCTACTTGTAGAAGGTTTCAGCCTTCTCTCATTTTCCAGCTACCACTGGAAGGGAGCTCCAACCCCCTGATCTCGTTTACCAGCCTCTCTTGGAAGGGAGCTTCGACCCCCTGATTTCAACACCAGCTTCTACTGGCTGAAAGCTTCTACTTTCATACTGAAGGCTTCAACCCTCAGATCCACTGCAGACCACGTTTCATCAATTTTCATACTGGATCAAAACAACTTCAATACAACCCCTTAACATCAACAACCATACATTACCCAAAACTTCAATCAGAACATCAATACCACTATAACCAGAATATTAGAAATAACCCAGACTTCAGAGTAGATAATTAGATACACATTCAACCTTTAACCACCGTTATTTTAGATACCATACACTGCTTTTCTTTATGTAACCCGCGTATATATGCGTCTTTCTTCACACCAACCTGCTTATGCTTCAGTGCATGCTAGTTTTTATATTTTGAAATAATACACGAATTTTCTTCACAGTTTCCACGTATACACGCACTTTTATTTTCACCAACTAGCATATGATTTCTTTCAGAATCTGTTTAGACTCATATTCAGATCTGAAACTTTCAATTCAGACAATCTATCAGCAATGCAGAAGTGTTTAGATAGTCACTCATCCTTCATCATGTTTTCTCAATCAGTGATTAGATTTGTTCATTATCAAATCAGCAGCATACTCCATATTCAATCAACCCAGAACTTCAAGTAGACTTCATTGACTGACAGCAGAGAGAAAAAAAAAATCATAGAAGTAATATCTGTAAATAAGCTTCAGAAACCCTAACTTCCATATGCGCTTTTTATTAAGCGAACCCGCGTATATACGCGCTTTTACCGAGACTAACTAGCGTATAGATCTGTAAAAGATAAACTTTGTAGAACAGACCAAATCTATAAAATTACCTAGATTTCTTCAATTTCTTCATCAAACTTGCACCAGGTCTTCATCATTTCTTTTGCAGATCATCCTAGAGATTCATCATTTCTAGATTTAGAGATCTTGAACCTTCATCATATCCATAGGTGCATCATAGATTTAGATCTATCAAAAACAGATTTCAACCATGCATATATCTCTTAAAGAGATTTATTCATTAACAACCCTTACACATGCACACCTTTCACTATGATCCTCTTCTCCTTATATAGTTTTAGCCTTTATTAATACCATGGGCCAAAACCACACAACTTCCAATGGTATTCTTGGACGGAATCAAATAAACCATACAGCTCTCAATAATGTGTGCCAAATCCATGGTAATGCCCCTTGGTATTATAAATTTGGAGCGCAAAGGTCATACGTGACTTGGGACATACTTATCCGCATGCATACGCGACTTGGCCTTTACAAACTCGCGTATACATTGTGACATATTATATTTATCATTTCTCCAGCACTTACTGGAATTATTTTCTCTATCACATCTGAACTGAACTGTAGATACATCATTCTTACATCTTTAACACATAGGTTGCTATCCAAAGACAACTTCATCAAGTAGGTTGCCATCAAGGACAACATATTGCATCATATTGCCAAAAATCTCCCCCTTTGGACTTGATGGCAACCATGATGGTGTTTGATCACCACAACAGATAGATACATTGAATATAACCATTATTCAAACACCATGATACTCTCCCCCTTTGACATCAAGGGAAAAGGGTGGATCAAAACCAAAACAAGGTTTTTCTTCTCTTGTAGAAAGAAGAGCTTTGTAAATCTGATGTGCACTGAAGTGACCATGCTCCCCCTGAGTTCACGTTGAAACTTTAAACATAATGAAGTACATGACTCTATGACCTTTCCTATCACCAAGGACTCATACTTACATCAATGATCCAACTAAGTGGATTTACATATGTGACTCAAGTACCCAACCAAGTGGGTTTACACATTTTGACTCAACTACCCAACCAAGTGGGTTTACAAATTTAAACAAGTCCTTACATGACTGGATATTTCAATTTTACATCATAGGTCTCAACATGACCTTTTTCATCAATTACAAAAATGACTTATATAATCAATATCAAAGATTCTCAAGCATGAGATCAGACTACAAAAAATCATTAGAATGCCAACAATGCATCCTTTCCACATGACCAATGCTCCCCCTTAGCCTGTGCATCCTGAACACTTTCAACAACAAATCATCAATGCATCTTCATTAGAAGCATTAGAGAATGAAACAGAAATATGAGAGCTGGAAAATCACCAGAGATACCCAGCAGCACTGCAGCTGTGCTGAAGAATGCTGACCCAGAAAAATTTTGTCAGAAAACACCCATACGCGGTTTTCTGTCTATAAACTCTCGTATATACGTGACTTTCCTTCAGGAAATCTGCGTATCCAATTTAATCTTCTGAATTTAAGTAAATCTGATCTTCTGAGAGGCATAGACAACTCCCATCTTCTGTCTGAGATATTCGAATGCTTCCTTGGGTAAAGGTTTGGTAAATATATCAACAAATTGTTCTTTGGAGGGAACATACTCCAACTTCACCTTTTGTTCAAGCACTTGTTCACGTAAGAAGTGATACTTGATGGGAATATGCTTGGTCTTGGAATGCATAACAGGATTCTTTGAGATACTGATGGCACTTGTATTATCACACATAATGGAGATAGGAGGTGAAAATTTGATTTGAATGTCTTGTAAGGTTTGCATCATCCAAAGAAGTTGAGTGCAACATGATGCGACAGCCACATATTCTGCTTCTGCTGTAGATAAGGCGATGGAGCTTTGCTTCTTACTGAACCAAGATACTAACCGGGGCCCCATATAGAATGCACCACCATTAGTGCTTTTCCGATCATCAACATTTCTAGCCCAATCTGAATCAGTGTAATCATGAAGAGTGAGATCAGCCTTATTTGGATACCATAGTCCAAAGTCTTGAGTTCCTTGTAGATATTTGAATATTCTTTTGATAGCCTGAAGGTGAGATTATTTTGGGTTAGCTTGGAATCGTCCAACAATCCCAACTGCATGCATAATGTCTGGTCTAGTCCTAGTGAGATAAAGTAGACTTCCTATCATAGATCTATATTCTGGTTGATTCACCATGGGGGAATCATCATGAGAACCAAGATTACATTCGATTATCATTGGTGTACTTCCAGGTTTGCACTCTTCCATGCCATACTTCTTCAGAATTTGCTTAAGATATTTTGCTTGTGATAAGAATATACCATTTGTTGCTTATTGCACTTGCAAGCCAAGAAAGAATGTTAGTTCCCCAAGTAAAGACATTTCAAATTCTTGCTACATAACAGAAGCAAATTTCTGACTCATACACTCTTCATTACTTCCAAAAATGATATCATCAACATATACAACCACAATCAATAGTTTATCATTTTCAGTTTTTGTGTATAAGTTGCTATTAGCTGACCCCTTTGAAAATCCTTATTGATGAAGATATTTTTCAAGATGATAATACCATGCCCTTGGAGCTTGTTTGAGACCATATAGAGCCTTTTTAAGTCTACAAACAAGTTTTTCATAATTTCCCAAAATGAATCCTTCTGGTTGTTCTATATAAAATTCTTCTTCTAGATCACCATTGAGAAAAGAAGATTTAACATCCATTTGATAAACTTTGATTTGTTGGAAGCTTGAAAAAGCAATAAACATTCTTATGGCTTCAAGTCTAGCTACAAGAGAAAAAGTTTCTTCAAAGTCTATACCTTCTTGTTGAGCATACTCCTTGCAAACAAGTCTAGCTTTATTTCTTATAACATCCCCATTCTCATTTAACTTGTTTTTGAATATCCATTTAGTTCCAATGACATTTTTTTCATGAGGTCTTGGTACTAATTCCCAAGTGTGATTCTTTTCAATTTGATCAAGCTCTTCATTCATGACTTGAATCCAACATTCATCTTTGCTATCTTGATTGACATTGTGTGGTTCAATAGTGGATAGAAATTCCATATAGCTAGAAGATCCCACGAGAGTCCTTCTTGTTTGTACACCTGATCCCTTTTCTCCCAAAATTTGAGATTCTGGATGATTCTTTTGAACATATCTGGATGGAGCCTTTTTAGATAAATCATCTTCGAGTTCTTCATTGGGTTCACTCTCTATATCATTTCTATTTGATGTATAAGGATATATGTCACCATCGTCTTCATCTGTTGTTTGTTTTTCTTCTTTTGGAGCTGCAGGAGACTCATCAATAACAACATCAATACATTCAACAATCTTCCGAAGTCTTTTATTGTAACATTTATATGAGATACTCCTAGAGGAGTAACCAAGAAGTATTCCTTCATCTACTCTGGGTTCAAACTTGCCAAGTTTTTCATCATTATTTTTTATAAAGAATTTGCTTCCAAAAACTCTAAAATGCTTCACAGTGGGAGGATTACCATACCAGAGTTCATATGGAGTTTTATCACTATTTACATGAACATGTTCCTTGTTAAGAATATTTACCGTTGTATGTGCTGCTTCCCCCCAAAATGTGTCAGGTGTTCCAGAGTCATCAAGCATAGCTCTAGACATTTGTTGAACTATTCTATTCATTCTTTCTGCTACGCCATTTTGTTGTGGAGTGCCAGCCACAGTAAATTGTCTTTTTATGCCATGTTGTTCACAAAATTCAATAAATTCATCTGATGTATATTCTCCTCCTTGATCAGATCTAAGACACTTAATTTTTAGATCTAATTCATTTTCAACCAATGCTTTGAAGATCTGAAATTTCTCAAAATCTTCATCTTTGTGTTTAATCAACCCAATCCAACACATTCTAGAGAAATCATCAATAAATAAGATATAGTATTGTTCACCACGTGGTGAATTTTTCCTCACAGGTCCACATATGTCAGTATGAATGAGTTCAAGAGGCTTACTTGATGATCCTTCCTTGGCATTAAATTTCACTCTGGTTTGCTTACCGAATTGGCAAGATTTGCATATGATACTTTCAGGTAGAGTAATATTGGGAAGATCACGAACAGCTTTAAGTCTGCTTGATTTGTTGATTTGAGAGAAGCTCAGATCCCCCAACCTTCTATGCCATAGCCATTTTTCTGAAGATTTTCTAAAGTAACATTGTTCTTTGTAGTTCTTCAATACATACAGGTTGCTTGGAGTTCTTTTTCCTTATATAATTGTTCTACCTGTATCAAGTTCACGTACCAGACATTCTTTTTAACTAAAGACAACTTCAGTACCTTTATCACACATTTGACTTACACTTAACATGTTATGCTTTAATCCATCCACATACATGACATTATTAGCTTTCACCTTTTATTTTAGAAAAATAGCCCCTTTTCCCTTAATGACAGCAGGAGTATCATTTCCAAATGTAACATTATTTTCCTTTTCTAGAGCACTATATGCAAGAAGTTTGTTTTTGTCACTTGTCATGTGTTTTGAGCATCCACTATCAATGTACCATTGATTTTCTTCACCTTCTGCAAATAAATCTATGCCACAATTTTCAACCTGTAATTCCTTCTTTTTCCACACTTTGGAGCTTGAAGGAAAATGCTCTTTTGGCTGGACTTTGCTCCTGCATTCAGATTCTTCATGACCAAAGTTATTGCAATAAGCACATTCAACTTCATTTTGAAGAGGAGAAAAGTTGTTATAGGTATTATTCTTTGTTCCAATATCAATCCTTTTCTTTCTTGCTTCTATTGTCATGATGGTTTTATATGCAACACATTGAACAACTTTATGAACAAAATTGTGACATCAGAAACATTGTCCATTGAAGAAGAAATTTGTGCGATCATGAAATATTTTACTTGAATTTACTTGATGATTGGTGTTTCTTTGAAAGGTATTCTTGTTAGGGTTCTTTGAATTGAGATGGTCATGCTTTACCTGTAAAGATTCTTTATTCCCTTGCTGATGGCAGAATGTTGTATACTAGCTGTAGCTGCTTTTAGATAATTTGGTGCTGAAGCCTAAGAATATTCTCCGATATATCCAAGACCTGTCTTTATAAGAGGAGAACGTTGTACCGTGATAATCTCATCTAAGGTTTCATATCCTTTAGCAAATCTAAGATTCAAATTCTTTACTTTCTCAATTTATTTTCTTAGACTTACTATTTCACATTCTAATTTCTCATTGTGTTTCTCCTTTTCTTCAAGCTGATTTTTCAGAGTTTCTATGGATATTTTACTTTCCTCTAAGCATATTTTGAGTTGATTGAATTCATCAAGAAAATCATTGTCCTCTAAAGCATCCATAAAATTATATTTTTCTTCTCTAGATTCCTTTTCAAAATCCATGAGAAGTCTAAGATCTTGTTCACATTCTTCCTCACTATCAGATAACCCATCACTGTCTTCATGAGTATAGTAACTTTTTCTAGTGCTAAACTGATTCTTATTCCTTATTGCTACTTCCTTCCCTTTTTCATGTGTTTCTTTATGAGGACACTTAGCAGCATAATGACCAACTCTTCCACAAGAAAAACTTTTGAAAGGAAGCTTACCTTTGAACCGTCCTATGCCAAGTTGGAGTTTCTTTACAAAATTTACCTCGTCTTCTTCTGAGATATACCATGATCCTTCTATTTCTTGTACTTATTTCCCTTTTGTAGAAGCTCTAAAGACAGCTTCTTTGACTTCAGATGGTCCTCCTCTTCTCATTTCACATGCAGTTAGTATGCGATGGAGTTGCACCACAGTAAGATTTTGAAGATCCTGCTTTTCTTCAAGAGTAGAAACTTTTGACTCAAATTTTGTCGTTAGCGATCTTAAAAATTTCTCAACCAAAGTAGATTCGGTAATTGTTTCTCCGAGATTTCTCATACGATTTACAATATCATCAAGACGTAAAAATAAATTTTCAATGCTCTCCTCATTATGCATTTTTAGATTTTCATATTGAATTCTGAGAGTTTGGAGTATAGCACTTTTTACCTTTGCATCACCTTCATAACTTAGAATGATTTTGTCCCATATTGCCTTTGCTGTATCCAACTGCATGACTTTGACAAATTCTGATTCAATTAGACTTCCTAATAGAGCATTGACCGCCTTTGCATTTGTTTCATAATTCTTTCTTTCCATTGGATCTGTTGGTACTGTGGCTGGATATTGATATCCTCCTTCAACAATAGCCCATACATCTCCTCCCAGAGACTGAAGATAGGATCTCATCCTTTTTTTCCAGAAGATTAAGTTGTTTTCGTTGAAGAGCAGAGGCCTGATAGATGTTGTTCCATCTTGATTGATCATCTTGATTGATCTTCCTTCTAGCGGCTAAGCTTTTTCAGAAGGACCTGCTCTGATACCAATTGTTGGGAAAAAATACTAAGAGCGGGGGTGAATCAGTATTTAGAGCTGACTGAAAACTTTTTACATTTTCTTTGGGAAGATTTCCATACGCAGTTTTTATGTACTGAACTAGCATATGCATGCGGAAATATAGAAGGAAACTAGCGTATACTGATTTATATTTCAAATTTAGAGAATCAGTCTTTTAAACAGATTTATCAATTATGAATAAGGCTAGATAATCAGAATTTATGAGCAGTAAACACCAGTATAAAGCATCACAAACATGAACACCAATATTTAAGGTGGAAACCCAAATCGGGAGAAAACCACCGCTGCTGTTGTCTCTGTCTTCAATCTTTATTATATAGAAAACCTTTTACAACATTGTACTGATGCAGACTTATACCAGTATGCAGGCTTCTACCTGCAGAAGGATGCAGCCTTCTCTCATTTTCCAGCTACCACTAGATGGGAGCTCCAACCCCCTGATCTCATTTACCAGCCTCTCTTGGAAGGGAGCTTCGACCCCCTGATTTCAACACCAGCTTCTACTAGCTGAAAGCTTCTACTTTCATACTGAAGGCTTCAACCCTCAGATCCACTGTAGACCATGTTTCATCAATTTTCATACTGGATCAAAACAACTTCAATACAACCCCTTAACATCAACAACCATACATTACCCAAAACTTCAATCAGAACAACAATACCACTGTAACCAGAATATTAGAAATAACCTAGACTTTAGAGTAGATAATCAGATACACATTCAACCTTGAACCACCATTAATTCAGATACCATACATTTTTTTTCTTTATGTAACCTGCGTATATACGCGTCTTTCTTCACACCAACCTGCGTATGCTTCAGTGCATGCTAGTTTTTATATTTTGAAATAATACACGACTTTTCCTCATAGTTTCCACGTATACATGCGCTTTTCTTCTCACCAACTAGCATATGCTTTCTTTCAGAATCTGTTTAGACTCATATTCAGATCTGAAACTTTCAATTCAGACAATCTATCAGCAATGCAGAAGTGTTTAGATAGTCACTCATCCTTCATCATGTTTTCTCAATCAGTGATTAGATTTGTTCATTATCAAATCAGCAGCATACTCCATATTCAATCAACCCAGAACTTCAAGTAGACTTGATTGAACGACAGCAGAGAGAAAACAGAAATCGTAGAAGTAATATCTGTAAATAAGCTTCAGAAACCCTAACTTCCATACGCGCTTTTTATTAAGCGAACCCGTGTATATACGTGCTTTTACCGAGACAAACTAGCGTATAGATCTGTAAAAGATAAACTTTGTAGAACAGACCAGATCTATAAACTTACCAAGATTTCTTCAATTTCTTCATCAGACTTGCGCCAGGTCTTCATCATTTCTTTTGCAGATCATCCTAGAGATTCATCATTTCTAGATCTAGAGATCTTGAACCTTCATCGTATCCATAGGTGCATCATAGATTCAGATCTATCAAAAATAGATTTCAACCATGCAGATATCTCTTAAAGAGATTTATTCATTAACAACCCTCACACATGCACACCTTGCACTATGATCCTCTTCTCCTTATATAGTTTTAGCCTTTATCAATACCATGAGCCAAAAACAAACAAATTCCGATGGTATTCTTGGACGGAATCAAATAAACCATACAACGCTCAATACTGTGTTTCAAAACCATGGTAATTCCCCTTGGTATTATAAATTTGGAGCGCAAAAGGGCATACACGACTTGGCCTTTACAAACTCACGTATACGTTGTGACATATTATGTTTATCATTTCTCCAGCACTTAATGGAATTTGTTTCTCTATCACATCTGAACTGACCTGTAGATACATCATTCTTACATCTTTAACACATAGGTTTCTATCCAAAGTCAACTTCATCAAGTAGGTTGCAATCAAGGACAACACATTGCATCATATTGCCAATAGGTGGAGCTCTTGGATTTGGGGAAAATAGTTGAAAATTGGGACAGTGTGACTGCCTCAATGCAATCGTTGAAGAGAGAAGGCCAAAAACAAACAACACAGATGATTTTATGGGCAATAGCCATACCAAAGTGGTGGCCACCACAACCGTCATTATGGTAGGTATTAAGGACTTTCTCAGTGTTATAGGTAAAATAACCTCCTCATCAGCTCAGAGGAGAAGATAAATATGGAAGGAATACAGAGACCTAAACTAAACCTAATTATACCAAGGTAACGCACCCCTATAACAACAAAAGAGCATTATAACGCACCTGATCAATTGAAAGGTCGCGTTAGTGGCTAGGGAAACACTCTATTTAGACTATAGGGTAGCGTGACCCGTGTTTTGAGTTTGAAATAGGAAAAACCCACGTAGAATGATTTAAAATTCCAAATTTTTCTCATAAGAGAGTTAGTACAAAATAGAAACTGCAAAGCACTAGTCTCTTATTGGGCCTTGCCAAAAACAAGTGAACTCGCAAGGAAGGTAAAAACATGGGAAGTTGAGGAAGCATATTGGATTTTTCTATTTAGAACTGGTGGAAGGAGAAAGGCAATGATTTCTCTCTCCATCTCCTATAAAATGGAGTTGTAGGCTCTTGGTTCAAGGTCGAAGGATTGTCAAATTTTTTGAATACATGTGAAGCAGAGCATTATTTTTGTAGTGTGAAGGTCAAAAATCAAAGAGGTTCATTGAGAACTTATTGATCAAGACATCACCACATTGAGAGATAGAGAGATTGGAAGGTTGAGCAGGGCTTAGTACAACCGAAAGTTGTAATCCTCCTTTTTATAAATCAATAGAACTGTATTTGTTTTTTCCATTCTATGCGTTGATATTGTCATTGTTCTTCAATTACTTATATAGCATGAGATGAATGGCTTAGATGTGCATTGTTTAAATGTTTGTTATATGTTAACTTAATTGGTAGGAAATGTATGTCGTGGTAAAGATTACACGGGTGCTTTGATTGATCATAGGGTCAAGATTTGGAGCTGGTGAAGGAGGATCCCTGCTTCACTGCTTAGCGCTCTCCAAAATATTTCAAGATCAGAAAAGAGGTAATCTTGCATCTTATTCCATCAAGTTGTTTAAGTTGATATGAACATGTATGTATCTTATTTGCAAACTATACAAATAATCTTACTTTCTACCTCGGGAATTGGAAAGCCTTGAGAGGGATATTAGAGAGCCAACAACCCAAGAATTTTTCCCTATAGTAGAATTGGCGACTCCGATAGGGATTTTAACCCCAAGTTTCCGGATTTTTTCCTTCCTTCTTTCCTCTGTTCACATATCCTTCTGACCAGCTTTTATGCCCAGTAAACATTTCAAAAGCTCGCAGAGTTCAGTCCTGTGATTTTTTTGGCCATATGATGAAATTTACCCTAGCTAACGCTGTGTTTTACAGTATTCCAGAGCATTACAACGCGGCCTAGATTTGATTATAGTGTGTTAGTCTCTGCATTAACGTTGTCTCTATTCAGAACCAATGCATTACTTAGCCAAAAAATTGTTGTTCACCCCTGTGTTGTGCTCCTTTTTGGTTGCAGAGTTTTGGCCATCAAAACCACTTCTTAATTGAATCCCTGTGCTTGTTTACCAGCTGGCATCGCTATTTTTTTGTTCTTGTTTAAAAATTTAGTGTTGAATGCATTTACTTTTTAGAAGATTTTTTTTTTTTAGTTTTTCTGTATCTAGCTGAATTAATTCTGAAAATTTCAGTTAAAAGATTGTTAAGATGAGGTAAATAGATGTCTGAATCTTTAAGGTTGAACTTTGCTATTTGAATGTTAGTGCATGGATGTTGAAAGGAAACCTCTCCTTGCAGAAATACTCTTCATCGAATTGAATATTTAGAGAATATTTTTGCATGGCTTCTTGAGTCAGAGTATCATTACATTTCATACGTCCACTCCCCCTCCGCAAGACTAATAATAAAGTACACTAAGAATCAAGTGATAATAAAATCAATCACATTACTTTTTCTGAGCTCACACCAATAGTAGTTAAGGCTAGGATCTTGGGTTAGGAAAAGTGAGAAAATCACCCAGGATCTCAAAACTTGAGATTAGAGTTGTTAACAAGCGAAATCCTACTGCACTCATATTATTGGGACCCTCATTTACTGGAGCTAAGCGCGAAACAACACTTGGGTGCACAAGAAGGTAGCCTGCCTTCGACTGCATCCAGTGAGCATTCTATATATTGGGGTTCCTTTCGGGGATGTCAAAACTAGATCGGGGATCTAGGTGTTCTACCCATATAGCATGTTGTCCTAGACTGTGAACCCCCCTGATGATGTCTGTGATTTGAGGTATCTTTAGTGGCCATAATTTTTAGGGACTTACACAAGGCGACTGGGACGGGCTGTCCTGGTACTTGAAACAGACGGACCTACTCTGTCTTCGGTCTTTAGGAGGGTACTCGTCTTCACGAGAGTGCTTACACCTATCATATGAGGTTCGGGCGAAGCTCTAGAGTAACTGTAATTTTACTTTCAACCAACCCTCTCTGTATACTACTGTGATACTAGATTTCATCACCAGCAAACGGTAGTACTCAGACAGGGCACCCTATTCTGGCTGCTTGCTGATTGATTTTAGAGAGTCCTTTTTTCTTTTTTTCTTTTTTAGGTGTGTGGTTACTGTCATTGAGACTTTATAATACATCATAATTTATTAAAATTTGTTAAAAATAAACAGATCATTGTGGCATCATCCGACCCACGCCATCTATCCCGACGACAACAAGGTCTACCTCCGCTAACTCTTGAGGAAGAACTGAACCTTGGTGAACCCGTGCCTTCTGCGAAAGAGCAGTCTCCATTGACAAACCCTGATTTTCACAAAGCCTCATATCATATGGAATTTCCGGAGGACCCTTTCACGGAAGGTGTCGTACCTCATTACAATCCTCCACTCACTGATCCGTTGAAAACTGTGATAATTTAGATTACACCACGCCAAGACATGTCTTCGGCTACACAAACATCCATTTCACAACCGGCATCCACAGGGTCAATACCAATGGAAACCATCCCAGGTTCGCCATCATCCTCCCCGCCAGTTGTTAGTTCTATGCCATTACTTGGTAACCCCAGTAATCAACTTACGCCTAGTCCCAACCCTACGATCATCACAACTGTGAGTAACTCACCGAGTCCTTCGGGATCTACTCCTACCGTGACCACGTTGGGACCTACGGTTTCTCCTCCCACAAGTGGGACTACTTGGGTTCCTTTTAGCAACCCTTTCGGTTGGAACCCTTTGCTGAGTTCAAACCCGTTGGCCACCATACCAGGGGGTAGTGTCACCAACACACAAACAATGGGGAACATTTCACTACCCCTGCAATCGTTAGGATAAACTGGAAAACCTATTGTTAACATTATTCCCTTAAGTGGTTTAAATATGGGTGTAGGGTCTATGCCGTTGCCAAACTATGCAAGTAGTAGCATGCCTTCGGGAAGCTCTATTGCATCCATATGGACTAACCCACCCAAACCTCCATCTGGAATGGGAGGGCACTTTTATACTGGGGGCAACCAACCATTCGCCCCGTAATACAATATTCCCTATGGACAACAACCATATATCCCTACCCCTCCACCTATAGGAAATTTTTATCAAAGTCCTACTTATCCTACTAGTAACACATTGATGGGTGGACCCTATGGTCCAAATAGTCAGCTAATACTTCCTTGGTTAGATTCAGGGGAAAACCCGCAATTTCCATTTTTGGCAGCTCTATACATTCCCGACATCTATAAACTAACGAATGACCCCATCAATTATAACCTTCTCTCGCCTCTAATACCGCACAAGATTCATTCTGACATCCCAAAGCTCAATGGGAAACAAGGGGAACACCCAGCCGCACACATCACCACCTTTCATTTATGGTCTATATCTAATTCCATGGTGGATGATAGTGCCCGACTTCGAATGTTTCCCCACACCCTTACAGGCAATGCCGCCAAGTGGTATATTGAATTGCCACGTGCCGCCATAAACACTTTTGGCGCTTTAGCGACGAAGTTTCTAAAGAACTTCCAATTACCAATCAAATTTGAAACTGGGATGGAACTGTTAACCTCGCTGCGCCAAGACACCGCCACCCACATATCCAATCACATTCATGAATGGAGGTGTAGGAGGAGGCTAGTTAAAGCACCAATCCCGGACCATCTTCTATCTAATTGGTTTTGTAAGTCTCTCTTACCCCACATTTCTAAATACATTGGCCTATCCTGTGCGGTTACAGAAGATCAATGCATTCGTCGTGCCCAAAATTTGGATTTAATCTATTCAAAATCTGGCATGATATATGATTTACTCCCCAATGCCCCTGGTAACCCCAATCCTCCCGCTACTCAGAAAACCAGAGCCCACGCTGACGGTCTCGTTGGCACAATCTCTGGCGTAACCACAAAACAGTCTCGGGGGAAAACCTCCCAGCCATCCTCGACTGCCACCACCCCTAACCAAATGACTACTCTTCCTACCGCTGAGGTAAATTCTATGCAAAATTCACAAAACCCTAGTGGAAAGAATAAGAATAACAAGAAAATGACATCTTCTTCGGAAGAGCAGTCGGACAATCAGAATAATTCTAATCAGAAAAACCCTGCCAAAAATGAAAAAGGGAAGGATAAACCCATGAAATTTCCTTGCAAGATCTGTGTGGAGGACCATTTGACATAAAAATGTCCTCGGCTATATGAATGCACCAATTTTATCGCAAACAAGGATTCTGGGTGAACACCTACCGTTCTTCATAATCCTTTCCCTAATCAACAGCAGCAACACCAAAACATGGTTAACAACCTGCTACAACCCCAGCAAAGGGACAATGGTGGTTCACATCCTTCCGGTGAAGGATCATCTGCCATTTATGGCATTGAAAGTGTTGAACTTCAAACACGAGGCAAGCTTTATGGAAATCCTACCATAAACGCTCAAGAACCTAGTACTAGTTCAACTCCACCACCGCCCAACGATCTGCATATTGAACGACCTACTGCTGATCCCATGATTCTTTCCCCCAAAGGGACACTTTGACACACGAATCATAACACCTCTGCACATGCAGCCCAAAACTACAACATTGTAGAAGATTTGGCGCAGGCATCGTCAGCTATGTATGCTCTCGAAGTATTGCAAACTTGTCCAGCACAAAGGAAAGCCTTACTTTCGGCCATTAGTGGAATAGACCCCCATGATTACATGCTAGCTATCTTTGACATGGAAAAATCTCACACTCACCTCTCACATCAAATCGCATTCCAAGTGCAGGTTGTGTCGAAATGGAGACCAATCCATCGCACTATCATTGACGAAGGTGCTTCGACCTACGTTATGTCACAAGCTTGCTGGCTTGCTTTAGGTTCTCCTCCCTTGTCACTGCTGTCGAATTCCCTCAAAGATTTCTATGGCCACATGTTCCTCCCGAAAGGATAAATTTCTAGCTTTCCCATCACTCTGAGTGGGAAAATGATAACTGTGGATGTTGAAGTCGTAGATCGCCATCTTTACTATAATCTATTGCTCGGTCACAGTTGGTCTTATGCCATGACTGCCATTGTTTCTTCGGTCTTCTGACTCATCCTATTTCCATTGGATGGGAAAATAGTCATAGTGGATCAGTTATCCTTCTGCACCCCTGATTATACCATGTTACCAAGTAGCACTATACCCCTAATAGGAGACTTTCCTAACTCTTACTTCAGTATTGGTACCGGTCTTCATCTTCCCTACTGGGTTGCTTTTCTCTCCTGCTGCCAGAGATCCCAAATATGGTTGCAATGATATCCACCACCTTGGATGGCTCTATCAACCCATGGATCCTCCTGGCACCTTCAGACATTGATTCCTACGGAGATTAGATGCCGCTCTCACCAACCGAGTTGGCCTACCAAGCCATCCAAATTACATCTGAACCCTCCACTACTATGGTTTCAACCAAAGGTACAAACCTCCCACCCCTCATAGTTCTCTCTAAGGATCTCCTCAATGAATTCTTGCCTACAGACGAAGCCATTCGATAGATCATGTCTCTAGAAGAATGACCTGGGGGAGAGTTTCACCATCGCGCCTTGATGATCGACTCAGACGTGATAAATACTGAAATCCCATCCTTTGACCCACCTGAGATGGTTCCCTCCACTTACACGACTGTTCAAACTATCGATTCAGAAGGGAACATGGGTAATATTTCTAAGACAATGTTCATTGATATCTCAGTCAAAACAGTTATCGTGGAAAATATTCAGATTGGAGCAGATTGAAATCCTGAGGAAATTGCGTGCTTCACATCCCTTTTCAAGGAATTCCACGATGTGTTCTCTTGGTCTTATGACGAAATTCCTGGCATAGATCCATCTATATTCGAGCACGAAATCAAGATTTATGACAATGCCAAACCAATTTGGCAGTGACTCAGACCTGTCCACTCGCGCAAAGCGGCCGCCATCAAAATTGAGGTAGAAAAAATTTTAAACGCTGGTTTCATCTATCCCGTTCCTTTAACAGAATGGGTTTCCAATCCGGTTCTCGTAGATAAAAAACAAGGCACCATCCGAGCTTGTGTTGAATATCATGATCTAAACGCCGCTTGTCCCAAAGACAATTATCCTACGTCGTTCATAGATCAGATTCTTGACGATTGTGCCGGATGCGAATCTTTCTCCTTCATGGATGGATTCTCGGGCTATAACCAGATTGGGATTAAAAAAGAAGAGCATCATAAAACTACCTTTATCTGTGCTTGGGGCACATTTGCATATTGTAAACTCCCATTCAGTCTGAAGAATGCTGGAGCAACTTTTCAGCGGGCTATGGACTACGATTTCCATGACATTCGACATATTGTACAGGCTTAGTTGGATGACCTTCCGGCCCATTCCAAGAAACGACCTGATCACCTTGCTCATTTGAAAGAAATTTTTCCTAGGTGTAGATTCTACAATATACATCTGAATCCTCATAAGTGCGTATTCATGGTCGAGTCAGGGCGTCTATTAGGTTTCATTGTCCCCGAGCATTCTTTTTACGGTATTTTTCTCGCTCGTTAATCCGAAAAACCTCGAGTTCTCTTCTTTAGACTTGTTAAACTTATACGAAGTTGATTTCGAGCGTTCTTTTTATGGTATTTTTCTTTCTCGTTAATCTAAAAAGCCTGGAGTTCTCTTCTTCAGACTCGTTAAAACTGATATGAAGAAGCACTGAGCTTTCTTTTTAGGGACCTTTTTCTAGCTCATAAAACTAAAAAAACCTCGAGTTTCCTTTGTTGAGCTCGTTAAACTACCACGACAGAGAGCAAGGAGCTAATATTTTTCCTCTTTTTCAAAGCTCTTTAAACATAAAAAGTGACCGAGTTTTCTCCGCGTGACTCGTTAAAATTTCACTGAGAGCACCGAGTTTTTCTTTGTTGGACTCGTTAAAAATTTCACAAAGAGTACTGACTTTACTTCGTCTCCTCGTACTCATAACAAAATGAGGTAGACGTCCATCGAACATATATTTCTCACTTTTCCAGCTTCGATGGACTAACTCACAGAAAATGAACTATTTCGGGCTTACTATTCTCCCTTTGTCATGCCCGATTATCAAGACATGACAAAGGTACCCCATGGAGTTGTCTTTTACGACATTTTTCAGACTCTCTAAACATGAAAAATTCACCGATTTTACTCATCTAGACTTGTTAAACCTAATCAGATGGGGAATGGAGTTGTCTTTTACGACATTTTTCAGACTCTCTAAATATTAAAAATTCACCGAGTTTACTCGTCTGGACTCATTAAAACTAATCATATGGGGAAAAATTTGGAAAAAATGGATACTACCTCTGTTACATTTCAGAAAGGTCAATTTGGCAGAAAAAATCTTGAACATGGCACTCCCTAGAAAACTCTTTCACAGTTAGCCAAACCCTACCATCTATGAGTATTAGCCTTCATCTCCCAGTGTTCCTACACCGGTAAAATCCTAACAAAATCTTTGGTGTTCATTAAGCCTCAAGCTGCCTAGTACCCTATTACAGTGCCTTCTATTGTTCAAGTAGATCTCACTATCTATTGCTCCTCTTATCAACCAAACAGCTCATTATGCTAGAAATTATTTGTCACCAGTTATCCCCATTTTCTCTTCATTATTTCCATCAAAACAAAATCATTTGTTTCCCTTTTTGTGTTGAATGATGTGGGATGTCTCAGTGCCTACCTTTCAATAGATGTCTTCCTATCGACTTCAACATCTTATCTAGGAAGTTGATCCAGAAACCCTTCAGTACCCAAATACTTGCAAACATCAATGACAAGTAATCTTGTGTTTGATTAGGAGTACTCATCATTGGCTCTTGATCGAATGATTCTATGAGTGTTCAACTTCAACTCTTTTTATTCACACTCGCTAGATTGTACTGTGCATCTTAGGGACCATCATCATTATCGGTGGCCACCTTCACGTCTGTTAACAGTTTTCATTATCGACTGGTAATAAGACGGTTTATCACATGTTCAATGATATCTCCTTCATTCACATGTTGATAAATATGCAATTTAAGTGAAGCGGCGGTCACAACCTTAGGGAAAATATTACATCATTAAAGCTATGTTCCCTTCCCCAAGTTGCGATATTGTTTATGGAGACAGCTTCTTCAGCATGATCCTGTTATGACAGACACTTCCACATTATGCTTATTGGTGGACAGATTCTTCATATATCTTTTCTATAGAAATCATGTTGATTAGCTACTGAGCATGGGAATGATTGACTCAAGACAGATAGTATATTTTCTGACATATGTTGTTGTTTCAGGTTTTCCTCATTCCTTTAATCTCCTTATCCCTTCTACACACATTATAAAGTATTTCAGCCATCGTCTTCGTCTCTGACCTCACACTTTAGGGGCCATCTGTTACAGGTCAAATAACCTCCTCATCAGCTCAGAGGAGAAGATAAATATGGAAGGAATACATAGACCTAAACTAAACCTACTTCTGCCAAGGTAACGCACCCCTATAATAGCAAAAGAGCGTTATAACGCACCTGATCAATGAAAAGGTCATGTTAGTGGCTAGGGAAATGCTCTATTTAGACTAGAGTGCAACGTTACCCATGTTTTGAGTTTGAAATAGGAAAAATGCACGGAGAATTATTTGAAATTCCAGTTTTTTCTCATAAGAGATTCAGTGAAAAATAGAAACTGCAAAGCACTAGTCTTTTGTTGGGCCTTGCCAAAAACAACTGAACTCTCAAGGAAGGAAAAAGCATGGGAAGTTGAGGAAACATCTTGGTTTTTTCTATTTAGAACTGGTGGAAGGAGAAAGGAAATGAATTATCTCTCCATCTCCTATAAAATGGAGCTGTAGGCTCTTGGTTCAAGGTTGAAGGATTGTCAAATTTTTTGAATACATGTGAAGTAGAGCATTATTGTTGTAGTGTGAAGGTCAAAAATCAAAGAGGTTCATTGAGAACTTGTTGATCAAGACATCACCACATTGAGAGATAGAGAGATTGGAAGGCTGAGGAGGGCTTGGTACAACGGATGGTTGTAATCTTCCTTTTTATAAATCAATAGAACTGTATCTGTTTTGTCCATTATATGCATTGATATTGTCATTGTTCTTCAATTAATTATATAGCATGAGATGAATGGCTTATATGTGCATTGTTTAAATGTTTGTCATATGTTAAATTAATTGGTAGGAAATTTATGTTGTGGTAGAGATTACACGGGTGCTTTGATTGATCACAGGGTTGAGATTTGGAGCTGGTGAAGGAGGATCCCTGCTTCGCTGCTTAGCACTCTCCAAAAGACTTCAAGATCAGAAAAGAGGTAATCTTCCATCTTATTCCATCAAGTTTTTTAAGTTGATATGAATATGTATGTATCTTCTTTGTGACCTATACAGCTAATCTTACTGTCTGCCTCAGGCACTGAAAAGCCCTGAGAGGGATATTAGAGAGCCAACAACCCAAGCATTTTACCCTATAGTAGAATTGGCGACTCTGCTACGTATTTTAACCACTTGGGAAGTTGAGGAAACATCTTGGTTTTTTCTATTTAGAACTGGTGGAAGGAGAGAGAAATCATTTCCTTTCTCCTTCCACCAGTTCTAAATAGAAAAAACAAAGATGTTTCCTCAACTTCCCATGCTTTTTCCTTCCTTGAGAGCTCATTTGTTTTTGGCAAGGCCCAATAAGAGACTAATGCTATGCAGTTTCTATTTTGTACTGACTATCTTATTAGAAAAAGATGGAATTTCAAATCATTCTCCGCGGGTTTTTCCTGTTTCAAACTCAAAACAAAAGTAATGCTGCCCTCTAGTCTAAACAGAGTGTTTCCCTAGCCACTAAGGCGAACTTTTCATTGATTAGGTGTGTTATAACGCTCTTTTGCTGTTATAGGGGTGTGTTACCTTGGCAGAAGTAGGTTTAGTTTAGGTATTTGTATTCTTTCCATATTTATCTTCTCCTATAAGCTAATGAGGAGGTTATTTGACCTGTAACACTCAGCTTCAACATGAGTGAGACAATGACGAAGGACAGTATCAACACCGCGACGATAGAGAACATCACCGATGAGAAGGTAGCGAGGGGATTGGTGTCTTATACGTCGTCAATCATCATGATTGATATGGGGGGAGAATTTATGGGTTCATATATATTTAAGGATGTCACCATACTAAGGATCATCCGAAGTGATGGAAAAAAAAATTTCACGAGTAAATAATCATTAACCGGCGGATCATGCGCATCGATAGGCAATTCAAAAATAAGTTCGGCAAGGGCCAGACCTTTCTTACTCTTTGGTGTGATGAATTCAAGATTGAATTATTGGAGAATAATGATTCAATGAGCATATTTCCCATTAATGATCTGTCAACTTATCAGGAAATCCATGGGCTTGGAATTGGTCACGACCTTAGTGGTACACGTAAGGATATAATGACAATTTTTTTGGACGAAGAACACGACGACCATCACCAAATTATATTCATGATAATAGGACATAGGGGGCCCAAAGAGGTTATTACTGACATAATAGATGGCATGCTCGATTCTAATAGCATCTTCCTTGATGAGGACCTTAGCGACCGAATGGGTGGAAGTTGAGATATACAGGATGAAGTCCCTATCAAAGTTAGGTGGAATAATCAAGGGAGCAGAAGTGAGAGCACATTTCAAGGCATCAAAATAAGTTTGAACATGATCATCCCAAACAAATGGAATGTTAGATCTAAGGAGTCTAAGAAACCCATGTACGGTGGTGTAGTCAGGTATGAACCGACGAAGCAAGTTGGCTTTTCCTTGAAGGCTTTGTAAATGGCGTAAGGTGTGAGGAGGGGATTTCAAGAATGGCTTTAAATTTGATGGGATCAAGATTTATACTATCTCTGAACACTATAAAGCCCAAGATATGGCTGATCGGAATGCAAAAGACACATTTCAGTGGGTTAATGTGGATATTATACTTGCGACATCAAAGGAAAATGGTACACAAATCATGAATTTGTTGTGCCCAAAGCCTAGAACGAGTAGTGAGTTCATCGAGGTAAGCAATGATAATATGAGCCAAGTCATGGAAGAAGTAAGACATGGCCCACTAAAAAGTGGCTCCGACATTCTTTAAACCAAAAGGCATGACCCTCTAGGAAACATTTCCCCACAGACTAATGAACGGTTTTTAAGCTAATCAACACGACGCTAGTTATCTGGTTGTATCTAGAGAATCCATCCATGAAGGATAGAACCACATGCCTTGCACACTCATAAATGATTTGTTCAATATTTTGTGTGGGGAAGTTGTCTTTGGGACAAGATTTTTTCAAGTCACGAAATTTAGTGAAGACATGAATGGTGTCTTATTTCTTAAGAATGAAGATAGGATTGGATGCCCATGTGGTGTATTAAATGGGATAGACAAAGTCAGTCTGTTTGATCTTATCTATTTCAAATTTTATAGGCTCACATCTGGAAGGATTGATGGGTCTCAACTTTTGACAGACAAGAATAACATCGAGCCATGTGTTGATATGGTATTCAAAAATGGCGGGATAATGTTTGAGAATTTCATAATAAGACCAGGCGACAACATCACTTAATTCCTTGAATATCTTGGTGTAAGCATCAATTTCTTCTGGGGTGAAATGTTCCCACAAGGTAATGTTTTCTTCTACCCTTGGTTTATCGGAAATTTTGATCTTAATGGTAGGAGAGATGTTGGCCATGTTTCCTTCTTTGAAAGCATATGGCACAGGAATGGGATTTCTAAACCAATGTACCTCGCCATGAATTAAGTATTTAGAATCCACAACATATTAGTCATGAGTTTTCTAGGAAAGGAAGTACACATGATGGTGCATATCATCCCAAGGTAAATTATGGGTGTTCATGGATTTCATAATGTCTTCATCTAAATGGAAAATGGGAGAGCTGGAAGAAGGGAGACTACTTGATGGGGCAGAGTTAGGAAAAATTTCATCGACCATAGGTTTTATACGAGGGAGTTTAGGAAATGTTTTGGTGGCATGCCAAACAACATCACACAAAGCACATGGTGGATTAGGCTTTGGAGGCTTAGATGGAGCTGAAGTTGTTCGGGGAGTATTTTCCTTTGGTTCCTTCCTTTTTTCTTTCCCCCCCTCACCAAATTTTGTTGCAACAAGAGTAGGTTATTGTTGAGGTTGTTGTGGAACTAGAGTAAAGGAAAGTGTGATCGCGACCAGTTGAACCAGGGTCAAAGTAGTATATGGCTTGAGTTGATCTGGTGGAGTTTTTGTAGGGGGGTCATTGTACCAAACGAGGATACCTAGGGTAATATTTGGTAAATTCAACGTAGCCATGATAGGAAAATAAAATACTCTAGGTGGGGGAGCTCAAAACAGTATCTGACCTACAGGATAATGGCCTGGAAAAACGACTCCGAGATGGTTAAGTCTTGGGGGAACTATTCCTAGTTGAAAAGGATGAGGAGAGACACTAGGAGAAGGAGAAATTCCTCGAGGATTAGAGCTTGATGGCTGAGTGGAGTGAACAATAGTAGGTTGTGAAGGCATTGGCTACTAGATAGGCATACCCGATCGCTTGTGACTAGCCCGTGATGCTTGCAACATAAAAACGCTAGACGCGTTGGGCTCATAAGGGGTAGGAGTTGGATGATACTATGCACCAAGAACTGTGGAATATTTATAGCCTCCTGGAGAGACATTGGTGAGAGGTGGGACATATTTATTGTCGGTCATCGACGATATGGTAGACTGGGGTGATGTCTGAGACTTCGAATCATAATATGTCAACTAATATAGGGTGATGATATTCCCATTATAGGTAAATAACATCTTATGGTGAACCTAATATGCCACAGTTGAAATCACATAGGTGCAACTAAAACCCAAAATAATATTGTAATCGAAGGGGGAATTGATGACTTCTATGTCAATACAAACAGTCTTGCCCACAAATGTGAAAGGACAATTGCGATACATGCCAAGGGGTTGTGAAGGGTGACTGTCCCAAGCACGTAAAGTAATGGTGGATGGGGACAGATCAGTTGACCTCAGTTGTTTCCAAACAGTGGTAGAGATCACACATGTGGATGCACCTTCCTCTATGATACACCGTTGGATAGTTGATTTTCGAATGGTGACGGGTATTTGGAAATAAAATGATGAGGGTAGAGGGGGATGTTATGAATTGTCAATATCAAATATGATCAAGCGATCTTCTAAAGGGTCCACAACGACCAGAGTAGATAGTAGACCTTTTCGTTGGGATGGGGATGTCTAGATAACTTCCAGCATTGACATGGATGCAAGATACTATGCCAAGTCATCTACTATACTATATGTGTGGGAGGCTTTTACAGAAGTAACATTATGGCGTAATGGAACTTTTGGGATCTTGGGTATGAACTATGCCTTAGGCTGAGGGATATTTAAGGTACCATTTGGTTTTGGAATAGACTTAGTAGACACTTTGGTTTGGGACTCAGTTGTAGACGTAACATGTTTCTTGTCATACTTGCGTGACCGGGCTCGGAGGTTGACTTTGACGGTATTTACCTTGTTAGAGTTCATCATGATAATATGGTAATCAAATTGACAAGACCATTGAGGTGGGGGAGTAGCCTAACCTTGTGGAGGTTGGGCAGTGAGATATCCTTGCTGAGGGAAAGGATTAGTGACAACAACAAGTTGAGATGGAGCAGTTTTCTAAGGAAGTGACACCATGGGCTGCTATCCTTGAGAAGTCACTTGGGCATCCCACTTTTGACATATTTGGGGTAAAAGGGGACAATCATGTGTATAATTTCCATATACACTGCAACATGCACAAAGCTTATTCGTATAAATAGCCTTGTTCTTCTTGCGTTGATTTCCCTGGTGTTGGGTTGTGGTATTTGGCTGGTTCCCCTGGGCTGCATTCAATTGAGTACCTTGGCGACCTTGGTTACCCTGCGGATGTTGGTTCTAGTTGCCTTTCCCCTTATTATTTTTCTTCAAATTAGGGTGATTAGTCTTTCTCTGCTTAACATACACTTGACCTTGAGGAGGAGGTGGTTGTTGTGGTAGAGGTTGAGAAGGTGTGGGAGGTGGAGGCATTGATGCTTGAGGGGATGGAGTGTTTGGAGGTGAATAAGGATAATAAGGAGATGGGGCAACAATCTCGTAAACAGGTTAAGAAAAATTTGGCCCTGGCATTGGCTGATGTGGTTGGTAAAATGCATAATACATGCTTTGGCTAGGATATAAGTTTCCTAGAGGAGGGGGATAAGTGTTGGAGGAATTGGTCCCCTCCTTAGAGTGACCATAACTCATCTAAGGAGGAGAATATGGTGATGTGTGTGAAAGGTATCTAACGATACTGTCGGCGGCATGATATGCCCCCGGGGCAGTGGCACAACTAGGTATAGGAAGGTCTGGTAAAATGGTATAAACATAACCTGACTAAGCGTAATAAATTCATATTTTAAAGCTATATGGAGATATTCTTCCAAGGTCTGGGAAAATTGAGATGCGACACCTTTACCTATAGGGGCTAATAGTGTTATAAGAAACCAATCCATATAGACATGGTCATCGAATGTAGGAGCTCTACACATGCTCCTCCTTCTACACCATTCTTGTACCTGGTCCGAAAGGCCAGTGGCAGAAGTTTGATGGAATGTGGTCAAAAACTTGGTACTGGTATCATAACATAGGGGTCACTAGAAATATGACATAAAAACTTTAGCAAGAGTCACAAAAGTTGAAGTAGATGCAGCAGGCTAGTCAATATACCACTTTGCAGCATCTCCAGTGAGCATACATTGGAATAGCCAAAGATGTATGGAGTCATTGATGATGGAGTTTGATGAATACCACATGTGAAAGTAACGAATGTGATTGGTGGGGTATTCTCCACTATTTCCTTCAAACTTAGGAATGTCAGAAGGTATTTTGGTTGGCATAGCTAGCAAACCATCATAATGGAGAATGGGATCGTTGATTAACTAGTTAAAATATCGGAGACTTAGACCAGCCATAAATGGGAGCAATGGAGTGAAAACAACCATAACTGTAATAGTTCCGCTAGTGGTAGTGCCCAATTTGGGACCCAGGATACCACCTTTGGGTTTTCATTCACATTAGTGCCAGACATGGTGGCTATATGAGGATGAGAGGATGTAGAATCAGAGGAAGAAATTGATGAATCAGAAGAATCTAAGTCGTAATAGGGACTTCATGGAGTGCTAGGAGGATTATTTCAAACTTGATGGGATGGTGAAATATGTCCTAACGGAAAATAAGGATGGAGACCTCATATTCTCTATGACAAATGCCTTATGGGTGCAATGATGTTAAGACACAGATGACAATACAAAATAAATGATGATAGAAAGTGAAGAGTAACAAACAACAATCAAACACCTAGTGCAGTGGTGCTAAGTGTGAACTAATTATTCTATGAGCTACTCTAATGCAAGCAAGCACATTCTATCAAAATTAAAATGACCTCTAGCCTAAAGGTAATCTAAATCCTCAAATAGTCCTAGATTCCATTGTTTTATATGGCCTTTCACGCAGAAAGGTAGAGTAGAGAACCAAATGCTTCCCATAGCTAGTCCTATAAGGATTTTTCCTAAGATTGGCCACTAATGTTACCTTTGTCCCACGGGGGTGGTCCAGTATTGAGCTTCTTGGTAAATCAAACGACGCACAAAATTCCATACCACGGGTTGGTTAGCCCCGAGGAGAACTGCTCGCATGATTTCCTAGTGTAACCTCCTCTGAAATAGATTTCTGATGCACTTCGGCTTTAACCACAGGATTGTGAAGGATTTTAAGTTCCCTATTAACTCTAATTTTTATGTCTCAATTTATGTGATCGATGGGTGCTTTTGGAAGCATATCCCACCAATCCTACAACTAACTACAAAGATTGTTTGGCCCTGATGCCCAAGTGGGCTTAATCTATGTGAGTTAGATTTATTCAGTGGTGTGTTTAAGTCTTGGCTTGGTGGCTTGAACCAAGCTCTTGTTTGATTTACGTGTGGGTGTGTGAAAATAAATGTGTATTTTGTATGGGTTAATTAAGAATTTTTTATGATGATATCATGGTGTTGCTGAAATAAAATGTTGAAAAATGTAAATGAAACTGAAATAATGATAGTAAAATAAACAATAAATCAAGCATAAACCCCACCCAAACAATGCTCTCAAACAACATAAACAGGAGATACAAACAAGAAACTCAAAACACGCTAAAAATTTCACAAGATTTAATTTCTATGGGACTGGGATCAAATGACTCTATACTGTAAAAAATGGTGTAGAAAATAGTAAGAAACGAGAGGGGAAAAAAGCTACAAAATATAAGACATAAGCTTTTAGAACCTAGGGTAAATAATGGGACCCTCAGGGGGAAGGCCAAACAAAACTCAAGAGGTAGTTCTAGATGTTAAAACAACCTATCTTAAAGGTCTCTATAATAATGGATCAGACCCTGAAAAAATGGCTGAAAGAATTGAAAATATCTGGCTACCTACTCAGTTGAACTCTTCCTAAAAAGGTGGAACTATACTGAAACCCTAGGGGGATTGTTTCTACTTCAAAGAGAAAAGATAAACATATATAGGCCTAACACAAGCTGAATTAAAGGTACAATAACCCAAAACAGAGCTCTCGACAAACCCTGAAATTTTCAAGAAAAAAAAAATGAATTGCAGGATCTTACCTGAAACAAGAGGAAATCGCAGTTTTTTGGCTAAAAAGTGTGATTTGGAGGAGAAAATGCAGATTTGGGGTCAAAAACTATGATATTCCCTCCTTGACTCTCAGGTGGTAGGTTCCATCAAATTTGTTGTCTCCTATGCAGCTGGTACCTGTGACCTGCAGAAAACACTAGAAATTTCTCAGAATTTGGAATTCTAACTAAATAAGGGAATAAAAGCTGAAAATAAAAATCAAGAGAATGAAAACCAGTTGAATAAAAATATTTATTTTTGAATTTTTTGATCACCCAAGAATCTAAATTGCACCAGCGGATTGGTCATTTTTTAGTGTGAATTTTTTGAGCAAGTGTACCTAAAAGACCTTACGTAAGCCATGAGTGATTGATGGCCTTAACAACAAATATGGTCATCTAATTCTTCAGATATGCAACAAAAAGTTAGAAGAAACTTGCAAAATAATAGATCTATGCAGCAAAATACATTAAACAACAAAATATTTAACTAATGTAAAATCCCATAGCACAGACAAAGAAATTTAAAAAAAATGAATGATATATTATGTTTACTTTGTTACACCTGATGAAGGAGACTCATATGATGGCTATAAGTCCCCTTCAAATGGGATGGGTCCTTTGGTTGTCCTCTATGCTACATTATTCTAGATCTTTCTATCTCTTTGATGTGTTAAACCCAAAATATGTGTTGAACTCAGATGGGAGCTCAATGGAAAAAAAAGAAGATAATAACGACGATGATGATGATGATGGTAAGAAATGGATGGAAAACCCTCTTATTTATAACAAAATATTGGGTTATTATCGAAAATGGAAAATAATAAAATACTGTTAACCACAATCTAGACCTAACTGCTTGAAATATTTTATTATATGTTTTGGAGGGAAAATATATTTAAATTGGTTAAATACCTTTATTTAGAAATAATAAACAAACAAATTATTTATTTATTATTTCAAGGAAGTGGTTAAGGAATAATAAACAAATAATGATTTTTGTAATCATTCCTTAGTGATTTAGTCAAATTTGACAAGGAATATTAACTAAATAATGATTTAATTAATTATTCCTAGAGAAAAATAAAATAAACAATGATTTATTTAACTATTTCTCATGATTGGGTCAAATGTGACAAGGAATATTATTAAATAGTGATTTAATTAATTATTCCCAGAGGAAAACAAAATAAAAAATGATTTATTTAATTATTACTCATGGGGTTTATTGTTCTAATTAGAAACAAATTAATAAAATATGGTTTCTCAAATTATTTCCTGTAATGAAAGTAATTTTACTATGGTAAAATTGGTCTTACATGGTGTATTTCAATTCACTTAGTTAGGTATGGCTAAGTGATCATTTTTTGGTGATAACATGAGGCTTTGAAACAATGTGATAAAATAAAAGACAAGAAATTTTCCCAACTCAATAGCCACATAGATGAAGTAGAAGAGTGTCATTGTCAAGAGCGACTCGCTGCCATTAATAGGTGGAATATCCCATTTTCCCAATTTCCTCAATAATTTTTGGTCGCAACCTCTTTTTTTTAACAAGCTTAAGGAGGATAACATATGCTTGATTTATAAGTTCATCCTTCAGATGAATCCCTCTGAGTATATTTAATGAACCCTGAGAAGGAGTGGTTCGATCCCATCATGTTCGATGATTCCATCGTTGTTTGACGTTTTAACTAGTCTAGTGAAGGTATAGCTCGACTCATTTTTCATGTTTAGAGATTTTGAAAAAGAGACGAAAAATAAGACTCCAAAGGTTCCTTTCCTCAGATAGTCTCTTAGGTCTAAAAAGGCAGGAAATGATACCAAGAGATCCTCTTAGCCATGTTTGACTAAGGTATTCATTTTTCATAAATAGTCTATCTTATTCTAGAAAATGGTTAAAATTATACTGAGTAGAAATATTTTCATTTAATTTAATGAGTTTGAAAAGACAAGTGCTTGACAATATTTTCATGTTTATGGATTTTGAAAAGAGATCAAAGAGGACTCAAGAGTGTTCGTCTTTCATAGGTTTACAAAGCTCGAAAAAGACATTTAAGTATGCTCCCTAGTCAAAATGACATGTTTCAATTATGACATCGTCAAATTTGTTAAAACAATGGTCATCCTTCTCAAAAAACCAAAAAAATATTAAAAATACATGTTTCATGATAAAAATGAGTCATATTTAGGTCAATACATTAACAAAATAACAAATTAATTATGAAAATGGCCATAAAATAGGAAAAAGGTAATTCATTTTTACCATTTCACATTTACCTCTTAGAGAGTGAGTTTTGAGTGTTTTTGCCCCCAATCTTCTACAGTTTTTTGCGACCAATACAGTGGATCATTTCAAGCATATTCAATTCCAGGTAGGATCTATAACCTTTGTCTTTCCATTCATGGTACCATTTTGCAATTTCATGGACATTTTTCAAGTTTTTGAGGGCCCTAGGGCTCTAATTCCTCTCCCTAGGTCCAAAACACCCCCAGAAGGTCAAAAGGTATGTTGAAAAAGAGATAAATACACTGGGAGAAGCTTTTCAACGCACTATCTACCCATAGGAGGGTGCGTTGGGCGCAATTTCAAACTTTGATTTGCTTTTTTTCCTCAAAATTTCTCTGGTTTTTTGCAATAAATTTGTTCTAATGATCCTCCTTGTGTTGTTTCAAGTGTCTATTGGAACAAAATGTCCTTGATATCGAGTGAAAGAGAACATGAAGAAAAATATTTGACTATAGTTAATGATCTTCTATAATCCAGGATTTAAGATATTCTGGACACTTAAAATTGTTCTGGTTTCCTAGTATTAGGAAAAAAATAGAGTTATTGAGGTATCTTGTCCATGCATGGGATGTTCAAGCATAATATTTCATAATTTTTGCACATATACTAGAAATACATGGTGAGGATATATATTTATTAACTGGTCTATCAAGGTGAGTTTCCCCAATCTCTTTATGTAGTTCAATGAGAGGTGGAGAGACAGTCAAAGATTATGTCAGTACACATTGTCGACCAAGATCCCAACCGAGTAAGGATGGAAAAAATGACATCAAGGATGTATTTAATTTTCGTTTAATAATGATATTGTTCATTATATTCAGATTGGTCGAGAGTTCATCTCTTCATGTGGTGAATATGCCACATATGCAGTATTCTCTAGAATGTCTGGAGACGACAATATTCAACTAGAGTGAAGGGGTATTGGTAAACATGAAGGAGCAACTGACTAAGGAAAAATATGGATGGTTAAATAATTTTTGCTATGGTTTAATTCTAGGTTCTTTTGCTTTAGAGCGGATTCCATTGCCCATGCCTCAACATATTGTGCTTGAGCCCATAGATATGAGAGTCCCATGGATCAGGAGATGGCTGGATCTCATGTCTCGACATGCAAGTTTGTCGTCAGTGAGCTTCACACTTTTCTTCTTCAACTGACTGCCCATTTAACTTATTGTGATAGAAGACTATCCATATGTAGGGATGGATTTTTGTAGATATCTGTAGCTCATGCTTCCTAGTGTCGAGCGATGGGTTCCACAGGTAAAACATTTTGACCATTTCAGTATTTTTAATTTTACTTTTTTTGTTTTTTTTGATGTATCTGAGACTAAACTATTGGTTTATACAGATACAAAGATTGGACTTGTTCAACCTATGGGTTCTTATTATCTTCCTTGTGCAGTAGACCCACAACAGCCACCAGCAGCAGTACAGTTTGATGTAGTAGGACTAGAGGTACTACAAGATCTCAATGTGGTGGATACCCTAGCATAGGTTGAGCGTAACATGGACCAGTTGACCCATGGCATAGTTGAGACAAGGATCGACAAGCTCCCTATGAGACTGCAACAACATACAATTGTCTTGCCTGGCTGTATCAGTCAGCTATTGTGCAAAATGGCTCATGTAGTGGCAAGCTACCATGAGCACTATGATTAGTCTACTATGAGGCTTATAGCCATGTTTTGACTACATATATATTCTAAATCGTGTGGCCACATGTGTCTTGAGCATAAATTTTGTAAAACCAAAAATTTGATATATATATATATATATATATATATATATATATATATATATATATATATATATATATATATATATATCTTAATTTTTTCTTATGGTTGTATTATTCCTTTCAATGTGATGTGACATGTATTGAATTAATTTACATATGTTGAAAATGTGCATCTAAAACATTATTAGCCAATACAATTGTCAATGTATTAATATTTATAGAAATATGGTGATATTGGATGAAATCAAAATATTTTTCTGGAAGGCGAACCCTCATGCACATGTGAAAAATAGTTGGACATATAACCAAATATACATTATTAAATTGTAGTAATACAAGTTGTGACTCGATTTTGATAACTATATGGCATATACCATGGGAAATAACATCATAAAATAGTTCGATCATGGAACTATATTCAGAGATATTATTTGTAGAGTGATCGATACAAATACCTTGTAAACTCACTAACTTCCCATTTGGAGAAAATATAGCCCAAGTTGCGGAAGAGAGGTTCTGAGTACTATGATTAGCACCATTAGCATAGCCAACGTATGGTTTGAGGGATGTTGACATCTGCAAAATAAATGTAAATAGGATTAATAGAAAACTCAAAAACTCTAAAGAAAATACAATGAAAACACACAAAATAACACCTATATACAGTATGTACACAGTGAACTACATAACAAACTTAAGCATAGTATTTCTTAAGGTACAACCCATTCCTAGGCTGCACCAAGGGAACTTCATCGAAATCAACTAGCTCATAGGCCCCTTTAGCAAGAAAATGTTTAAAAATTTATGGACCCCGCCAAATTGGATCGAACTTCCATGATCTTAATTTATGAGACTCTTGATCGTATAACAAACTAAGGTATCCTTCCAAGAATACACGAGGCTTGAAATTATTTTCATATTTCTCATTGATATATTTCTTATGGGATTAAGTAGCCATTGTGGCATCATGTCTAGTTTCATCTAAGCATGCCAAATGTAATAGATGTTCCTCTTCCACAGAATTGGAAAGGAGGAATTCGACAACAATTTTGAGGGATGTAATTTCGCATTCAATTGGAAGGATTGCTTCCAAGCCATAAACTGATTAGAATGGTGTGAACCCAGTAGAAGTCCTAATAGAGGTTCAGTATGCCCACAAGACTGCATAAAGAATAATATTCCAGTCTTTTATGGAGCCCTATCATATGTTGAAGCATATTTTTAATAACTTGATTGCTTTCCTCAAATTTCCCGATTTCCCGAGGGTAGTAGGGAGTGGAAATTTCATGATAAAGTCCCAGTTTGGCAGCCATTTCAGACATCATGTGATTGCAAAAATGTTTTCCAAGGTTTGTAACGACAGCTTGTGGAACACCAAACCATGCAATTACATGGTTGAAGAAAAATAGAGCAGTCATTTCATCAATATTATATATGTATGAATTGTCTTGGACCACTTGGTAAAATAATCAACCGCTACAATAATATAGCCATGCCCCATGGTCGAGTGAGGGTTACATGTCATAAAATCAATGCCCCATTTCGTGAAATGACCAACGATGATAACAATATGAAAAGGAGCAAGCAGAGTATGAATCTTTCAATCATATATATGGCATGCATGACACTTTTGGACGGCGAGAATGCAGTCGCAAAATATGGTGCGCCAAAAGTAACCAGCACATATGATCTTCTATGTGGTGGCATATCTAGAAAAATCATTGCCACATGCCCCGGAATGAAATTCATTTAATACTTTCTCAAACTCCTCATGGGTGAGGCACCTTCAAAAAACTGTATCAATACCACAATGATAAATAGTGTCACTAATTATAATATAGTGTTTTTCTTGATATCAGATACATCATTGGTCAGAGCGAGAGTTATTAGACAGGAATGTCTAGGTATATAGGTATACGATAATGTCTCCATACCATGGGTCAAATGACAAGATTAGAAAAAACAACTCATATGGAATAGAATCATTGGATTTTGTTTTTGTTTCATAATTGGGAAGGTTGCAAAGTAACTCATCAAAAACTAGGGATTTCTTTGACTCAGATTTTATGAATTCCAAATTAAACCCTTGTAGGGTGATAATCCACTTAGAGTATTTCCCCCCCCAGAAAATTTCATGATAATATGTACGTCACGGGGTTTCAATCTGAAACAACCATATTTTTGTGTAGAAATATGTTATGGTGAAATCTCTGGATAGCTTGGATAGGCACCAAACCTAACTTCTCGACATGAGTGTACTTGACTTTGGTATCGTTGAGATTTCAACTCAAGTAATGAATAGGATGTTCCGTTCCTACATCATCTTCTTGAACCAATACCATAGAAATGGTAGTAAGTGAAACGGCACGTTACAGTAACTAATCACATTGGTAATCTGGGGGATATAAAAAGGATGCACGAATTAGTATTTTAAGGCATCGAATGATTTTTTAGAAGTGTCTTTTGAATGGAAGGGAACCCCTTTCTTTAACAAGTGAGTAAATCCTTTGGTTATTTTTACATAGTTGGGAAAGAACCTTTGTAAAAAGTTAACCTTCCTTCGGATTCGTTGAAGTTGAAGGAGGGAACAAGAAGCGGGCAGATCAACTCTTGACTGAACTTTCAACATATCAATACGAATTCCTTGTTTTGATATAACAAACCCGATAATTCAACCGGAACTGAGACAAAATATGCCTTTCTGTGGATTGAATTGAATGTTATAATGTATACATTGTAAAAATATGTCCCTAAGATGTGTCGGGTGATCAACCCGATAATGAGCAGGAAGCTCATCCAAATAAGGTTGCACAATATGTTTGATGTCATGGAATGCATAATTCATTGCCCTCTGAAACGTAGCCCGGACATTATTTAATCCAAAAGGGATTTTTATATAAAAAAATGTGCCCCAGGGACAGATTAATGTGGTTTCATTTTAGTCCACTGGGAGAATGTTCATTTGATTATAGCCAAGGAAACCATCCACAAATTAAAATATTTCACAACCAGCAAAATAATCAACAAACTGGTCGATGAACGGTGTGGCATAATTTTCCTTTGGACAAGCACGATTGATGTCCCTATAATCGACACACACACGGATTTTTCCTTGTTTATTCATGACATGAAAAATATTAGACATCTATTCAGTTAAAGGTATGGGATAGATGAAACCAACCCATATATTTTTTAACTTCGGATTTGATAGCAGAAAGCTTCTTGGGATGAATAGGGTGAAGGTGTTTCAAAACTATTTTAGCATCATGATACATCTTAATTTCATGCACAATGATTTTCAAATCGATACCAATCATTTCTTCATAAGACCAAGAAAAAACATCTTTCAATTCATGGAATAGGTCTTTATTGTTGGCAATATGATTCTTATGTCTTAATATGTTGTCCTTGATGTCAACGCTCTAGTAAAAGACGAACTATATTTCTTCTAGAGAAGCTCAGTAGTCTATCAGAAGAAATGTGTAATGTCTAGCAGAATATTGGTTAATATTCATATTGCATGATCTATATGCAGGTTTGTACAGGCCAATTCACATATACATGCTGATATGAACGATCCAAGTTGCGTATGCCTTTTGCGCTCTAAAAAATATGATACCAGGAGGCTTTACCATGGTATTAGCCCACAGTATTGAGTGATGTGTCATTTATTTGATTCCATCCAAGAATACCATCGACACTTGTGTGGTTTTGGCTCATGGTATTGGTAAAGGCTAAAACTATATAATGAGAAGAAGATCATAGTGCAAAAGTGTGCATGTGTCTGGGTATTGAATGAATACTTCACTCTGAAGTATATCTGTATGGAATGGGTTACAGTTTATTGATAGATCTGAAATAATAATTCACCTATGAATACAATGATGGATCAAGATCTCTAGACCTGAAATAACCATGTATTTCTTAGATCTTTTTATGAAATGTTTAGATCTATGATCTGGCGAATGTTTTGCTGAAGAAAAGGGTAAGATCTAAGTTGATTATTTATTTTGAAGAATTGCGCTATCCTGAAATAGTTGCAGATATATACATAGGTTCATCTCTGTAAAGTGTGTATATACGCAGGTTCAGTTAAGCAAAAGCACATATTAGATCTAGGGTTTTGCTGAAGTGTGGAGAAAGAAATATCTGATCTATTTTGTTGTTTTAATATTGTCTATCAATGATGTCTTCATACAGACCTGGGTTGTTCGAATATTGATTATGCTTCTAGTTTATTGTGATTAAATATCATTGGTTGGTTAGTTGATTTACGATTCATTGAATGAATTAACAGGGTTATAACTTTCAGTTTGATGTATGTTATTTGAGATTAAATGTGTGGAGTGGGTCTAGTCTGAAAATCTAATGAAAAGAGGCCTACAAGTTTTGTTGTGTGGAAGCTATTAGATCTAGTATAAAAATTGATGAAACATGGTCTGCGGTGGTGCTAAGGGTCAAAGCCTTCAGTAAGGGGGTCATGGCTCCCTTCCAGTGGTTGCTGGTAAATGAGATCAAGGGGTAGTAGCTCCCTTCCAGGAGTGGATGGTAAATGAGAAGTAGGGGGTCGTAGCTCCCTTCCAGTGGTTATTGGTAAACAAGATCAGGGGGTAGTATCTCCCTTCCAGGAGTAGATGGTAAACGAGAAGTAGGGGGTCATAGCTCCCTTCCAGTGGTAGCTGGTAAACGAGATCAGGGGGTTAGATCTCCCTTCCAGTAGTAGCTGGAGAACAAGAGAATGTTACAGCATTCTACAGGTGGGTGCCTACGTGCTAGTATGATTTTGCGCGAGTACAAGATTGTAAGCATCTTTCTTTATAATAAATATTGAAGACAGAGATGACACCAGCAGTGGTTTTCTCCTGAATTGGGTTTCCACCTTAAATCCTAGTGATCATGTGTGTTTCTTATGTGTGATGATTTATTCTGTTCTTACTGCACATGCTTATTGCTTACTAAAAATATGATGAATGAATGATGCACTGATCTAAGTAAATAATTATCTGCATAATAAGATCTCTAGACATACGCAAGTTTGCTTAAATATATCCGCATGTATACGCTATTTGGGTTCATTAAAGTCACGTATAGAAATAAATAAGGGAAAAGTAAAACTTTTAAGTAGGTTATAAATACTGATTCACCCCCCCCCCCCCACCCCTCAGTATTTTTCCCAACATTTATAAGTTTTGAACACATTAGGAGAGCAAGGCATGCCAATATGTAGATTTTTGATAATGCAGGTTTTAATTGAAATGTATAGAAGGATAGACTCTTCAATATTCGACAAGTTCTTATCAGAATCGACACCATAGATGGATGTGAAATTCATAGATAACTCAATGATATTGGGTTGATAAAATTATCTAAGATTTTCCTCGAAGGAATATGGCAAGGAGGAATGATGATGATGGTCGTCCCATGATGCATCATCTAGATTCATGATCTCCATGATTCTCTCATTAGTGGAAAACACATGAGATCAAGAATCAAACGATGTACCATAATGTAAAGAATGATCAACCCAATGGATTGAAGAGGAAGGACCAAAATAAGTCGTGCGAACCGAATAGATGGATTTGTAATCTAGCTCAATGAGGTTGAGAGACATACAATCATCAAAACTGTTGATATTAGATTGATCTAGTACTATCTATGGATTAACTAGAGAAATACAAGAAGATGTCATATTAATATAGGAAACCGAAGTAGATTTTCCAGGCAGTGATGGAGGAGGAAGAGAAAAGGCTCCCATGAGATAGGAATCTTTAAGTATTCCAACCCCAACATGCTGATATGGGTGAGGGTTCTCCCATAAGAGGGAAACTTCTAGTAACTAAAGAATCAGTGGAAAATAAAGTGCTTTGATCGATGGATACAATATCGCTTTTATGAGGAAAATAAATCATTCTAAAATATGTGGAAAAATTTGCAGCCATGGCATAGACCCATGTACAATCCAGTAGAAGATTATGATCTAAAGGTCCTTCAATAACCTTTACTTCTACTGATATAGTATTTCCACCTAATTCTATCTGTAGAGAATTCAAAATACCACATGGTTTACAAGTTCTTCCATCGAAACATTTCACAGTGGTTGGTGACTGGATTAATTGGGGAGAACCAATAGCCTTCCATTAATACATGGACATAATACATGTTGATGGTATTTTGTCCACAAAGGAATGATGAATATTCTTACCACGAAAAAAAACCTGGATCATGAAATCTAATTGAGCTGGAAGAACTATAAGAAAAAGAGACATTGGTGAGGGGCGAAAAATGTCACCATAAGCTCATTGGTGACAGTCAAAAGAGCCTCCATCACCAAAAATTGAATGTCACTAAAGGTGGCGTCGCTGAAAGTATAGATGTTGTGGTGACATTCAAGGTCCGTCACCAATAATGATTTATAATGACGGATAGTGACCGTCACCATTTCATATGAGCAATGGTGACGGAAAATAGCCTCCGTCACCAAAAAATTGAACGTCACCAAAGGTGGTGTCGCCGAAAGTATGTGTTGTGGTGACATTCAAGGTCCATCATGAATATTGATTATAATGACGGATAGTGACCGTCACCATTTCATATGAACAACAACGATTTTTTGTGAGGGACCTTTCATGGCCATCACTATTGGTGCATATATATGGCGACGTTCGTTGACCGTCACCATTTCATATTTGGTGAGGGTCAAAAAGTGTCATGATAAGCTCATTGGTGACATCAAAGTCCATCATGAATAATGACTATAATGAAAAAAATGACCCTCAACCATTTCATATCAACAACAACGATTCTTTCATGGTCGTCACTATTGATGCATATATACGGTGGCATTCGTTGGCCGTCACCATTTCATATTTTGGTGAGGGTCTAAAAATGTCACCATAAGCTCATTGGTGATGTTCAAAAGAGCCTCCGTCACCAAAAATTGATCATTTCCATTCCATATGAATATCAGGGCACGATGGAATCGAACCACCAACCTCCAACCTCCTGCTTGTAAAGCAGGTGCTCTTCCATTGAGCTAGCACCCTTTAAATTATACTTTTAAAAATTATATCTTGAAACCTTTATAGATTGTAAATTCTACAACTTTCAATAAATTAAATTAAAGCCACAAATTCAATGTTAATTCAGCCTCCTGTCATGAGCTAGCAATTGGAAAAATGTCTAAATGCAACAGGCTTTGGTTGGAGGTCGACCAGTTCCTAACTACTACTCTGTTGGCAATATGTGGAGAGCTAATTCACAAGAGTGACTGGGGGCTCAACCTCATAAGCAACATCCTGGAAATAAATTTTCCACAAGTGAGCCTAGGAATGTACTTCCCCTACGCTTGATAGTTATTGGTGCAAATATAGTCTCTAGTTTGCAGATTGGTATGACTCAATTGTGCAAGAATTTTGCAAATAAGTGCAAGAGCAAAAGTCAATCTGGAGGTATTATGTGTCCCTAGATTGAGCATCACTGAGTTTTTCACGCTGGTTTGGGGAGCAAGTAATTGTATATGTTGGTCGTGGAGTAAACAAAGGGTAAGTGATTTGGTGTGGCACGAAAATAAAAAAGTTGAATACAATGTGGGCGGGCCAAGCTGGAATAGAAAGCACCAATAGTTGTGCATGGCACTTTAATTGCAGCTGCAATGAGAAGGTAAATCTGCTAATGAAGAAATTGGATGTACTCCAAGTATTCTTTATAGTGATTAATTTGAAGCTCAAAGAGAAAATGATGAAAAGTGTAGAAGCATTGGAGGCAGTCACAGGCTTTGAAATCCAATTTTTCCATGCAACAAAATGAATATGAAGCTCTTTACAGTCAATTAGTGGGGCTGCCGGAGCAGGTCCAACTTCTGAACACCAAAATCAGTGACTATAGTCATGAGAATTGGAGACAAAATGGACAGTGTTTGGTTCGGATCTCAATTAGCCACCAACAAAGGAGGAATATAAGTGTAGTTGAAGCATGTGCTAATGCAAATTTTGTTTTTTTCTTGGCAATTTCTGTAGAGTTTAAACCTACAAAAATGTACTGAACTATGACATCATATGTAGCCCCACTTTAAGACTGATAGTAAACAATACCAACTTATAGGCATATGCAAGAAGGAGATCACAATGTAAAAAAATTCTGAGTATTTGCCTTGTCCAAGCACAGACTTAATGTTATACTTACAGGCTTACAAAAAAAATATTCGGTGACAATCACATAAGCCCTGGCACATAAATTCAAAAGATAGAGGTTGATGATTATATCATAGCTTAATAAATCTACCTTGGCACCATAAACTCTTTAACTCCAACTCCATATATATCTCCAATTGTATTTGTAAGTTCCAAAGATGCATAAGCGCTAGAAATGGGGAATTTCAAAAAACCATGGATGCATAGAGGCTGATGATTACATCACAGCTTAATAAATCTAGCTTGGCACCATAAACTCTTTAAATCCAGCTTCATATATGTCTCCAATTATATTTGTAAGGTCTAGAGACGCATAAGCATTAGAAATGGGGAATTTCACAAAACCATGGATGCCCTTGCTCAAACGAACTAGACAAATATTAAAAGCAACTGCTCCTATTACGAAACAAGAGCAACACATTTACAAAGATAAAGAAGACTAAAAACACTTTTACGAAAATAAAAGTTAGTTACCATTTCCAATTTAAATCGTACAGTTTAACAACCATTATAACTTAAAACATTCACTAAATCTCAGTCTTCTATTAATCTATGCATATGCTACAATAACCGATGAGACAAGGAAATATTACTATTGTGAATACATATAGAAGAAATTGAAAGATTACTGGGAGGTAGCAAAATCCATAACTACCTATTTACGCAAATAGCATAATACTGGGACTTTAATTTCTGAAGATGAAAGACTGAAACGTCATGGAAGCGAAAAATTCTAGATATAAAACCCATGTCATGAACTAATGTAAATACAGAAGCAAATATTTCCACCGTGGAAACAAGAAAGACGTATTTAAAAACATAAGAAGATGGATTACCAGGAATGCATAACTAATATTTGTCTGCATGGAGGTAGCAAATTCTAGAATGGCTTATTTCAGCAAATGGCAGATTGATATCCCAAAAACAAAAATACTACCCACTAGAAGCTACAAAATAATAAGCCAAACCCTTTATCAACATGACAGTGATAGAACAAACCTCTAGTGATGTTGGCTTCTCTAGCAGTGATTATTCTACTAGAATTTTTTATGGGGATTAAGGTGTCCAAAATCACTATCGCCCATTACTCTTCACACTACAGTCCTTTCAAACAAATTTTCTAGCCATCCCAATTAACCTCCCCACAACACCACTTGAAAAGAAAATTAACATATCCAATTGACCAAGAATTTAGGATCATCTAATGGCTCAACAAGGTGAGCTGACCTAATATGCATTCAAAATCCCATTCCTATTTGGAATGAATGAAAAAATGGTGCCTAAGGAAACATCACCGTGTGACAAGAACCAGTTAACTAAAACAATCAAGTATAATATTCATACTCTAAACTATGATGCATTCGAAATCATGTTCCTAGTTTTTGGAATGAATGAATATGTGGTGTCTGAGAAAAAACCACTATGAGACAACCATAGAATTAACTAAACCCATAATCATAATTTCTATCATTGCAACACCTTAATAATAGGGCATAAGGTACCCATTAAAGCCAGAAATCTTTACAATTAAGGGTATTTTAAGTTCAGATTTCAGCCTTCAAACTCAATACCTTTTTACTAGCAAGAAATAACTATCCTATGGTTGATCCCTAACTAATATTTACAAGAAAGATAGGGAAGCGTATTATTAGTTCCAATTTCCATATCAGTGCATGATTGGTTTACAAAAAAAAACTTCTCAAAAGGGGCATGTTAAAGAGAGTTTGCATATTTGTTAAGTACAACACTTAAAAGTTAACATTAGGTCAAACTACAAAGAGAAGAAAATGGACAAGAAAAAATCAGGTTTAGACAAAACTATGAATGAAAAACTTTTCCTTCCAACCTTCAAGTAGTGTACGGTGACATCTAGCATGTAGCCCATGTAGAGAAGACTGTCATATTATAATTTTTGTAAAATTGATAAAGTTCAAATCTTATGTTTCAAGTCTTAGTAGATGGTTATAAATCTTATAAATTGATAAATTTCAGCTTCTAGGTTTCTAGGTTGCAACGTAAGATGCATACTCAGGTTGCTAGCGGCCATTGGCATACACATGCCATCTACAAGGTTCCAATTTGTCCATCACCTAGATCCATATCATATTCTCTAAGGCAATCTCATCCATAACATACATGAGCAAGGCATACTGATTATGATTTTCAGAGGCACATTTGTACTCAATAATATCAAAAAATAATCCATGACCACTATCAAAAGAAACATGTCTGCTCTCCAAAAGAGAGAATTGGCAAGTAGATTTTTTCTCTAAATTTTTGAAGCCTGGGGCAGAGCACAAAATAGAAGAAAGAGGCCATTCTAATTGTGATTTTAGGTTTTGTTTTTATGTTTTTTTTTAATGGAGATTCAGAGGTGAAGAGGATGAATTCATGTTAAGTCTAAGGTAAATTTCTGTGTTTTTCTGAGGCTTGCATCTGTGTCATCTAAGGCAACCTCAGAGGCTAAATTTTGACCCTTTCTCAGGCTAATCTGAGGTCGATTACACACTGTTCCAAGGTCTACTACATGCACATTTGAGGACTAATGACTATGGATTCTTTTGGACATTCTTTAGCACTATTCACTTAATAATTGTGGCTATTTGAGTCTCGACCCTAATGGCTATTCTTTGGCTTATTTGAGACACAAGAACAACCTTTGTTTGATATTATTTCAGCCCTAGAATAGGAGGGTATTCAGATAACCTCAGGGATAAACCTCAATTGGTTTTGTGGCTGAACTCATCTACATTATTCGCTAGAGTATTTTCCTCTATCTGAATGGCTAATTATTGACTTCTATGGAATTTTTCTAAGGTTGCTTGCACTTCGAAGGATGTAGGATATGAAACCATCATGATGAATTCAAACCCTGAGACTGTCTCTACATATTATGATACTAGTGTTAGACTGTACTTTGAGCCTCTTACAGTAGAGGATGTTTTGAATGTCATTGACAAAGAGAGGCCCGATGGTATAATTGTACAGTTTGGAGGGAAAACACCTTTGATTCTAGATCTACCCATAGAACAATACCTCGATGAGTTTAAGCTCATGGGTGCATGTGGGGAAGGTCTTTTGCGAATTTGGGAGACTTCTCCTACTTCAATAGATGCTTCTGAAGATAGGGAGAAGTTCAAAGTAATGTTGGATGAGCTAAAAGTCAAGAAACCTCAAGGTGGTATTGCTAAGAGTGATGAGGATGCATTGGCAATAGCAAGAAAGGTTGGCTATCCTGTTCTTGTCAAGCCCTCTAATGTTTTAGGTGGTCATGCAATGGAAATTGTATACAGTGATGACAAATAGAAGCATTACTTAGAAACTATAGTAGAAGTGGACCCAGAAAGGCCAATACTCGTTGATAAGTACTTGGCAGATGCTTATGATATCGATGTATATTATTTGACAAATTTTAAAGGTAGTGTGGTCATTGGTGGTATCATGGAGCACATTGAGCAAGCATGTGTGCATTCTGGTGATTCAGCTTGTTCTATTCCTAAGGAAACAGTGTCACCTGTATACTTGTCAGTCATTAGATCATGGACATCTAAATTGGCAAAGAGGCTTGGCGTCTGTGGACTGATGAATTGACAATATGCAATCACACCTGCTAGTGAATTTTACCTTCTTGAAGCAAATCCTAGAGCATCACGAACAATACCTTTTGTCTCAAAGGCAATTGGCCACCCCTTAGCAAAGTATGTCATTCTTCTTATGTCAGGAAAATCTCTTCGAGACTTTGGTTTTATACAGGAAGTTATTCCAAGTCACGTATCTATCAAGGAAGCAGTCCTTCAATCTGAAAATTTTCAAGGCTGTGATGTGGTTCTTGGTCCTGAAATGCGAAGCACTGGAGAAGTGATGGGCATAGAATTTAAATTTCCTATGGCATTTTCCAAGGCACAAATTGCAGAAAATCAAAAATTGTCTCTTGTAGGCACGGTGTTTTTAAGTTTAAGTGATTTCACCAAACCAAGACTCCCAGAAATTGGAAAAGGATTCATTGAACATGGTTTTAAAATTGTTGCAACAACTAGCACAGCCAGTTTGTTTAAAATGGAAGGAATTCCAGTGGAAAGAGTTTTGAAACTCCATGAAGAGTGCCCACATGTAGATGACATGATTGCAAATGGTCAGATTTAGTTACTGGTGATTGCAAATTCAGGAGATGCATTAGATCAAATAGATGGGTGGAAGTTGAGACAAATGGAATTAGCATATAAAATTCCTATCATAACCACAATTGCCGAAGCTTTAACTTCTTTTCAGGTTATTAAGAGCATGAAGAAGGATTCCTTGAAGATGATTCCATTACAAGATTTCTTCAATACTTAGGAATCAGAGGGAACAACTCAGGAACTACAGGTAGCTTCTATATGTTGATGTACCATAGTTCACATTTATTTATGTTGGTGTAATAATAGTTCCTTACAAACTCTGCTGGTGTTCTGTTAGAAGATTTTATGAAAAGGATATAACATAATTTATTCGAATTTTCTTCCAAAGTTTTCAATGAAAATTGTCTCTATCTAATGTTGGTGTAAGACTACTTCATTAGAACTCTTTTATGGTGTTATTCTGAGGAAAGATGAAAGGATTATAACACGTTACATAAATCAATGAGATTTCCATCCAAAAGATGTCTTCAAAAATTGGATGGGACAGCAGAAGAACTATATCTAACTTCTTCTATTGGTAGTTGTGTTTTTCATGTGGTATATGCATGTTTCTCTTTTGGTTTTGGACTGTGGTTATTTGCAATTTATAATCCACTATTTAGTTCTTACTGGAATTGTTTAGAAGACTGCATGGTCTCAAAACTGAATCCTTCATAATTCATTCCATGACTCTTAAAAATGAAAAATTTGCCACTATCACCAAACCCACATATATGTTATGTTAGTTACAAATCAGCCTTGATGTGGTTCTACAACATTTTCAATCAGATCCATGCTACATATGGTGTAAGGCAAGGGCTTCCCTCTTTCGTTTAAATGCATATTTTCCATCTCCAAGTAGTTCTTTTGGTTCTGTGATTTTCCAAAACTATTTTGCTGATTTCGTTTAAGTGCATATTTTCTGTGATTTTCCACCCAACTTATGTTGCTGATTTACTAAATAGTTTTCAGAATCTCATGTTGATTTCCCTCTATAGAAGTATGTGAAAAATATAGGGAAGAAGGAAAATAATCCTTTTGTGGAAGATGCTTGCAGAATTGTAGCAAATAAGTTGGCTTATAGTGTGTCCTACACTAGAGTTAAAATCCATTTTCTCAAAACACCCTTTGAACAAGTTTAGTTTTGTGAAGTTGTCTCCTAAAAAGAAATTAATTTCAAAGGGAACATGATGAAGCCTATTTTTCCAAGTTCCCCAAGCAAGCAAGCAATCCCAAAACAGAGATAACATGTTCCCTTAACCATTGAAGATCCCTGCAAGTGACTTAATAGTGTACCCTTGGAAAAAAATGTTATATTGGTGAAAGGATGAGATGGAAAACAGAGTTTCCAGGGCCATATTTGCATATGGAACACCTTTCAATGTAATGTGTTCAAAATATTGGCAATACATGCTGAAGGTGGTTAAGAAAATAGGGGTTACAAGGGGCCAAACTTTGAGAAAGCATTCACTACTATTTTATGAAAGGAGAGATTCACTGTAGAGATAATTCTAAGACCAATCCGTGCTTTTTGGAGTTGTAATGGCTTTGAATTTTCATATGGTATACCATTCAATATAGTGTGGTCAATGTGTTTTCAAGACTTGCTTAAGGTGGTCAATGAAGCACCTAGAAGGTACAAGGGACCAAACTTCGAGAAAATACACACTACTCTTTCTAAAGTAGAGATTAGCTACAGAGAATTCTAGAACTGATTGGTACTTGTTGGAGTTGTAATGGCTTGTCCATTATATTTCTGATGGTTAGACCAATATGACCAATATTTCTGTGGTCAATGTGTTTTCAAGACATGCTTAAGGTGGTCAATGAAGCACTTAGGAGGTACAAGGGACCAAACTTCGAGAAACTACACACTACTCTTTCTAAAGTAGATATTAGCTACAGAGAATTCTAGAACTGATTGGTACTTGTTGGAGTTGTAATGGCTTGTCCATTATATTTCTGATGGTTAGACCAATATGACAAAGATAGGGAAGAAGGAAAATAAGCCTTTGGTAGAAGATGCTTGCAGAATTGCAGCAATTAAGTTGGCTTATAGTGTGTCCTACACTAGAGTTAAAATCCATTTTCTTAAAACACCCTTTGAACGAGTTTAGTTTTTTGAAGTTGTCTCCTAAAAAGAAATTAATTTTAAAGGGAACATGATGAAGCCTATTTTTCCAAGTTCCCCAAGCAAGCAAGCAATCCCAAAACAGGGATAACATGTTCCCTTAACCGTTGAAGATCCCTGCAAGTGACTTAATAGTGGACCCTTGGCAAAAAATGTTATATTGGTGAAAGGATGAGATGGAAAACATAGTTTCCAGGGCCATATTTTCATATGGAACACCTTTCAACGTAATGTGGTCAAAATATTGGCAATACATGCTGAAGGTGGTTAAGAAAATAGGGGTTACAAGGGGCCAAACTTTGAGAAAGCATTCACTACTATTTTATGAAAGGAGAGATTCACTGTAGAGATAATTCTAAGACCAATCTGTGCTTTTTGCAGTTGTAATGGCTTTGAATTTTCATATGGTATACCATTCAATATAGTGTGGTCAATGTGTTTTCAAGACTTGCTTAAGGTGGTCAATGAAGCACCTAGCAGGTACAAGGGACCAAACTTCGAGAAACTACACACTACTCTTTCTAAAGTAGAGATTAGCTACAGAGAATTCTAGAACTGATTGGTACTTGTTGGAGTTGTAATGGCTTTTCCATTATATTTCTGATGGTTAGACCAATATGACTCTATCTCCTGTAGGTCCATACTTCTTGAGGGCTATAGAAACTGCAGGGGAGGAGAAGGCAATTGATTGGGGTGCTAAAAAATAAAAAGCAATTAAGATCATTGGTCCTTCAAATGTCATGCAGGTGATCAAATAAAATGCTCACGCAAAGTAACATACCATATTTTTTTGACCCTGTTTGCTTCATAGGTTAAATTTTCCTATGAAATATATTGTTTTTGAAGTTCAAGGGATGAAAATTGTGAGTGAAAATGGAATAAAATTTCAAATTTTTATTGCTACCCACCAACATGCTGAAGCAGTATACCGACAATTTGTTGATCTTCAACTCTAAAGGTTGGAGAAACCATATTTGAATTTGACTATATCATGTTTAAACAATTAGTAGAAACGAGGACAAAATTATCTTCCATGGTTCAGTCTTTAGTGGCAAACTTCAAAAGACAATTTGGATTAGAATTACCATTCTTCATGAGGCTTGATGTGATAAAGTCGATATTTTCACTCCATAATGGAGCCACTTGATTTTTTATTACTTTGGGATATTGATGTGACATTTTGGAGAGTGTCAACATTTTGTTGGAAAGAATTCAACATTTTCTTAAGGAGTGGGGCCCACTTTTTTCTGGCACCCTAACGGATGTAATCATAAAAAGATGGAACAAATTCCACTCCTCTGTATTCTTTATCCTACACCTTGAACCTGGAGTACTGTGATGTACTTGGGGCTAAAAGGAGTGACCCACAAAATGACAAGAGAAGTGACTGACCACACAAAGACAAGAGAAGAGACTGATATTCTCAGGGAAACATTTTGTGAGATACCTCCGAATCCAATGGAATTCTCATAGCTAAAGAGCATTTTTGTTGAAGCCTTCCAATAACCCTAGACTTTTACTTGGGATAGGAAGTTGTCAGAAGGTTTCAACAGTGGGATGCCTTGGATTCATGCTTGAGAAAAGAAATATGGACCTATGATAGTTTGTCTTCAAGTACTTGATCTATTTTTTCTAACAGTGTAATCCAAGAGTATTATTTTTACTACATTCAATCTTAGATACGAAGATAGATTATAAGGTCCCTCCAATTTCATACCATGAAAGTGCAAATATAGATCTTGTTGGACGATAATGATATTTGGCATTTGTAAACACCAAATTTGAACGACCTACAAATCTATAAAGTTGACAAAAAAATAAAAAGAAGATGGCCAAAACAAAGAAAGTCATCTTGGACTCCATGAAGGATCCCACACATTATCAGTAAAACCATCAGTAACGGGATGTTTGATGCTATCTTCACTATATATCGGGGTGAGAACATCAATTGAAATATGCTTCTAAGGATCAAGCTTAGAGCCACATAAATAAAAAAAATAGATACTGCGGCCACTTCTTTGATAAAAATTAATGAACTCTATGATGAATGTGCAACAACTTGAAAAGAGCTCAAGCATGAAGATTCGGTACACAACCTTGAATGGGCTTTCATCTTCATGGAAACCTTATGTCTAAGGTGCCTATGCCCAAGAAAGCTTTCCACTTTTGACTCTTGAGAAGTTATGGCATGATTTTATCCAAGAAAATAAAAAATAGAGCGAGTTGAAGGTATAGAGACGAAAGAGAAAAATTCTAACCCTCACTATAAATATATTGAATGCCAGAAAAAAAAGGGGACCTAGTATAGGCCAGCAGGAGAGAAAGAGAATTCAGGTTCCTCTAATCAATGGTAAGAAATGATTGGGCCATATCAAGTGTTTCATGTGTCAAGAGTTTGACAGTTATGCTTATTAGTGTCCTCAAAAGAAGGGGAAGGGCGAGCAATAACAACAGAAACAATATTTATTAGAGTGGATGAGCTTTCATTCAAGCTTGTGACATACTTCTCCATGATGGTGTCAGATGGTACATGCATAGTGGAGCATCCAAACATATGGCCTTTGGGAAACTTCAAGAGTATGAGGCAAGCATACAAGTGGATGTTTGATGATGATTTCAAATATGTAACAGCAAGAATGGGATCTATCTCACTCCAAATGCCATTGGGTGATATCTTTGAGCTTAATGGTGTTTTACATGTACCTAGATTAACTAAAAATTTCCTTTCAGTTTTAGTAATGATAAACCTATGATATATCGTTGAGTTTGATGATCACTCTCATCAAAAATATATGCCCATATCCTAGTTGGGGTTTTGGCTACAAGATTCAAGGGGGTAGTCGATACAAGTTGCAAGAAGACCATGTAAGAACCCTAGTGCATGATAGAGATATTTTGCGCAAACATTGGCACAAGATCAAAATAGCACAAAAATTGTGTAACCCTATAAACCAAGATTGTTTCTAATCATTTTTCTATATATACGGAAATCTAAAACACAAGAAGATGATACATTTTCTTGATAAAACAAAAATCAATTAATAGCATGGTGAAAAAATATTAAACCTCAAATTATTCTAATTAACATATCCTAATCGTTTCATACGCACAAATTTAAACCCTACCAAAAAACTTGATATGTTTATAAGATAGACCCTAAAACTCTACCTTTGTTGGGCCCAAATTCACTCAGAGGGGTTGGCTTCTCAGGAGCGACGAAATTTTTGGCATCGCTTTTTTAACTTCCCAATTTTTTTGCTTTTCCATTTCTTTACTGGAACCTCGACAACTCTGATATCCTCCACAGGAGTTGGTTTTTTAGTTTCTCGAAATTTTCAACAACTTTTGGCTCGGGCTTCATTAGCAAGGCCTTCTTGACACTCTTAAGGGTCTTTTTTGGGGTTTTCACCAATGCCATTTTGAGGGTTGATGTTCGTGCATGCTTCTTCACTGCTCGAGAAGCCACGTCTGCTCGAAAATTGTCAATATCCTTCAAAGATAGAAGAAATGAAACAAAACATTCATATAAATATTGAAGGAATAGTTATATATATGAGCCTCATACTCCTCTTATCGGGTTTGGAATGAGCTAGTTGTGCATCATACTCATCTTGTTCAAATGTAAGGAAAAAATTCAATGGCCCATGACCTAGAGGCATCTCGCAAGAGTAAAATTTTGTCCCATTATGGACCACTAGCGGGTAATTACAGGTGGTGTGGTTTTACTTGAATAATAGTGATGAGTCAACCTACATTAGTAGATAACAACCAGTGATGATTGTCCTTGTTCTTGGTTTGGCCATTGAGTTGTGATAAGTTTTCCCACCATTTAAAAAAAAATGGTGAGGTGTTTTATACCTAGTATGGAGAAGAAATTGTCACAAACTAGCAAACATAATGTAGTAGAAGGGTTTATCCTTTGTCCCAAAGGAAAAATAGAATTTTTTTATGTATGGGGAATAGGATCAATCTCAAGCTAAGTCACCGGATTCGCCTAAAAGGGGCCACGAATCCCGAATCCCCGTATCGGGTACGTATACGTACGGGATTCTGCCCCAATTCAATGGATACGACGTACTCGAATGGGGTATGGTCAGGATACACCGTACCCCGTTCGGATACACTGTATCCCATAAAACTGGATACGGCCGGGCCCGTGGGTTCAAAAAAGCGTTGTTTTTTTATTATAAACGGGGGCTTTTGCTCATTGTTTTTCATTAATTTCATTGTTTTTCACCAATTGAGGAGGATTTTTCAGGAGAGGGCATCAAGCCTATTCTCCTTAATCTTCATTTTCATCCTTTTACTTAAATTGTTAACATTACCATAAAATGACTCAGGATGTTTGAGAGTGGTTCCGACCTCATTGGATTTCATATGGAGAAAGTATAATTTTAGATCTCATTCAAAATCCAGCAGACTTATCATTTTTTTAGTTTTTCAGGATTGGGTTATTGCAATGTTTCCATCGAATTTTGTCATGTATTAGGGTATGGAACTCGTATTTAATCAAGAGCACCAATCCCTTTATGTACCTTGATGTTAGTGACATTGGTTGTCAAACTCCTCTATCATGACCCTACTAAAAATGTACCCATCACTCAAACAAAACCTTGACTATCTAAGATGATAGATAAATCTATGTTTAAATCAATGAATTAAGTATGAATTTGTGTAAAAAATATGTAATTTTTAATATATTAATACATATATATTTTTTAAATATATATATTTTTTAATAAAATAATATATAACGTATCGTATCCCAGAAGTATCTTGTTTCGGGGTCACCGTACCCGTATCCGATTATTCGAATCTCGGTATCCCCGTATCCCCGTATCAGGTGACTTAGATCTCAAGCAATCAAGTGGAAGCATATGCATTACTCCAAGGATTAATGTTGACAAAAGAACATCATTTTTCTTCTTTGATTGTTGTTGGCAATTTTAAACTCCTTATTCATCATATAGTAGTTGATTCTCTTCCATTTATGTATATCATGTTCTCGGGGAAAACAACCAATAATCATATGCAATGGAAAATGAAGGAGTGAATTAGAATTTGGGTGAATTGAGGTTCAATGAAGGATTAATGTTGACAAAAGAACATCATTTTTCTTCTTTGATTGTTATTGGTGATTTTAAACTCCTTATTCATCATATAATAGTTAATTCTCTTCCATTATGTTTATCATGTGCTCTGGGAAAACAACCAAGAATCAAATACAATGGAACATGAAGGAGTGAATTTGAATTTGGGCGAATTAGGGTTCAATGGGAAAACCTAATGGCGCCCTCTCCCTTGACATTTTCTTCATGCAACTAAAAAGGTAAAGACCTCCTCACCATGGGTACCATTTGTTTAATAAAAAAATACACAACATGGAATTGAATCAAATGAAGCCCCATGCAATGGCACTTCAAGCCCTTTTGATTAATCATCCCCCATACTAGCCAATGTGATAACTACTATAGGATGGGGAGGCCAGTTCAAGTGAAAAAAATGTCGTTACAAGCCCAAGTATCAGTCAAACCATTCAAAAGGTCGGCCCTTGATTTTGTAGACCTGATCACGCCAATGTCCCGAAAGAAGAAATATATTCTAGTGTTCACTGGCGATTTTAAGAAATGGGTCGAGGCCAAGGCACTGGCTCCAACAAATTAACGGGAAATTGTCAATTTTCTTTATAAGGACATTTTTACCAGGCTCGGTGTGCCAAGAGAGGTCATTACCGACCATGAAATGAAATTCACGTCCAAACTAATCAAAGTTATCATGGAGTAGTATCAGATTAGGCACTGGACTTCTACTCCTTATACAACTTATGAAAATTTGACATTTGGAGGCGGTCACTTAACAACTGCATCTAAAAGTTTAATTCTAATGACATTTGGGGGGGGGAGGAGGGGGGGGGATTGTCCAAAACTACTTCCAAAAGTTACATTGTCGTGAATTTTAAGGGTGGTTAAGGGATTCTAAGTTATCAGTTAGGGGTTAAGGGTTTAGTGGCTTAGGGTTTAAGGGATCAAGGGTTTAATGGGTTATGAGTTATAAGTGTAGGGGTTAAAGGATTATGGTTTGGGGGTTACGGGGATAGGGAATTTAGTGGTTATGGGTTAAGGGCTTATGGGTTGTGATAATAGGGCCCCTAGTCCCCTTATCACGACTATTGGGGGTCCCCCTATCAATTGCTCTTATTGCCTTCTCTCTATGCCCACTAGCCCCTCTGCCCTCAGGTCATAAGGCTCCATCTCATTCTCTAATGTTAGTATTATAGATTTTAGTAACTCTCACTTCTACCCATCCATGATACCCTTATTTCCCCTTTCCCCATTCAATACACCAAAAAAATCCCTCTCCCCCAAAATTAATGAAAAATAAACATTTGGAGGTGGTCATTAGGTAGGAGTCGTAAAAGAATCTTAGCTAGGTAGGAGTTGTAAAAGAATCTTAAGTAGGAGCTATAAAAGTAATTGAAGTTGAAGCAACTAAGAAGATGGAATTTGTAGCTTTTCAACCTGGAAAACAAAATAACATGCTCAAAGAAGAAAGTGAAAATGCCAAAAATCAAAACTCGCATGGAGTTATTGCTGTAGTCCACAACATGATAGAAGATATTGAAAACTGCATGGAAATTGAAATTCAAAGTGTAGATGGGATAGTGAGTGAGTGGATGGGATAATGCATGTTTTATGAATCATTGCTCAGCTCAGTTAATTATGCTCGTGATCATTGGTTGAAACCTGGTTGACCAATCCTTCCAAACATAGCTAAGATGTATGTGGTTGGTGTTGGAAAAGGTGGAACTAGTCTACCGTTTTGGGAAATGTATATGGATTCAACATGTCTTGTATTGGTAAGGAAGTGGTTGAAGATGCTGCTCAACAAAAAATAGTTGTTGTTGTGGATAGCAGGGATATAGTGATAGAGAATTTTTTCAAACATACATTTGATATTATGAAAATAAAAGTAATCATGCTGATTCCCTGTATGCAGGAACGTATTAAAATAATATTACGATTTTGTAACTCTAGAAGATTACAGTGATATTTTTGGTGTAAATTTGAAATAAAATATGAAATAATATGACAAGTGGATTTTTAAATCCTCCTTACCAATTAATTTTCTGGATTTTTAAAGCTCTGAGATTCGATCAAGAGGGTGATCGTAGAGGGTTGATTCAGCAGAATTGGTGAAGGATTTTCGAGAGGGAAATTAGTTGTCAGAGGGAGTAGTATCTCTAGAGGGTTTCTAACACCAAGAAACCAGGATTTGGTCTTCTATTGAGTGCAGCAATAGTAGAAGGGAGAAGAGTATATATTTCGACAGTTTGAGCAGATATGGCCCAATACGGACTGAGAGATCGGGATAGGTTGGACGGTGTGTCTAACTTTGTGATTTGGAAGGCCAAAATCCTAATAGTCCTAAAGGAGTACGGTATCAAAGACCACATGAAAAATTTCCTAGTTGTGCCCACCAATGTGAACGCTCTAAATAAGTTCAACGAAAATTAGGCGCGAGCAAAGCGCTTGATCATGGATGGGGTGAAGGATCATGTGGTACCACACATTTTTGAGAAGAGGACGACACATGATATGTTGAAATCTTTGACCACGTTGTATCAAGGTAGCTTTGTCCAATGGAATATGCTTCTAGAGAACCAAATGCGGATGTTCCAAATGCACAAGGGAGAGGAGATTGATCCCTTCCTCTTCAGATTGCAAATGATCCGAGATCAGTTGATTGCCATGAGGGCAACTCCGGATGAAGAGCTCTTGGTGAGGACTGCCCTGAATGCCGTCACTGATGAGTGGGAAACCTTTGTCCAAAGCATCTTGGGAAGATCACAACTCCCAAATTGGGGTGACATGTGAGCTATCCTTCGACAGGAGGAGGAGGGATATGTAGCCCTAGCATCACAGGGACAGCGGCAACAAGGGAAGAAGAAGGACCTATCCAAGGTCTGGTGCTTTAGATGTGGCGAATTTGGACACTTCGCCAGCACTTGTCCTAAGAGGAAGGACAAGGAAGCTTCAGATTCCAAGGGAGCAACAACTAGAGGGGACAGTGGTAGTGAGGATGATGTGGCCATGAGTGCTTATGTCTCGAGAGAAGAGGTGGGGCGATATAGATCTGTAGAGAAGCTACAGATGGGAAGGTAGGATCCTTGAGTTGCCCAAACTCTTGGATCACATAAGAGCTACGAGAGCCTTAAGGAAATAACAGGATGACTGGAGCATTGGGTGCAGAAAATCATGGAGAAGCAGAGGCAGTGTTGGGATGCTGAACTTTGAAGTTTGGAGCAGTGCAGATGAGAGACAGTAGCGCAAAGGCAATGCTTACATAGTACAGTGCAGCAGGCATCGCAGAGCTTCAGAGAGACAGCGCAACGTAGCAGAAAAGGGTGCTTCAGTGATGAGATGCAGCCCGAATGACTTGTCTGGTGATTGGGTGGTGGTCCTTAAGCCACTTACTTCTCAGCAACTGAGTTGCAGTGCAGAAGTTATTAGTGGCGGTGCTATGGGTAGCATGATGCAACAATTTGAGAGGGAGATGCAGTACAGATGTGGATGTGTCATTGGTAGTGACATGGGCAACAGTACAGAGAGAAACATCACAGTGGATGGAGGTCAACAGTCCAAGCATCAGCGCAAAGACTGATGCCAGAGATCAAGGTGACACTTTAGTGGGGAACTATTGCTAGAGCACACTCCTCGCTAAGAGGGAGTGTTGAGATTTTGGGGTAGCATCGGATGTGCTCTAACTCCAAAACTTTGTGGAGGGGCTAGAACACATGAGATCTCCAAGACCCAGAAAAAGCATTTGGAGAAATTCTATCTGGTGTAAAATTTATTCAAATAATTAAATTTTTTAATGGGGACACTAAGTCTAACTTAGGGAAATTAAAAAAATTAATGTGAATTAATTTACACATGTGATGAGAACATTCTAAGTGACGTGGATCAAGCTTATTTTAATCTTAGCCATTGATTAGTGATAAGATCACAACCATTGATTTGTCAACGAGAAAAGTATTAAGGAAGGGCTTGGGGTCAATTGGAGAACACACACACAGAATCTAAGAGATCGAATTCTTTTGACGGAGCAGTGCTCAGACGAAGATCAGATCTGAGTGATTTAGAGAAGCAGTGAGGGGCGGATGCAGTGATTGGTCAGGAGGACCAAGAGTACAACGCAAAGCAAGGGCAACAAAGATGCAGTGGAGGCAGTGCAGCCATCAGAGGGTGTGACACAATCCCTAGAGAGGGTGACGCAGGCCCATGCAGGGGCAGCACAAAGCCTCCAAGGAATGTCTGAAATTCAACTAGAGACTAGGGTTTCCGAGCCATCAGGACTGAAACTGGACTCCGGTAGAAGTTGATCAGCGTAGAGCAAGGGTGACGTAGTCCCTCAGTTAGCACCACACAACCTTACACAGTGGCAACGTATAGATTGTGCAAAGCTAGTTGGGGTTTCACTAGTGGCTCATCCAGATCAGCCAGGACTTGTGGGAGTGAGGTAAAACTCACATTTTCTTTGTAGCCAAGGTTTTCTCTGTTGGGTGAGCCGGATTATGGCACCCTAGATGTACTCAGAATATTGTTGCTTAATAATAATAAACACTCATATCTATTGCACCGGTTTTCCCGCATTGGGTTTTCCGAGGACATTTGTCCGAAAAATTTGTGTCCTTTGTCATATGTGTGTGATGTTCAGTAAATGATCTTTATTTTTGTAGGTTGGTAGTTGTGTTTACCTTGAGGTTTTTTATGAATATTTTTAGTTAAATAACTTGTGCATAGTAAAACAAGTAGGAGAAGTAAATCAATAGTTAGCAGTAGGATTTTTGTGCTCATAAATTTTCACAGTATACAAATCAGAAATAGAATAAGAACCCAATGGCATGCATTAAATCCATTCATTCTCTATGCTTCCCACAAATAAATAACATCAAAGAGTAACAAAAATATACAAAGAAAAGAAACTGCATATCAAAATGCACACTTGCATTTCTGACCCAAATGACAAAAACCTGCAAAGCCTCCAAACTAAATAGGGTCAGATCCACAACAAATGAGATTACTCGCACTAATATCAAATGGAAATCAGTATACCCTAGCACAGACACATCTAAAATTGTGTTTGATATGCACATCAATGTTCCAAAGCTCGAGGTTGAATATCTCAAATTTCAATATTTAATATATCAGTCATTTCTTTGAACTCAAGATATGCAATATTGACCCTATCGAAACCAGAATTAGATGGATTTGGGATATTATATTCGATGCACCTAACACATAGTATAGATTAAATGTAATTACATGCAAATAAACTATTGACGGACCCACCCACCCCAAGCAATGTGTAGAGCATCTCACATATTTCGATACAAACACAAACAACTATTCATTCAAATACCACATAGTTTATTCTTGTGGTAAGGATATGAATCAAACTAAAACAAGAATTAGAAGAAGAAAAAACATACCTTTCGTCCCTCTCCGCAAGCGCGTGTTCTAAAAGTACAGTATATCCAATGTCACAGTTGATGCATTTGCCAAATAATCCCGGCCCAAACAAAAATGGAAAAACAAATCAGTATCACATGCCAGGCATAAGCAATCTCAAAGTAAGCATCTGGAAATGTTCCGTTCATAGTGCCAAAATAATAACAGTAAGTTGAAGAAATCATTGGTAATAGAAGCACAGATCCATGTTTCTGGATACAGTGGATTATCGCATTAAGTCCCTTGGATTACAAGTTAGAAAGCAGCACCGAATACAACATACATCAACAGGTTTTTATCTATAGCTCTTTCATGTTTGGACAGACAGTAAGAAATTGAATACAATTCATGTGAAGGAATAGTTAAAGAAAATTCAAAGCACACTTCAAATTCAAGAATGCAAACTCAAAATCAAAAGAGCACATCAGAATCTCTAAAGAAGGTTTCATGATGTTCACCAAAAGATGAATCTTTGCAAAATGTTTGGCTCTAAAAGAAAACCATGAGAATCTAGGCTATGATAGATCATAGGAAGCTAAGACATTAAATCTATGGGATGCAGGATATCATTGAATTAACTTGTGAGTAATGATGATAAAGAGTCGAATAAATGACACCTACCTACCCCTTTTGTAAACAATAAGGAAAAAATTTTACAACTAGATATGCTTGGAAAAAGGAGGGCATGGTTGCCTCTGCAGTGACAACTAGAAAATGAAACATTGAAACCCTATGCACAGCAAGTTGCATGAGTAAATGATAATAATATATGTTGGAAAAGGGCATTGATGTGTTTGAGACGAAAAATAATGAAAAATAAGTTAGGACTGTTCATAAAGTAGTTCGAAACTAAATCCACTGGTTAGAAATTGTCCCCCACCAAACAATGCTTCAGGCACCACTCAATTCTACATTTGGTATCCAAATTATCAAAATTCAGTTGTGCATAATTTTGTTTTTTGTGATAAAAACATAGTAATAGCCACACAAATGTTCAAAATGTAGAGCATATATACATACATTTTTGGTTTCTGCTTGAGGACAGGCATTTCACATACTGTGGCTAGGGTTCGAAGCCCATACTCTAAATGGGGCAATCGGGATAATCAGACACTGCAAATGCACATACTGTTCTAGGGTTCGAAGCCCATTACAGTTTTGAAGATCTTAGAGATCGCAACATCATCTTCACAAATGGCTACTACCATCAATAGAATATTGGATATTTTTAATACTTTCTCTAATGGAATGACAGATAAAATCATGGAGTAAAATCTTAAAGATGTTGATCTCAATGTTAGATCTCAGGCACTCAATGCCCTGCTTCAAAATCGTCAACTCCAGGTTTTCAAGTAGGGTGATTTCATAGTTTAGAAGCAACAGATGAAAGAAGAATATTTAAGGTTTAAGGGCCTCTCATCTAAAGATATGCTCATATATCAAATCATAAAAAATGCTGGAAATATGGGTATATGGAAAAAACATATGAAAAGAGAAACAAATTTACAGCAGCCACAGGTTAACAAAGCATTGAAAAATATAGAAGCTCGTGACTTAATAAAAGGGGTGAAGTGTGTTTCTAACCGAGCAATGAAGGTGTATATGCCAGCAGAATTGACAACTTCAAAGGAGATAAATGGAGATGCATGATACACACGGCCAAACTTTGATATAGAGTTCACTAACATTGTTAAGCAACAGTGTTTGCAGTTCACCTTGCAGCAAGGTGTAGCCACTATTGAGAGTGTTGTTGATTTTGTGAGAAAATTAGGGATATCAAAGGTGGAATTGAAGGTTGAAGAGCTCAAGCAAATGGTGATGTGGAAGAAGCAATAAGCACAGGAACCAGAGACTGCTGCTATAGAGGTTCCCAAGCTCAAATTCAGGAGTGGTCATCATTTACGAACATTCCTTGTGGATTTTTCCCTGTCTTGCGAGAGTGCATAGATGATGGTCTGATTTCTGATTTCCATGGCAGAGTAGCTACATTATACATGCAATAATTTCTTAAACTCTTACCTTCTTGTATGCCTCTCAACAGATGGAGGAGGGGTTGGCTTCTTCTTCTTGAAACTGAATAATCGCTTCTTCATCTTTGCTCGAGTCGAACTCTTCAATTCATTCAGTATTGATGAGAGGGTGTTAAGGCTCCCCTCATGTAGCTCTAGATCTGCTCTACTATTTTGGTAACAGAATGATCTGTGTTTAGTTTTCCCCCATTTAGTTTTCCCACCAATCCTCCATGACAATATCCTCTTGAAATTTAAATCGAGTGGGAAAATAGTTTTCGGATGACTCAAATCATTTTAATCGGAAGGGTCAAAAACGTTTATCACAATATAATAATTCCAATATAATAAATATTTTAATTTCTTAAAAGTTATTCGAATATGATAAATATTTTAATATTTTTCAAAAGAAAGGTGGATACTATGTTTAGTTTGCAAATCAATTTATTTTTTATGTTTTTTTTTTTTTTTTCATTTTATATGATTAATTTAGATTCATCTTCATTTCAAATTTATTAAGTGTCTAGAGATCAAATCTAAAGAGGTTTGAACTTCAAGAGATTTGATTCTTCTCTCTAAACCTTTGGTAGATCTAGAGTTAAGATAGATATAGATTGGTTTAATTATTAATTTTATGTTTTTAATTTTTATTTTATTTTGACGGACTCAAAATGTTAAAGAGAAAATTACAACATCTTTACCATAGGAGAAGAATTCAACACTAGAGAAACCCTAGAGGCCAATGGAAAAATTGCAGGCGAAGAAAGCGTCGTAGTTTTGATAAAGAGTGAACAGGCTCTAGATAATGCTAGGCTCTAATATCATTGTCAAAATGCAACATAAGATTAAATGGTAACCATGAGTTTTTTATCCACGTGATATATATTTTGTAGAGAGATGGTCGCCATGAGAAACCCTTTGAAGACATGCAACTAGTCATAAAATATGCTTTTAAGATGAGATGTTGATTGCTTACTATTGGACCCACATCGAGGAGGAGGAGTTGGTGGATTATGAACTAGAGGAGGGGGGTTTTCAACAAATTTGGTCTAGTACCAAGGATTTTATCCATTCGCATTTCAAAGTCAACTTAGAAGGTCACCATACTGCATTTTCTAGGCCTACCAGATCTTTAGAAAGAAAATTTAAGAATTCAATAGGCAACTATCTAGCGGTTCGAAGGCCCTAACCCTTGCTCCAGCCACGTACTATTCGGGTCCTTTAGTTTTGGCTAGCTCAGGGCCTGAGGATGTTTTTCAGGGGCTAGAGAACTCTTCTGGGGGTGTGTGACTCTAATTTTAGTTTCCCTATTGTCCCAGATATTGGAGGAAGACATACAATGTGTTACTACTTCCTTAGGGTTTTCAGAATTTTTTTAACACAATGGGGGTTCTTCACTCTCAGAAGCCTCTCCCAATTGTTTTCATGTATATCCTTCATCTCAAGTGCCATCAGCCTTGCCCTCCTTCGGTGAATTAGTGAAGGAGAGCCTTGCCTCGACAACAGAAGAAGGTCAAATTAACATCATGAATGGTCTTGTGGTTTTTAGGGAGAAACACTCTTGTGAATAAGAAGGAATTATGATTCAAAAGGAGTATGAGAAAGCGAGGAAGAGGAAAATCCATTGTAGTTTCAAGAAGAAGAAAAAATTCATGCTTTCTTTATTTTTGGGAGTCAATGTCACCATTCAAAATCCTAAGAAAATGTCCCAAAAATCCTTGGTGGGGCAAGTAAGGGGTTGAAAATTTAGGTCCTCAACCCTAAACGTGTGGGCGGACAATGAAATCTTACCTATTATAAAATTTTCTCCATAGGTGTCACTGTTAGCCCAAGGTTAGATTCATTTGTGCTTCAAAGATGTAGCAGACACCCAGAAGGTACAATAAATGGTTTAGAAAACTGATTCATCTCCTATCCTTTTCAATTTCTAGATGTCCCTCTTTGATGCAAAGTAGGAGAGATTGGATATGGCCCCAGTCTAGGTTAATATTCCAAGTCTCCCTCCTACCTATTGGGATGCCCTAATTTTCAAAGATATAGGTAACTCATTGGGATCTTATTTAGCCCATGAATCTACATATTTAGAGATGGGGATTAAGAGATACACCCATATTTTGGTTAATATGGACCTCATAGAAGGGCTTATAGAAGGCATGGATATCACGATTGGGGTGGAGTGTATTCAGATATTGGGTTATGAAGGAATACCTTCTAGGTGTAGGTGGGGCCATAGGTATGGGCACTTGGATAAAAACTATAAGCTTCCCTTTTCTTGCTTAGGACTATCCATCTAGAGGAAAAGACATATTAGGTTAGAAAAGGGTTCTGGATTGGAGGTTTTGGGCATTGAGGAAAAGCTAAATGGTGCAACTCCTCTTTGCAACACATCCTCCAAGTTGTTGGTGACAATTGTCAAGATATGGTGTTTATGTTGTCAATTTTCTATAAGGCCTACTAAAGGGGTGGATTTTCATTTCCTTGGATGCTAATGGAAGGTTAGGGGGTTTAGCAGTTGGATGGAAAGCCATAAATATTTGGGTATCCAATTCTCGGGGTTTGGATTCTAGTTTTTCCATTGAGGATAGAGAGGAAGAAATGGAGGGAGACATGGAGAGAGAGGTAGGTACAAGGAAAGAAAGGGAGGGAGGGAAGGAGAGAGAGTGAGAGAAAGGGAGAGCTAGAGACTAAAAATTGTGCACACTATTTATTTGTTGTTATTAGAACGAAGGTTTGAGATTGTATTTTGTTGAGGAAAAGGTGAGAGGAAACCCTAATTTTAGGGGATGAAGTGGTTATGGTAGCAAGGAATATTTTAAATGAAACATTTATTTTTCACGTTATAAAATGCCACCTGTTTAAGCAAACTACAAATGAAGTTCAAACCAAGTTGTAAAAATCTAGAATATTTATTAAATATAAAATCATTTTATTGTTGAGAACTATCTAGGCTAGGAATGAAACTCCAACACCTTCCATTGACCAATTTTTAGTACACACTTCATTAGAGGCCTCTTTTATACTTAATTTAATATCAAATTTATTCTTAAATGATAGGACTGCCACACAACTTCCCTCATTCCATGCTTTACTATATGCCTCTTATATATTAATAGCTTATTTATCATGTAGGAACCTCTAGGACGTATGAATCCAACACACGACTCAACCCCTAAAAAATACATTTTATGCTTCCTCATAATGAAGGGGTTTATTATAACTCTTAAAGGAAGTTTAGATTATTGGTTGTGGGACGATCCAAACCTTTATATCGAAGATATAGTTATGATGATGAGCCTTAGAAACTTAGCCTGAATCCCATGGAATGCTCTATATCCAACCCATATCTAGGTTGATTAATCATATTTTATTATCTTTAATACCTTGTTTAGAATGAGATAGGTTCAGTATCGTACCTAACCTAGTCATTAGCCCATGTGATTCTCTGAAACTATGCTACATGCATTGATTATCGTACTCCTTAAAGGTTGGTTTTGTAAGTGTGATTTTTTATCTTTGACATCCCATCTTGTATAATTCTCCCATAAATTATATTTTTTTTTTCGAAATACAAAGAAGCACATATGATAGACCTTCAACATTCGAGTATTTTCCTCGAAAAGCGAGACACTTTGAAACAAAATTAGAGTTTGCATGTCATTCATTCAATATTTTGAACAACATGCAACTAATTATGGTAGCTATTGGAGTATTCTGTTTGACATATATTTTTATATTTAGTTTCATTTTCTTAAATCAAGATGGTATCAAGGAAAAAGCATTTGGCCATTGGTTTGACTTTGGCTGACATGGGCCCTTAATATTTGAGCCCCTTGATATATTTTCCCTTTCGCTCTTGATTCAATTATTTTTGAATGTTTTCCAACCTCATGTATAAAGTTTATCCTTATAAATTGAGTCACCTATACACCAATTTTAGTCATCGTTATCTAACAATATTAATCATTTGGAGGATGGTGATGGTGTGGTTCTAGGCCTTGCCTCTCAATTGAACATTTATTTATCTATCTACTTGGGTTCCAACACACCTCCTTCCTAAATTCCATGCACCTTCATTCTTTAGGGCTTACAACCTAATATTATAATTACAAAAATGGATGAATGACAATACAATGTTAAGGAAAGTTCTCTTGCATGCCTTAAAGTGCCTTGGATTCATATGAAGAATCTTAGCTAATTTTTTTGTTGCTTCTAAGCTCAATGCATTTCTTAGTGCAACTTCTTTGCTCTCCTTCATTAGCTAGCATTCCTTCTTATTGTTCTTCTTTCGTGGACAGTTTGTGGCATATTTTCCATGCTCATGAATACTCCCGCCCTCCATTTTTCCAAACATCATTTTTAATATTATGCCTTCAAATATAATTTTAATATCATACCCATTGTTTTTCTTATGGATGTTGAGCGCACTCCGTGATTCTTTGTAATGCCAACAATTGATTTCAAAGGAAGCTTCAAAAATCAATTCAATTTCATTCTAATAAATTTATTTTAAAAACATTGATGGCGAACCACACAATGAGTGGTTCGAAAGGCGTGTACCTTAAAAAATTTATGTGATTTATCCATAAGAGTTTTTAAAGTGGTGCATCTCCCTTGAGCATGAGCAACTCCCTCATAACTTTGCCTTGTATGCAAGGCTTTTCTTTTAGAGTAGTGCATTATCAAAGTAGATATAACTCCTCTCCTGAAGGTGCCTCATTCCATAAGTGTGCACTCATGAATGCACCTGAGATGATGGTGTTAATCTCCTCAACTAGTGTTCCATACTTGGTGGGTGTGACCCAACAACTAATTCATCTATCCTTGAAGGTGTCATTATATGGTGTACCACAATCTAGCTCTGCAATCCTGGTGCTGCTCAACTTCTCAAGGCTGAGGTGAGACCAACTCAGACCAACTAGGTAATCTAACACTCTTGAGAATTTTTTTTTTTTCCAATAACCCAAGATTCTCCCCCAACTTGTCAAACTTCCCCTTTGTTAGGAGCTTTGTCAAACTATTAACCATATGCAACTTTTTTCAGAATGTGGTCCAAAACTACTAACTCCCTAATGAACTTGGAATATTAAGAAATTGTATTGAATATCAATGTGTTTGAAATGGTCATGACACATTGGATTTTCATAGAGCTTGATGTAACTTTGATTCTCACAAGAGACAATATTGGGCTTCAACAACTGATTGGTTGACACTACAATCAAGTTGCAAATCTAGATAGCTTCATAATAAGTATATGAAACTGCCATATACTTTGCTTTAGTGGAACTGAATGCAATTGTTTCTTTCTTCTTGTTGATTTAGTAAAAATGATTTATAAAATGATAATAATGATGTTTAAAATGAGCCTTATGATGGTCTATTTATACACATTGATTTTTCACGAGGTGTAGGGGTATGTTTAGAAATCACTGCCCTTGAAAGCTTTGTCTTGAAAGCACAGTAATTAAAATTTTCTTTAGTTAAGCACATTTTTGTGGTGGAATGAAGATTATCAAATATCTATTTATATTTTGTAGAGGTTTGACTTTGTTTGTCCTTTGAGTGTTGGTGAGGTTTCTTTGTATTTTTTGCATTATAGTCTAAAGTATTTTGACCTGATTGTTTAACATGAAAGCTTTATCCTTATTTGCAATATATTTGAAATACTTGCATGATCAAGAAACTGTTATGGTTAATTAAATTACTAATTAGGTTCTACAGAAAGAGGATGATGTTGAAAGGGCTTTCCTAGGTGACTCTGGGAGCAACCCGAAGGTGGTCAAACAAAGCTCTTCTAAGTTACAAATCTGAAGAGAAAAAACTGGTCATGTATATGTGGTTGCTCAACCTGGGCTGTATGGAAAATATTGGCAGAGAGTGTTTACCTTTCCGTGTCTTCACGAAAGCAGGTTTTCTGGTCACAGAATAAGATCACTACATGTAGGTGATGGTTCTGTAGTAAGTTCTCAGTCTTATCTTTAGAATGGCTAACAGAGAGGATTAGGTTTGAATACAGGATATAATTTGATGAATTTGGAGATTTAGAGTTGAAGAAAAAATTGTGGTGATGTTTGGATGGGTGCTAATTTGTAGGGTTTTCCATTTTTATAATTTTCTATTGTTGTGCTTTCTACCATGCTACCTAATTGCTTTCCTGTTTCCCTAGCATTTTAACTTTTTCGATGTCTATCTCTCTATTGTTTCTTGCCCCATTTGAAATGTCATCCTTATTTGGTAGGTGTTTTCTTCAATATAGTGTGAAAATTTTTCCATCACACAACTTCTGTGGGGTTTGTCTACGCAAATAGCTTGTAAGGCCCATTCATCAGGGTATTTGATGAAATGAAATGATTATCGATGATCACCAACTAATGGTACCTGCAGTTATTTACTCTAACAATTCTACAGTTTTCCTGTGCCAAAAATTATACAAAATTTTAACCTCATGAATTAGTCTCCTCTGTTCTCTTAGCTGATTCTATAAGCACTTATTGTTGTTGTCAAAGCTTTTACTCTCTAGTCCCATTGATTTCAGTTATTTGTGGACATTGATCTATTTTCATTTCATTTCTTCAAATTTTATGATTGTTATGCATTGCCTTTCGCCAGTGCCTTCTTTCTTACCTATGATTTTTTTGCTTAAGAATTCCAGCCAGCCAAAGCAACAGGGGCAGTAGGAGCCACACAGTCCAGCCAGAGCCTAGCAGGGGCAACACAGAGGCAGCAGGAGCCATGCAGGGCTGACGCAAGCCCAGTCAGGGCAGCGCAGGGGCAGTGTACTAAGCCTTTCAGGTGTGACACAAGCCCTTATTGAGCAGCGCAGAGGCCGATGCAGGCCAGTTAGGCTGACGTAGAGGGATTCAGAGCAGCATCTTACTGCCGTTTTTATTTCTTTGTTGGGTGAACCAGTTTTGGTGCCCAGGATTGTTGTACATAGATTATGCATAATAATGAAAACCCTCCAGAGCTAGCTACACTGATTTTCCCACATTGGGTTTTTTCCAGGGATAGTTGTCCAGAAAATCTGTGTGTCACTTTTTCTATGAGCATGTTATTCAGTATTTGATCTGTATGTGTAGGTTGCTAGTTGTATTTACTATTTACTTTGCTAATTTATTGAATATTTCAGAAATTAACTTGTAAATTAATTCAAGTAGGAGAAGTAAATCAAGATACTACAATAGGGTTTCTTAGATTAAGAATTTTTCACATTCCCTAGGTCTAGCCCCATTAGGTCGCCTAGGGCAACGATTTCCCAGGAATCTAGCTAGAGGAAAACTTCTATATCCTAGAGGAAGTTGCTTTGATGGGTGCCCTCACTCTCCTCAAAACTTGGGCCAATTCCGACGGTGAAATCTCCGGATACCTCAAGCCCTAGCTCTAGGATCAAGTTTTTCCTAGGTGTTCCCAAGGATAGAACCTAGTAGGATCAATTTGACCTATTGAAGTAAAAACACTTGTCTGATCCTTTCCCATCACCTTGTCTAGGATAGGAACATCATTGGTTACTAAATTCCATCCCTGAACCTGGGCTGGGTCCACTTGGCCCTATGTGGTCCCATTTGGTGTCAAAGGCCTTTCATCAAGGACCATTTGGGAATCCAAGTTCCCAAAGTATTTTAGGGATTGAGAACTTCCTTCATAAGTAGTATTCTTCTCCCTTAACCCTTCAATCCCCCTCCTCTCTCCCTAGAAGGTAATTCCCTTTCTTAAAAGGAAAGCAAGTCCCACTCTTTATTTTATCTTAGGGAAAGGGTTTCAAGGTTCACTTCCCACCTATTCATTGATAAAACCCTAAAAAACAAAGGGTCAAGGGTATTTTTATTATTTAAAATAAGATAAAACCCTAAACAACCAAAACCCTATCCTGAGGAGATGTAACACCAAGATTTTATGGGCCCCGTTGGGGTTAGTTGGGCAGCCAACTTCCCGGGGTCGTAACTTGGTCATATGATCTTCGTTTGACGCACATGATACCTCATTAGAAAGATATCTCCAAGGACTACAACTGCTAATATGATTTGGGGCCTCAAAACGGCTTCAAAAGTTCAAGACCTAAAAAACTAACAAAAATAGTAAATTGTGCTATAATTAAGGAAACTGAAAAAATGAAAGAGACAATGGCTAGGGCCCAAGTGGAATAGGCGGGTGGCCACCAATATCCACCTCGATCACCTTAAATAAAATTTCTTGAGCTAACTCAATCATCATGACTTAGTTAATTGACACAAGTTGTTATGAGACAAAATTACGATTTATTGTCCAATTTATTTAAGGGAAAAATAAATTAGACGCCTCACATTCCTCACTCCCGGCACATCAAAATTCCTCACCAGTGTGGGTGCATTTTTTTTTGTCCTTTCTAGTCACCAATTTCATTGTTTCTTGTTGCAAATTTCAACACTCCCTCTCAACAAGAAAGGAATTCAATCTATCCCAATCCAGTACCTTTGGAATGTTCTGCATGCTACACTTCTCTAGTGTTGTTTGCACCTACAAATCCTAAAACTGAATAGCCTCTGAACAACTGAATCAGTATAATGCATCTGTCATTAAAGTCTTCTGACTGCTGCTAGCTACTGCACCTGTCTAGTACTAGATTCTCTGCAATGTTGCTGACATCTGCATCCATGCCCTTTGAACTATTGCTAAATCTATTTGTGATCCAGTATTTGACATCTATCACTCTGATTTCTGTCTTGCTGACATCTGAATACATCAATCTAACTGATCCTTCCTACTACTGTTGTACTGTGGGCTCCTCATAGCCAGGTTCGATCCATGAGACACGCCATCTCAATGGACCTTGCCCAAATTTATTATCTTGGGATTATGTCTACACATAACCCCACCTTACACCTCGAGGTATGGCTGCTCCCTCCTCCCATCTGGCTCGAAATTTCCCCCTCATGGAGGTCTTTGCTTGAGTGGACGCTTCCACTCGGTCTCCTCTCTACTTCTCCAACTGTGGCAGCTACTCCACAACCTTCTGAGACTGCTTCTCATGAGGATGCATATTGAGAGGTAATTTATGCTCCCTCTAAACCACCAAGTCTCTAACTTTTTCCTTTCTCCTCAAAGCTTTGCATGCATATGGTACCTCAAGTGAATATAGGTTCTTGACTCGCGCAAAATGTAATTGTCCCGAAGTTACAAAAAGGTTTCTAAAAAAGAGTTGATTTTAAATCGATGATATCTCCCTCATCCGAGCTCCGATTTGACCAATTTTTTTTCCATTTGGGTATATTTTCACAAGGAATCCAAATATTCTATTTGTTTTCGAAAAATTTACACCAAAATATTCAAATATTCTCTACAAACTCACCGCCCAAAAAATTCCTTCTCTGATTTGTTGTGTAGATTAATCCGTCTTGCGGACAAGACCGATCTCTCTAGTACAAAAGGTAACTAGCAACAAACAGCCAATTATACTAATCTCTCTCTAAGCATATGCAATTTATAAAAACGCTATACGGGTGCAAGGCCTACCTTATATCCAACGCTTTGCTTGCTTACTTGATTTTGTTGAAGTCCTTCCCGTGCACTGAAAGAACGTCCTTCGTATATCTGCAATCAAAAACAAGGAAAAAGATTAAGCAGCACCTGTATAGACATTATCATAAATCATACTTATCATAATGATCAAGGAATTTATGAAATAAACCACAAATTGACAGTTTAATGAGAGAAATGAGTATATTCGTATTAACTTTAAAGATAGAAAACCTTTACAACCTGTGCCTTGATGTTGTGCAGGTCCTCCCGGGGTCCGAAGCAGGAATCTCCTTTACTCTGACAAGCATTGCACTCTTTG